>CM019703.1:22485457-22660457 GCA_009760885.1 Achatina immaculata | reverse complement strand
CACAAGTGTGGTGGCCACACATTTCCGTCGCTATGTCACACAAGTGTGGTGGCCACACATTTCCGTCGCTGTGTCACACAAGTGTGGTGGCCACACATTTCCGTCGCTATGTCACACAAGTGTGGTAGCCAAACATTTCGGTCGCTATGTCACACAAGTGTGGTGGCCACACATTTCCGTCGCTATGTCACACAAGTGTGGTGGCCACACATTTCCGTCGCTATGTCACACAAGTGTGGTGGCCACACATTTCCGTCGCTGTGTCACACAAATGTGGTGGCCACACATTTCCGTCGCTATGTCACACAAGTGTGGTAGCCACACATTTCCGTCGCTATGTCACACAAGTGTGGTGGCCACACATTTCCGTCGCTGTGTCACAGAAAACCTTGTGGACATGCATTTCTGTATCTGTGTCAAGTAACAGAGTGAAGGTCTCGACACATTAACCTTCCAGGCAGAAGGTAGCACGGTTTCAGTCTCTTGTTCATTTACCCCTTTGTCGGAACCCCTCCCTCTCTCTCTCTCTTCTCTCTCTCTCTCCCGTTTCAAAACATCATGGAACATCTCGGAACTATGTAAAGTCTAATACTCCATCCACAATGTGATGTTACTCTATTGTTTGAATGAACATTGCTGTGAATGTCTGCTCAACTTCACTCAACCGATCTTCACACGTCACTGTCTTAAATACAGCGCCGGTATCTTTTGACGCAAAGGCTCGAGACAAACTACGTCTCGTATGACAGTTTGAAAAAGTTATCGCCTGTGTTCATCAAATCAACTGACTCGTTGGCTGGGTGGGGTGGGTTTGCCCCGACAGAAATATCTGCAGGGAGAGCTTCTAAGAGAGTCGATGGCAAGGTTCTTTCTGACTCAACAGCTTATGGCAACAGCTGCTCCCGCTAAACACAATGCAACTCATTTTCCCTTGAAGCTTATCTGCTGATTCGAATGAAGATTAATGCAGCACGGACAAAGAACTCTCTCCGTAATAAGCTAGCAAAGCGGAAGTAGGCACTGAAGACGCATGCGCGGGGCATCGACAACACAAACGTGGTTTGATGTTACTGTAGCCAACCATCTTATATATATCTTATATCTTATATCCTTCCCGTGCCGTTAAACGTCACATAGGGCTCGCAAAGTAGTTCGCAAATTTTTCCTGTAGCCAACCATGCCTGTCAAATATTGACCTGGTCAAGAGAGAAACTCCTTAAGAAAATAGAAGTTTAGCAAACAGGACAAAACAGCTGACAAACTTTATCCTCTTGAAGAGCGAATCAGTCCAACAATTACTGACATGACCGCGGATTTTTTTTTTTGTGAAATCGTAAACAAAAAACATGGACACTGTACTTAATAAACATTTTTTTTCTGGTCCAGCCCACATTCAACACTCCATTTGTGATAACAGCAAGGCCCAGGGGGGAAAAACGCACATCCATTGTCTGTTAACGATCTTATCTCGTGTAGGGTTCGCTTCGAACGTTTGGTATTGATCTGTCTGTTTATGTTTTCAGACACTGGTTTTGAATGCGTGGTCCAGCGCATGCGTTGCTAAGACAGAAAGGAACATAAATGGTAAGTTTACGTAAAAGAAAGGACGCTGAATAAACGGAACAAGTGCATGAAGTATGGTAGACTGGTTTATCATAGTTCAAAGTCCGCTTGTGTACATGAACTATGGTAGACTGGTTTATCATAATTCAAAATCCGCTTGTTTTGTGTTGTCATAGTTTGCTGTGTGGATGATTAATCTTCTATGTAAACAGGGGTGATAATATATAGATGGATGGATGGATGGATGGATGGATGGATGGATGGATGGATGGATGGATGGATGGATGGATGGATGGATGGATGGATGGATTTTATCTATTCTTATCCTATATCCTTCCCGTGCCGTTAAACGTCACATAGGGCTCGCAAAGTAGTTCGCCAGTTTTTCCTGTCTTCGGCGAGTCTTTCAACCTTATCAAGGGATTTTACGCAAGTTAATTTGGCCTCTCTTAACAATGTCCTCTTCAGAGTTTCACGCAGTCTGTCTCTTTTTCTTTGGCCTGCTGTGTTCCGCTTGATAGCTTGTTTTGGTATTCTCTGATCATTTCTTCTCATCAAGTGACCAACATTATGCGCCATATATTATTACCCTGAATATAAAACTTGCATTCCTTAAAGACAATAAAATAAGTGAGAGAGACGATGGTCAGAGACTGATTTTTTAAACTGCCATAAACTTATGCCCTTGCATTATCAAATAATCAACCACATGGGTAAAGTTATCATAAATTTATCATTTTATATGGTCAAATCATGAACCACATGTGTGAAATTACCAGAAACTTGTCTCCTTGTGTGATCAAATCATCAACCACGTGTGTGAAATTACCAGAAACTTATCTCCTTCTAACGTTAGATTCTAGAACCAGAAACTTATCTCCTTCTATAGTCAGATTCTATAACCAGAAACTTATCTCCTTCTATAGCCAGATTTTAGAACCAGAAACTTATCTCTTTCTAACGTCAGATTCTAAAACCAGAAACTTATCTTCTTCTATAGTCAGATTCCAGAACCAGAAACTTATCTCCTTCTGCAGCCAGATTTTAGAACCAGAAACTTATCTCTTTCTATAGCCAGATTCTAGAATCTAACAGAACAGAGTCAAACCTGGGCAGAATTTGTTAGATTCTTTGAGTCCATGAGAGTTCTCCTTATTTTGGAGTATTTATAAATTATCCATATTAACTCAGTATAAAGAGCCTTCTTCTCTCTCTCTCTCTGAACCTTAAGTGCCCAGGGCACATGGGGCTTCCGCAAGGGTTTTCCACAAATGCCTGTCCTTCGCCTTTTTTTCTGCTCTTGCCCAGGTGAGCCTTCTATTGCTCAACATCCTTTCTGTTGTTCTTCTCTATGTCTCTTTTGGTCTACCCTTACTTCTGCTCCCCTGTGGTGTCCATCTTAGTGCTATTTTTGGTAGTGAGTTATCAGTCATTCGGAACACATGTCCCAACCATCGCCATCGTCTTTCCTCAATAAGTGTTGTCAATGGCTTCATCTGCATTTCTGCCAATAAGATGTTATTTCTTATGGTGTTTGGCCAAAATATCTTTCTAATTCTTCGTAAACATTTAGTCTGGAAAGAATTCAACTTGTTTTCTATGGTTTTGGTGATTTTCCAGCATTCACTTCCATAGAGTAGTACACTTAGAACATTTCTCTTAAATATCCTGATTAAAGAGCCTTCTTATTTACGAAATAATTACAAACCGTTATCTTAATTGCCTTTATGGAAGAGAGTTGATGATCGGATGTGATCTTATCACTTGTGGTACTGTCACTGGCTCTTGTTGTCCTAGAAGATGGTACTTTTTCTGCTTCGCTTTGGTCACTGTTCCAGTGAGGGGCAAGGTTCCCGTATGAGGAAGATGACTGGACTTATAAATGGATGCCAGCGATGGTTTAAAAAAAAACAAACCTGAACAATGAGCTCTTACTTCTCTTTCTCCGTGGATGTTCCATCAAGCTTACCCTTATTAGAGACAGTACGTATTCTGTGAAGAGTAAGGCCCTTCTACTAAAATAATGTAATATCATTTGCTTATCTTCGAAGAAAACGATATAGGACTTGGTTTTTTGAAGCTTATTTTATCATCACTTCCCCAAACCACTTACCCCCCACTCCACCCCCACATACATATACCCCCTCTACCTACTGGTTGTTATTCCCATTGTCAACCCTACTAACTGTGCTATCCCCCCTTGTCAACCCAACTGGCTGTGTTATCCCCTTGTCAACTGTATCGGCTGTGTTATCCTCTTGTCAACTCCACCGTTTATGTTTACTGCGTTTTGCTATCTTTCACTTGCTGATAGATGTACGGATAGCTCAGGCAGCGAGGCCTGGTTGCGATAAACAGAGCACGCTGATTGGGAAGACTGGTTACCACACCGCGTACCAAGGAGACGGGATCTAGACTGGTTACCACACTGCGTACCAAGGAGACGATCTAGAATGGTTGCCACACTACGCACCAAGGAGACAGGATCTGGAATGGTTGCCGCACTGTGCACCAAGGAGACAGGATCCAGAAAAATACCTCTGAAAATGATAGAACTGTAAAAACTTTTACAGAACTGTAGAACTTTTATGGAAATGCAGAACCTTTAAGGAGATATAAAACATTTATGGAACTGTAAAACCTTTATAGAACCGTAAAACCTTTATGGAACTGTGGAACCTTTATAGAACTGTAAAACCTTTATATGATTGCAAAACTTTAACATACCTATAAAACTTTTATAGAACTTTAAAACCTTTATAGAACTATAAAACCTTAATAGACCTATAAAACCTTTATGGAACTGTAAAAACCTTTATAGAACTGTAAAACCTTCATAGAACTGTAAACACTTTTTTAGAACTGTAAAACTTTTATAGAACTTTAAAAACTTTATAGAACTGTAAAACCTTTATACTTTTTAACGGAATATTTCGCCGATTTCTTCTCCATTTCCTTGTTTTACTTCAGTCCAGAAATGTTTACTCACAATTCTTTCTTCAATTACAAGAACCCGGGCTGATATTTTCACAGAAAAGACTGCAGACAAGAACACCAATAATTTCCGACGTCTGTGGGCTTGGTTAGAGAGTCTCAGAAGGAAATTGAACTGGAAAGGATTAATCAGATACACGGGGTGGGGCATGGCTTGTTGTCTTTGTGTGTGTGTGTGTTTTTTTTTTTCCTTGTGTATTATTTAAGTGAAAACCGTGCCTGTATTGGCAAGTCTTCTAATCCACGTTTTTGTTTAGTCATGCAAATAACTAACCCACAGACTGAAAATTTTATCAACAGATCTTTAGGTTTATGGGAAAGAAGCACAGACAACACTTTATGGCAAAGAAGTACAGACACCACTTTATGGCAAAGAAGCACGGACAACACTTTATGGCAAAGAACCACAGACAACACTTTATGGCAAAGAAGCACAGACAACACTTTATGGCAAAGAACCACAGACAACACTTTATGGCAAAGAAGCACAGACAACACTTTATGGCAAAGAACCACAGACAACACTTTATGGCAAAGAACCACAGACAACACTTTATGGCAAAGAAGCACAGACAACACTTTATGGCAAAGAAGCACAGACAACACTTTATGGCAAAGAAGTACAGACACCACTTTATGGCAAAGAAGCACAGACAATACTTTATGGCAAAGAAGCACAGACAATACTTTATGGCAAAAGAAGCACAGACAATACTTTATGGCAAAAGAAGCACAGACAATACTTTATGGCAAAAGAAGCACAGACAATACTTTATGGCAAAAGAAGCACAGACAACACTTTATGGCAAAGAAGCATAGACAACACTTTATGGCAAAGAAGCACAGATAACACTTTGTGGCAAAGAAGCACAGATAACACTTTGTGGCAAAGAAGCACAGACAACACTTTATGGCAAAGAAGCACAGACAACGCAACGTGTCCTCCAGTTACACAGACTACTTAGGCAAAGGACGTGGCTTGAGATCAGATTCCCACAGAAGACGTTACATGATGATACTGAAAACCAGGGACAAACTGGTGCATTTATCAAGAGAGACTGGGCTAGAAGTCTGGGGGAACGACGAGAAAGAAATTATACAAAAAAATGTCAGCGTTGCTAAGGGTGTAGTTTCGTGCTTATTTTTAAGAACATCCTACATGCCCGCTACATGCCCACTACATGCCCCCTACATGCCTGCTACATGCCCACTACATGCCCGCTACATGCCCATTACATGCCCGCTACATGTCCGCTACATGGCCACTACATGGCCACTACATGCCCGCTACATCCCCACTACATGCCCGCTACATGCCCGCTACATGCCCACTACATGCCCGCTACATGCCCGCTAAATGCCCACTACATGCCCGCTACATGCCCACTACATGCCCACTACATCCCCACTACATGCCCACTACATGCCCACTACATGCCCGCTACATGCCCACTACATGCCCACTACATGGCCATGCCCGCTACATGCCCACTACATGCCCACTACATGCCCACTACATGCCCGCTACATGCCCACTACATGGCCACTACATGCCCACTACATGGCCACTACATGCCCGCTACATGCCCACTACATGGCCACTACATGCCCGCTACATGCCCACTACATGCCCACTACATGGCCACTACATGCCCACTACATGCCCACTACATGCCCGCTACACACCGTCAGCAGTGTCCTGTGCGCAGAAGCGATTTCTAAAACTCTCTGCTTTTCACGAACCTGGTCTCTAGCGACATTTTTTTTCTGTACTTTCTAAGACTCACACACTCCAGCTGTCACGTGCACGTGCCTGAGTGGTATGTGATGCTGCTTGTAACCTGGAAAGTTCATCGCAGACACGGATGACATTTCATTGGTCTGGGTGTAAACAGTGTGCACTGCTGTCCAAATGTCGACTCTCATGACGCCTTGTTTTGAAGAATTGAATCAGTATAAAATATATTACATAGCCTTCTTGTGATATTTCATTGCCTGCATCATCTTCTGTCTCAAACTTCATATGTCTATCAGACATACTTTACAAACGTAATAAAATAATACAAGATTAGAAATATGTTTATTGTAGTATAAATGAGATGACACCTGCGGTGAGACTGGGTTTGATAAGGGAAATAGATGAGTGTATGGTTCAGTTTTACAAAAAGATAGGAGTGAGAAAAGTGAGGAGAAACAAGAATGGCAGAAAGCAAGATGACTACATACAAATGAAGAACATACAACAATCCAATATTTCGGCAAAAAAAGCCTTGATACACCCAACATTTTTCCTTAGTTTAGTACAGTACAGTTTAGCTTATTTACATGTTTTTTTAGGGGAGCGGTAATGCTCTAGCAATGTCTCCAGGATTTGTTTTCAGCTGAGTTTCAGACGGTGAATGAATTACTTGTCACTTCCTCATCGCTGTATTTTCTCTCTCTCTCTCTCTCTCTCTCTCTCTCTCTCTCTCTCTCTCTCCTCTCTCTCTCTCTTCATCCTTTATCGTTAGATTTTCTTTCTCCTGATCTTTTATATTTGTATGGTTTCCTCCCCATCATTCATTGCTTTAGTTTTTATATCTTTATAATCCTCATTAGCAACATTTTCTCTCTCTTGCTGCTACATTGCTGTAGTTCAATGTGCTTACCGTGAGTAAAATACACACACGTGCAACAGCTTGAGCTGGCAGTTTTATACAACGATATATCTGTGGCACTGCAGCTGACTGTAGAGGGGTAGGGGAATCGTGGGTTGGAAGAAATGGTACAATTAGAGGCGGTCTTATCATATCATAGAGACATGTAGTGTTTGTGTTCGTAGTTTCCTTTGCCTGCTGTATGCCATAGAAGCATGTAGGAAGGAGGGGGAATGGCATTTGTGCCGATAGTGTCCTCGGTTTGTGGGCACGCTAGACTGATGACATGGTCAGCGTCACGCCAGGTTGTCTTTCCTTCCCCCAGAACGAGCCGGACATGCAGTTCTACAGTTAAATAGCAATGGCGTCCCCCGCCGGACTCGAACCTTAGACCTCCGCCTTGAAAGACTTGTGCTGTAATGACTTATACGCCTAGAGCGAGCTTTTAAGCTGTAAAGATTGTGGTCCCCCTGGTAAGCGATAAGGATTGTGGTTCCCGTGGTAAGTGGTAAAGATAGTGGTCCTCGTGGTTTTGTTTCTTCAAGAAAGAAATATACTTTCAGCTAGAAGATAGGTTATTTTTTCATACTACAAAACATTAAGTTCCTCGTATGTTTTCTTTTTAGTTAACTCTCCCGCCCCTTGTTTCTATTTTCATTTTCTTTGTTTTCGTTTCTTCATTCGCCCTGCCTCCTTACTGTTTTCTTCCTTTCGTTATCTGCGCCACCTGGGCGGCTTTTATTTGAGCCACAGTTATCAAACATGAGCAAGTTAAGGCATTGTAGGGCATGATGTCACGCTGTTTGCCAACTGGTACCCTTTGTCATCGTCTCTTTGTCTAAATTCCCAGCCAACCGCTTGCTTCTGCTTCAAGCTTACCGACATTATATGGAAACATTTTGTGCCCATATTTCTTAGGAGGGGGATAATTTTTCATGTATTTTTTCGTTTTTACTTGTTGTGTTGTTTCTTTTTTAATGTGGTCCCTGAAAAAGGCATGTGCAGAAATATTGGATTGTTGCGTGTTTTTCCTTTATATTTGCTCACCTTATTTTCTGCCACTCTTGTTCCTGCTCATTTTGTTGCTCTTTCTATCTTTTTTGTAAAACTGAACTATATACTTCTGCTTATCTTTGATTTTTGCTACTAGCGTCTGTTGAAGGCGAAAGTCGAAATATTACATGATCCTAAAGAGTAAAACTTACTCCATATCCTTTTGCAATGTCACACGCGGAACAGGAAGAACTGCTCTGTGTACATATATAACAAACAGAACTGTTCTGTGGCTAGCGTGTTTCTCTAGTGCACAATTACATTAAAAGAACAGCAAAAATTCTGCTTTCTGTACTTACTGTCTTTATTGTACTTGCTATATTTACTGTACTTACTGTACTTGCTATATTTATTGTACTTACTGTACTTACTGTATTACTGTATTTATTGTACTTGCTATATTTACTGTACTTACTGTACTTGTTATAGTTACTGTACTTACTGTATTTATTGTACTTGCTATATTTACTGTACTTACTGTACTTGTTATAGTTACTGTACTTACTGTATTTACTATATTTACTGTACTTACTGTACTTACTGTATTTACTGTTTCCAGACTTTGTCATGTCCTTGAGCGCCAAGAACCAAGCTGTGCAAATCTTCAAATTTTTTCAAAAGAGAAGAGGGTTCTGATAATGTAACTCCATAACAAGTGAATTGTTGTCAGACCGTATCCGCTTCACTGAAGATTTCACATTACATAATTATGTGAGTTATAGCAGAAAGCATAGCGCCCG
This sequence comes from Achatina immaculata, assembly GCA_009760885.1. Lineage (NCBI taxonomy): Eukaryota > Metazoa > Mollusca > Gastropoda > Stylommatophora > Achatinidae > Lissachatina > Lissachatina immaculata. The sequence continues at coordinate 22,651,471 of CM019703.1, read as the reverse complement.
GCAAAGGGAAAGAGGGGCGACCTGCCGGCAGATGGACTAAGGATATCATGGAAAGTCTGGATATGTCTCTGCAAGACGCCGGTCAACTTGATCGCATTGTATTTAGGGAGGCGGCGAGAGGAGGGACAGCGTTCTGGAAAGGTACATGTCATATGTGAATACTATGCAGCCTGAAAAACTATTTTCTGGTGCCCTTTGGATCCATTTCAGAAAGTTTAGAAATATAGAATGATTACGTTATCTAGTGCGTGTAGTCCATGTTATGGCTGTGAGGGATAGAGGCACAACTATAATTCAGGGTGTTATTTTTTGTTATAAATTTGAAGAGACACGTGCTCAAAGCGTCAAAATACAAGGATGAGGAGTATTATAAAATTGAAGAGACAAGTGCTCAAAGCGTCAAAATACAAGGATGAGGAGTATTATAAATTTGAAGAGACAAGTGGTTAAAGCGTCAAAATACAAGGATGTGGAGTAAACATAGGGTCAGTATTTTAGAACAGCTGGTGAATGGGAAGATCTTGAACTGGATCATATTTCCAAATTCTGGACTTTTCTAAATTCATACATCCTAAAGTTCAGAGCTTTGTTGTTTGTTGTTGTTGTTGTTGTTTTTTTTTTTTGGTGCAATCTCCCTCTAACTGCGAACTGTTGTTCTTCGCATCTGATGCTGTAGAGATGTTGAGGCACAGCATCGTATCGGCGTGGGAGCGGGTTATGGCAGCTATTTTTTCAGTCTCGAAGTTCAACTAAAAAGCAAGGGGTGTGCAATGTTTCTTTAGCAGACTCCACCACCATGGGGACTATGGCGACCCCTGCCAGACAAGGCCTGTTACTGGGGGTATCACGGAGATGTGGGGCAGGGTCTTGGTTAGATATGGTTCGCTAACCCTGAAGCTGGGATATCAGCTATCGGACAAGCGTCTTCACCCTTACCTCCACCTCCAATCCCACCCCCAACGAAGTTGAGAGATAATTATGTGACTTGCCGGTAAATGTTGGGAACCACTCTTCTCTACAGATTATGCCCCTTGAAACTTTCAGTCAGTTCTTCCGCTTTTCCTTTCCGGTTAATTCATATTTATGATGATGATTATTATTACTTATATATTGTTAGTACTAAACGGATGTTAAAAAGACCCCTTCAGAATGAAAGTTGATAAACGAAGGGCAGAATGTCAGATGAGTCCACGTACCAAACTAAGCTCATTCACTCGTTAGCTCGTTCTCGTGCCTCTTAATCAGTCAATTTACATAATTTTATTTTTCTCTCGCATTTTTTCCCGGTGAGTTTTGCTCCTCAAGTTCTGTTTTCACAGAGAATTATGTTAAGTATGATATGCTTTGTTATTCCTCTATTCTCCACTGTCTTCTGAACTAAATTTTTTTTAAATATAAAAAGCGACTACGCATAATTTTTTTTATATAACAAATATTCTTCCCTCCAAACCAATTCCTAATCCAGTTTTCGTAAATTACAATTATTGAAAAATTGTGTGCACAGACTTTTGGGACACCCTGTACATTCAAGCTACGGTAGACCTTAGGTGTCATAACTCATATTTTTCCCGGGCCAAGAGGCGGCAATAAAGTATTTAACCCATAGCGTCCAATATCCACGAAACATTCCTGCATGTCTGTTCTCATAATTTTCCCATATATCTTTCCTGGATCTCCAAAATCTAATGACGATCGATAGAATTTAGGTTCCCCTTACAGTTCCCATCCAGCACCTCTGAAATACATTCTCCCTTCCCCTACCTTCGCCAACCATTTTCATTAAAGTTATGCTTCCGGTTCAAAGATTCTGTATCCTAGGTCATGAAAGTAAACAAAAATAAAAATTCCTGATTAAACGGAACAAAGGAAAGAGCTCAGAAAATGTCACATTTTTGTTTACACCAGCCCCACAGAGTGACATAGAATCTGACAAGAGGTTACAGGATTATTTACCGCCATCTTATAATCAAAAGTAATTAGTTCAGTGTTTTTAGGATAAATTTTATGCCTCAGAGAGGTCTTTCTTTTTTCTGTGGAAATCTTTCCTTTCTTTCTTTAGTGCTCCTCTGTTATATTCTTTCATTAGTCTCCTTGAAGCTCCACCCCTTACACAAATGTCTCCTATCTCTGTCTCTGTCTCTCTATCTCCCCTCTCCAGTTCCCAGGCCCCCAAAGCTGACTTCTGCAGATATCATTCTGCTCTGTGTTCACCTCTCTTCTTGCCTGTGTACCTCAACTTCTCTTACATCTTATTTGAAGTTGTCTCTCCATCTTTGGCTTGCTCTGTTCCTTGGTGCTCTCTCTTCCATCTCCCAAGCTATCTCTACAGGAAGATTGGCTGAGAGGAATCTCGCACTTGGTCTGTTCCTTGGTGCCCTCTCTTCAATCTCCCAAGCTATCTCCACAGGAAGATTGGCTGAAAGGAATCTCACACTTGCTCTCTTCCTTGATTTCACTGTGCGCTCGGCCAAAGTGAATTCCATCCATCTTTTTACGAAGGTCACCGCTCTTTTCTCCCCTCTTTTTTCAATAAAAGCTTTGCATATTCTGCTGCTCGTTTTTGGAATACCCTCCCATCATCCGGTATTTAAAAAAAAACTATACACCTTCCTACAACTACAAACTTTTCCAGTTTCTATTTGATCTCGATTACATGCTTCCACGATTCATAAATGTTGCATATTATTTTAGACTGTTCTTACAGGCACCAAATTCAGTTAACTATTTATTCTGAATAGTACTGAAAATGTAGTTCAGTAGATAGTCTTTTTTACATCTATGTGGTTACTTTATGTACTGAGTGCTTGGATACGAGTGTAATTGTAAATGTATTTTATTTTATGTTTCTCAGCTTTCCAGTGTTAGGTATGTTTGTTATATAAGCAGCATATTTGTAGAATGTCTGGAACAGTAAACGTTGTATGATAAAGGGCAGAATGTCAGATGGACTTGTGCACCAAATTCTTATCCCTCTTGAAATAAAGATCAATCAATCTCTTTTCCTTTCTTTTGTCGTCTTATTTCTTACTGGTATGACTGGTATGGCGGGTGCCTTGTTTATTTGTCTTTCATTACTTCCCTTTCCACTTTCAGTTGATTCAGCATTTCTTGTGATAGAGCTAAACAGATTTATGAAAGCTCAAGAAACAAACCAGCTCATGCCTTTCCAGAGTAAACTTTGTTTTACTTGGTCATGAAATAAGAAGACTACTCCAGCAAAGAACTGGCTTTTCTGTGTACAAGAAGACTAATCCAGCAAAGAGCTGGCTTTGCTGTGTACAAGAAGACTACTCCAGCAATGAGCTGGCTTTGCTGTGTACACGAAGATTAATCCAGCAAAGAGCTGGCTTCGTTATGTACAAGAAGACTACTTCAGCAAAGAGCTGGCTTCGTTATGTACAAGAAGATTAATCCACCAAAGAGCTGGCTTTGCTGCGTACAAGAAGATTAATCCAGCAAAGACCTGGCTTCGTTATGTACAAGAAGACTACTCCAGCAAAGAGTTGGCTTTGCTGTGTACAAGAAGACTACTCCAGCAAAGAGCTGGCTTTGCTGTGTACAAGAAGACTACTCTAGCAAAGAGTTGGCTTTGCTGTGTACAAGAAGACTACTCCAGCAAAGAGCTGGGTTTGCTGTGTACAAGAGGAATACTCCAGCAAAGAGTTGGCTTTGCTGTGTACAAGAGGAATACTCCAGCAAAGAGCTGGGTTTGCTGTGTACAAGAGGAATACTCCAGCAAAGAGCTGGGTTTGCTGTGTACAAGAGGAATACTCCAGCAAAGAGTTGGCTTCGTTGCGTACAAGAAGACAATTCATGCTCTTTACTCAAAGCGTTTTGTCTGTCAAAAAATATTTCAGATTTATGGAAATAAATAAACTCTTTGTTCAACAATTATGCTGTCCTCGTAAATCATTTTCTGTCAGTGTCACTCTACATTCATTCACTGGGTATTTATGCTTCCTTCACGTCGTGCCGCATCAACAGCTACACAGAGGATTTTTATCACAGAAACATACTTAAATCTCCCTCATCAACCACACAGAAGATGTGTATCAAAGAAACAAACTTACGTCTAGTTCAACAAACACACCGAGGATTTTTATCAAAGAAACAAACTTAAGTCTCCTTCAACGAACACACCGATGATTTTTATCAAAGAAACAAACTTAAATCTCCTTCACCAAACACACAGAAGATTTTTATCAAAGAAATAAACTTAAATATCCTTCAGCAACCTCATAGGGGATCAAAGAAACAAACTTAAATCTCCTTCAACAACCACACAGAGGATCAAAGAAACAAACTTAAATCTTCTTCAACAACCACACAGAGGATCAAAGAAACAAACTTAAATCTTCTTCAACAACCACACAGAGGATCAAAGAAACAAACTTAAATCTTCTTCAACAACCACACAGAGGATCAAAGAAACAAACTTAAATCTTCTTCAACAACCACACAGAGGATCAAAGAAACAAACTTAAATCTTCTTCAACAACCACACAGAAGATCAAAGAAACAAACTTAAATCTCCTTCAACAACCACACAGAAGATTTCATCAAAGGAACAAGCTTAAATCTCCTTCGTTCAGCGATTCTACAACTTTAATTCATCACCTGAAACATCCACAGCCCAGAAAAAAAAAACAGAAACACCCCAATCACACCAAGATTGATCTTGTTCCTGCAGATTTTAATGTGTTTTTTATTTTATTTTATTTTATTGTTTTTGTTTCTACCCATGGCATAGAGGCTACTAGCCATCTTCATTTCTTCTTTCCCCAGATCAGTTTAGAGATTATGTTCTACACTTGTTTTGAGATTATGTTCTACACTCGTTTTGAGATTATGTTCTACACTTGTTTAGAGATTATACAGCGTTCCGTGACAGACAGTCAAGTCTCATCTTAAATTCCCACCCTATTTCGTTTCGCATTTTCACTTGATTGAAAGTGAAAGTTTTTATTTTTCACATCTCCGTAACTTCCGCCTTGTTGAACGAAACACTGAGACTCAGTGCGTTGAGATGTGTTTTATGTTCGGCTAATTTTCTGAAGGCAATAGTCGGATGAACTCCCATGAGTTGATGAAATGATGGTCGATGAAACGGCATCCAAGTACATGCGTATACGTTAGCTTCACGCATGAATAATGAAAGGATATAGCAGTATTCGTGTAACAAAGACAGTAAGGGCGTTATTATGGGTTTTTCTTTTTGAATTTTCTCCTGTTGAGATCCTTCGAGAAGGTCACGTGGGCTGCAAAACCCGTGACAGGAAATTGTGGGGACAAGGCTGAGTGCGTGGGGTTAGTTTTGGTTTGAACGTGGAACTGTGTGGACGTTTTTTGTGCGGTGTGATGTCTTCGTGGAACATATGAACGTTATAGTTGTACGCATGAATGGACTGGCCACATGGCAGGGATAACCAGCCGGCAGTCAGATTTAATGTTATTTTCATCAACATTATCATCCTTCCATCAATAAATGTTCCAAGTCACCGTTACCCAGGATTTACTTGACTATCTGTACCAGTTGTCGTCAACGTGAGGTTTTGAAGAGCCTGGATGAGAAGTATGTCTGGAACAGTATTTAACTAATCCAGCAAGTGAGAGTGAGAGCTGGAATTCTGTGTATAACTAGTCCAGTAACCTCAACTCTCGAAGATCAAGATGAAAGTCTACCCTGTTATTCACATGCGTAACGTGATCACTACGATACGATACGGCCTAAGTAAAGCCCCATTAATACACTGTACACACCAACAGTACAGACAAACAGGAACAAGACCACTAAAAAAATCCTGTTATAAGGATAATATAGTGCCCTTAGAAGAGGCATATTTCTTTTGTTATAGCATGGGATGGGAGATGGTCAAGAACCTCCCTGAATGCAATACGGTCTTGTGTAAGTTGACCTCCGTCTTGCAGTGACACATTCAGACTTTCCGTAATGTCCTTAGTCCACCTTCGCCGAGGTCGTCCTTTTTCTCTTTTTGCCTGGCACTGTGCCTTCTACAATCAACCTCTCCAAGTTACTGTGTCTCTGAGATACTTCGGCAGTATCAAGAGAGACAACAGACTGAAAAGGTTGGCAGCAGAAGGCATACTGCCCCGCGAAAGAGAAAAGGGACGACCTAGCCGCAGGTGGACTCAGGACATCACGGAAAGTCTGAATGTGTCATTGCAAGACGCCGGTCAACTTAAACAGAAACATATTGCATTCAGGGAGGTTGTGAGAGGGACAACGTTCTGGAAAGATTCATGTAACAGGAAGGCTGTGAGAGGGACAACGTTCTGGAAAGGTTCATGTAACAGGAAGGCTGTGAGAGGGACAACGTTCTGGAAAGGTTCATGTAACAGGAAGGCTGTGAGAGGGACAACGTTCTGGAAAGGTTCATGTAACAGGAAGGCTGTGAGAGGGACAACGTTCTGGAAAGGTTCATGTAACAGGAAGGCTGTGAGAGGGACAACGTTCTGGAAAGGTTCATGTAACAGGAAGGCTGTGAGAGGGACAACGTTCTGGAAAGGTTCATGTAACAGGAAGGCTGTGAGAGGGACAACGTTCTGGAAAGGTTCATGTAACAGGGAGGCTGTGAGAGGGACAACGTTCTGGAAAGGTTCATGTAACAGGAAGGCTGTGAGAGGGACAACGTTCTGGAAAGGTTCATGTAACACGAATATCGCATGGGAAACTGTATCTCATGAAATGCAGGAAGAGGTCAGTGGCAAACGCTGGAAAAAATAATTTGTGTAATGAACGAATCTGAAACACTTTAGCTGAGGCTGCAAGGAACAGACTGAGCTGAATCAATGGCTGTCTCTAATAATTGTAGCACGCGTGGCAAAAACATGGTTTCATTGAGTTAGACACCAGAAAAAAAAGAGGAAACTTCTGTTTCTTTAGTTGCAACCACTTCAGATAATCCTTGAAGAAATTGCCCTTGACCACCTCTCATCCTTCTCCCATTGTCTTCTCTCTCTGCTTTTGTTAAATCTTGTTCGGTCTGAGGTCCTTTCTCTCAAGAGACCTATGGAGACCTTCTCTCAAGAGACCTAGGGAGACCTTCTCTCAAGAGACCCAGGGAGACCCGTAAAGTTCTAGTTGAATAGATCCGCAAGAACAATTAGCGCGACAAGGGCCATAACAGAGCAAGCTTAACAGTGTTACATCCCCTTGAAGATACTGAGCTTGTCCGTTTTGATGGCCATTGGTTGAAGTACTTCACTGTTTGTTACCCCGGATCCAACTATTTCCTGTTTTAATCAAGAGTTTAGTTTGCAATTCATAAAAAAAGTGTCGGTTTACAAGAACTGAATATTAATGCACCATTATGTGTTGAACTTCAACATAAATCAAAATTTATAGTAAATTAGGTGGGGGTCATTAAAAAACCATCACAGTAAATAACTGTAACCAAGTCTGTGAAAGGTCAAGGCCACATACGACCAGTTCTGCACCTGCTAAAATTGTTTTCAGACACAAGGACACATCCTTGTAAACTTGAGACTTAATAACTCAAACCTGGCACCATGAAAAGAGCATGGGTTAAAAAAAAACTATAGAAGAAGACATGAAGAACTATAGGGGAAGCCACGGAGAACAACTTGGAAAGACATGAAGAAATATATGGAAAGAATTGAAGAACTATATGAGAAGACATGAAGAAATATTGGGGAATACGTGCAGAACTATAGAGAAAAGCGTGAAGACCTGTAGGAGAAGATGTGAGGAACTACAGGGGAAGACGCGAGGAACTACAAGGGAACACGAGAGTGACTATAAGGGAAGACGTGAAGAACTGCTGGGGAAGGCATATGGAAGAAAAGTGAAGAACGATAGGGGAAGACCTGAAGAAATATAGGGAAAGAATTGAAGAACTATAGGAAAATACATGAAAAACGTCTGCTGACGAAGAAATTCATGTAGACCTTTTTCTTTGTCTACAGCAATGGTTCTAAAAGTTCTAGGTCATAGTCCTCTCTCTTCATCCCAGGCTGCCACCCCCATCCCCACTACCATTATCCCGTATACATGTATATTAAATCATCACCCTTAACGATTTTCATCAAATACATTTTTAAGGCAATAGTTATTGAAAGCCAGACAATTTATCAAATATAACAAATAAAACCTTCCACTTCAAATTCCACCCTGTGGAGCCACATGATGAGAATCCCTGGTCAAGAGGAATAAGCACATGAATGAGTGGTTCAAGTGGTTAAACATGTAGGGAATGGGTAAAAGCAAGCAGTGGCCCGGTTTGATTGGAAATCCCACTGACCAGAGACGGTTTTTTTTTCCACGGAAATGCACATTCCTTCGAGTCCGTCGCTGATCAGGTATATAAGACGAGAAGATAGAAGATAAAGGATCGGGATTCCATAAGCTGAGCACGTTGGAGTCCAGCGACCATGTCATTGTTCAGACGTGGACAAGAGTGGTCATTCATTAGATGGAGGCCGACATGTGCAGTTTAGTTGTGTGCATTTGCAATCAGGGATGAACTCATACTATTCAAGAAAATGTTTTAACGATTCGATAATGCATGTCGGAAATATGTTTGACATTGAAAATCATAGGATTCGTTCGATTCGTGTTGCCTTGTGGTTCAGAATTTTATAAATACAAGGATCGTGATTTTGTAAAGGATTGTTGTTTCGTGTTCCTGTTATTTATACGTAAGTTGTGAACGTGTGGTATAGTCACCCTTCCAACATTCAGTATGGCAGCGGCAAGATAAAGTAAAGGATTGAACATCCTCCCCGTCAGTCCAGTATTATATATATTACAAATAAATAATTAACAAATAATTGCAGTCGCATGATTTTGTTCTGTAATAGAAAGTTTGTGATTTTAAACTGACGCAAATGCTAAAAGTAGATATCGCATTACCTCCTAGTTAAAAAGAGGCGTCCATGATGGATGATAACAAAAACTGTTCGTGCGTCGTCGATGTTTGCTCGGTAGTGCAAGAGTTAACATAGAGGCATATTTCATCATTTTGATAGCCCGGGTGATTATATCTGGAACTGTTACAGTTGAGAATTTACGTCGTTTGGGAACTAGATTTTGTTTAGTGCGCCTTCCTTATTTATACAGCAGTGATAGGTGCAATTTGTTCTCAACGTAGAAATAGTTCACCGCTAAAAATGTGAATAGAACTAGTCAGTTCGTGTGTGTGTGTATATATATATATGTGTGTGTGTGTATGTGTGTATATGTATATATATATGTGTGTGTGTATGTGTGTATATGCATATATATATATATTGTTTGATACTTTCATATAAAATTGGATCTTCCAAAATTTACAATTCGTTATTAGCGTGTGGAGTTACAATTTGATTACAATCTGACTTTCTTGCAATATGTCACATGATACTGATCATTTTCTCGTTGCTCTAATAATTATCACTTAACCTTCTACTTTTGATTAGCCAACTATATAGCGATTTGTTTTTGATAAGCCTTTCACGCCTTATCACATAACTGCTGTTAAGAATGAGAAGAGCCGGAGACAGATTAAAGATGGAAACAGGAGATGGACAGTTTGGATTTGTAGAAGGAAAAGTTACACATATAATGCCATATTTGCGCTAAGAACACTGACAGGAACTTTAGCAGCACACAAAGACTTATTTGTATGTTTCACTCACCCTATCAAAGAATTTGATAAAGTAGAACATGACGAAATCATGAAAACATTAGAGGATATAAATAATGACGATAGAGATCTTGAGAATAATCTTCTTCTTCTTCTTCTTCTTCAGCTTTCCGAGCCATTAAGGCTCGTTGCTGCAGATAAAGTTCGCCTCCACTCCATTTCTAATCTTCTCTCTCCAGTTGGTGACACAAATTTCTTTTATATCCCCTTCTATGTTGTCTTTCCATCTCTGTCTTGGTCTATCTCTTGGTCTTGTATCCCTCATTTCTTGTGCATACATCATTTTCGTTTGTCTGTTCTTCTGAGAATAATAATAATAATAATAATAAATATTGGAATCACGAAGCAGTCGCTAGGGTAGATAGGCAAATATCAACCAATAAAGCAAGAAGATAGGCAGGGTTGTGTAATCATCATCATCATCGTCATCATCATCATCGTATGCCTTGTTCGGAATGAAGCTTGGCGGTAATGAATCTCCACTTCCCTCGCTCCCTCGCCTTCATGATGCACTCAGCCCGGCTGTGTCATGTCCATTCTCGTATGTTATCTTCCCATCTACATCTCTCCGTATGTTATCTTCCCATCTACATCTCTCTGTATGTTATCTTCCCATCTACATCTCTCCGTATGTTATCTTCCCATCTACATCTCTCTGTATGTTATCTTCCCATCTACATATCTCCGTATGTTATCTTCCCATCTACATCTCTCCGTATGTTATCTTCCCATCTACATCTCTCCGTATGTTATCTTCCCATCCACATCTCTCCGTATGTTATCTTCCCATCTACATCTCTCCGTATGTTATCTTCCCATCTACATCTCTCCGTATGTTATCTTCCCATCTACATCTCTCCGTATGTTTTCTTCCCATCCACATCTCTCTATATGTTATCTTCCCATCCACATCTCTCCATATGTTATCTTCCCATCTACGTCTCTCCGTATGTTATCTTCACATCTATATCTCTCCGTATGTTATCTTCCCATTTACATCTCTCCGTACCCTTTGCTCTTTCTTCCTTCCACCTTTCCCTCAAGTATGGTGTTCAGTATGTTGTTATGTCTTTTAATATGGCTAAAGTATTTTTGTTTTCTTCATCTTTATTTCTAGGAGAGTTCACATTGCACTTTGAATTGCTCTAAAACTTGTGCATTTGTCCTTTTCATTCTCCGCGTTTTATTACCTAGTTTTATGTAGAACCTGATGGATTTCTGCGGCGTTAATCTTTCTCTCCATCTTTTTACTTAGAGTCCAAGTTTCTGCTCCAAGCAGTAAAACAAAGTAGACAGAAAATGAGAAGAGAGAACTCACCCTAAAAAAAACAAGAAAATAAAAACAACGATTACACCTGGAAGAATAACTCACCTACATGTAGATGTAATGTTACAAGACCTGGAACAAAACTGAGACACGTGCACACATTTAACTGCCTGAAAACGTGAGCAACATAAGATGAAAAATGCACCTCTGAGATGAAGAATAGGACATGTCAAGCCAAAACGGCTTTGAAACAAATGCTAAACGTCTCCTGTAATGCATCTCCGTCAGTGAATATCTTATAAGACTTTTAAAATGCTCCACTGGGTCAGACATACCCTGTGGAAGTGAGTCACTGACAATAAACAGATCACTAGATGCGACAGAAACTTGGTTTCTTAGATAGAATGTTAAGAGTATCTCGAACAGCTAAGATGACAAACAGGTCATGCTTAACAAAAACAGATGTATAAAGAAATCTAATTAAATCTATAAGAAAGCGGAGCTCATCAATCATTGGACATATAATGAGAGGGGGGGGGGGGAGAGAGAGAGCTTGAAAATGTCATAACATCAGAAAAGATAAAATGAGAAGAGAGGCAGGGGAGGAAAACAAGATAAAAAAAAATAATGGACAGATTACCGCGATGGCACAACCAAAAGCCAGCAACTGAGATGATGGAAAATATCAATGACTGAAATGCACGAAAGAACATGATCAGGAGAGCTTCCTACCATGACATGGAAAGATGCGGAAATTTTTAGCTATCAAATATATATTTCTATATTTTTAGCTATTACGTGTATTATTTTTATCGTTTTAGTTAGCACATAATTCTCCTGTCTTTATAAAAAGTAGAAGTGTCTTCGTCACAAATTTATCTTCATGCCAGATCACGTTTTTCAAGCTATTTGTTACAAACAGATTCTCTGATGTGCTAAAATTTACAAATATTTTAACATCGGAGAAGGAAAGCTAAAAAGAAAAAAGTAACTAATAATCGAAAATCTTATCTTAGAAGACCGATCTAAACGTTAGAGGAGAAAAGCACTAACAACTAGACCACGAAGCAGGCATGTTGCAGAATGACGGAGTTCTCTTGAAAAAAAAATATTTATATGAAATCTCCGTCTATTGTTGGATTTACATGAAATCTTCGTCTATTGTTGGATTTACATGAAATCTCCGTCTGTTGTTGGATTTACATGAAATCTTCGTCTATTGTTGGATTTACATGAAATCTCCGTCTGTTGTTGGATTTACATGAAATCTCCGTCTGTTATTGGATTTACATGAAATCTCCATCTGTTGTTGGATTTACATGAAATTTCCGTCTGTTGTTGGATTTACACGAAATCTTCGTCTATTGTTGGATTTACATGAAATCTTCGTCGGTTGTTGGATTTACATGAAATCGCCGTCTCTTGTTGGATTTACTGGGATTTTCTCTCACATTTTTAAACATTTGACTGTGTTATAACAAGCTGCCATGTTTTGTACGTCGATGATGAGAATTGGTGTAAATCTAAAGCCTGATGTTTCGGCCATGTTCTAGGAACTGAGAGAACCCTTTGTTTTAATTTGTTCACTTATGAACAAAAGTTCTGCTCACGTGCCACAAGGAAGGAAAAAAATGGAGAAAAAAAAGAAAAGCTATTAATAACAACAATTATTATCGACCGTACCTGACAGCATTAGTGATCGTGCTTCTCCATCTTGTACGGCCCTTGGTGTTTCCGATTAGTTCAGATGTTTTTCTTTCTTCCATGCTTCTGGGTCATTCAACTGAGATATTTGTTCTCTTCGCCTTCATCTCTTCCCTTTCTCCCTTGACTTTTCCAGTCTTTACCAAGTTCTCTATCTTCTCGTGGCGTGCCTAAGAAATTCCGACCATCTTTTTTTTTCTTCTTATTCTAACTAGTTTCCGTAGCTCTGGAACTTCTTTGAGGACCTCTTCGTTTGTTCTTCTGTCTGTCCATGGTTTCTCCAGAACCACATCTCTGTTGCTTCCAAATTTCGTTGTCATCTTTTACGTAGGAAGTCAACACATATAGATTTATCAATCGTCAGATCGTGTTTCGCGACTGATATATCTAGGTTTATTGTTTAAACTTCACCTTCTTCCGATTTCCTTTCTGAAGTCAAGCACCTTTTTTTTTTCTTTTATTACTTTTCAAAAACACTTTTTGTAATGTGACAGATCTCTTCTTCATGATCTAGAGATCACTTATGTGAATAATCCAGAATGACAAATAAAAGTGAAGATTCTCATGTGATAACTTACTTTTCTCTTACTGTATTCTTCCACACGTTGCCACCGTTAAGCTTTGTGTAGTGGTGCAGTTCCAAATCTTGAGCAAGGTGTGTGGCACTAGATACTATGTTCCATGTCCCCTCTGGCAACATCTAGTCGTCTTCATCTTGGGTGCCTTCTTGGTCTTATACTATATTTCTTGCTGTTGAAGACCTAGGATGGTAACTGCCTTCAGATGAGGTGACGAAACTACTTGATCTTTTGCTTCTTTGTGTGTTCGGTACGTGCTGTGGTTCCTCTGTACATGCTGTAGTTCTCCGGTCTAGGCAGTGGTTCTCCGGTCTAGGCAGTGGTTCTCCGATTCACGCAGTGATTCTCCGGTTCACGCAGTGGTTCTCCGGTTCACACAGTGGTTCTCCGGTTCAGACAGTGGTTCTCAGGTCCACGCAGTGGCTCTCAGGTCCACGCAGTGGCTCTCCGGTACCTGCAGTGATTGGCGTCTTTTGTCTGATGACTTCTTTTCTCACACCATCTCATGGAGTGAGACTGACAGTTCTCATAAGACATCTCGTTTCACAGACATCTGACTTACGCATGTGTGTTTCTGACAGCATCCAGGTCTGACATTGACAGCAGAGAGCTGGTATAAACAGGCTGTCTATTATCTGTCTTTTTCCTTCGGTAGATATTCTTGGATGTCACAGCCAGGGTATAATCTGCTGTGTTACTTTCTTGGTCTCTGCAGAAAGCATCATCTTTAGATATCCCTGTCTGTTTTTTTAACCGTCTTCTGTGAACATTATTCCCAAGTATTTAAATTCATCTTTAATAATGACTTGTTGTCATGTCTGTTTAGCGATCTGCGGGCTCTGTTGACTTACAGTGTCTGTATCGATGTTTAGTTACTCTAATGTCACTGGGGTATTTCCTGTAGGTTGAAGGAAGTTCAGTGACATATTCTTGCAGCCTGCCTTCAGGATGGCTCGGTATTTAAACAGTCTAGAAGTCACATTTGTACAGACACTATTTACTTACAAATAACTCTTTGACAGGACCCCCCCCCCCTTCCCTCCTACTAGCTCCAATTTTCGATTGATCTCTAAACCTCTGGCACGTAGCGATGCTTTGAAGGGTCTCCACGAGGTATTAGCGTGAAGGCTGCTACAGTTTTAAAACATCTCCTGGCTAGCCAACGGGAACTGATGGGGTATTATAAGCGGAAACACTGGCATTAACCGATTAAAATGGCGCTGACGGGAACCTAGATCCTTGTTACGGGATAAACACCCTAGAAATGGATAGTAATGGGAGTTACCGGTCTTGACGGTCCAGTAGTAAAGTCAGTTTCGGCCTCACTTTATGGGAGAAGAGACTAGCGTTTCACAATCCCACGGGAGTTAGGTTAGATTTAGATTTATGAGAGACAGTTTGTGTGTGTGTGTGTCATATTTGTCATTTTTGAAGCAGCTGTTACGGTATAGGCGAACAGAGAATGACAGAATTCTTGACAACATTAGGTTTGCTGCTGTTGTGTGTGTGCGTGTGTATGTGTGTGTATGTTACGCTGTTCTTTATGGCTTAAGTATGTGCAGAAAGTACAGATTGTGATTTGATTATTAACCTTTCACAAGTTTTGAATAATTTAAAGAAGCAAAACCTTGAGAGGATTGAATAATGGGATCTATAAGAAACTACAAGAAGAGCTATAGATACGAGAGAGAGAGAAGAACTGTTTTAATTTGAAGTAATAAAGGTTCTTTTCCTTCTGTTTAGAAGTTTTGAAGAAGACAGATGTCAGTTGTTTGAGGAAAGTGTCAGAGAATCATTCCCTGTTTATTTGATGGTTGATACTTTCGCTATTTCATTCCCATAATCCGGAAGATAATACAGCATACGTATGACTTTTGTAAAGGTCTACTATCTTCGCATTTGCGAGTTCTTCCTTCATTTACAGGCCTCGCTTCCCCTTCAAACGATGCAGTCCTTCTACACAGACTCACCCTTCATTACAGATCATCTTTTGTTCCTTCTTTCCATCCATGTAGCTGAAGGAAAAACCTGGCGTATGTGTCTTACATAATTATTTGTATCTCAGGTTTCGGTGTACCTCATGGCCTTGTTTCCTCCAGAAATTCCCCTGTGTAGAGTGTGCTTCCTGATTCCGTTGACCTGATTCTTGCAGAAAACCGTAGAGATCAAGCTGAATTCTTTCCAGACTAAATCTTTATGAAGAATTAGAAGAATATTTTGGCTAAACGCCGTAAGAAATAACATCTTGTTGGCAGAAATGCAGATGAAGCCACTGACAGCAATTATTGAGGAAACACGATGGCGATGCTTGGAACATGATGACTGACAACTCACTACCAAAAATAGCACTAAGATGGACACAACAGGGGAACAGAAGTAAGGGCAGACCAAAGGAGACATGGATAAGAACAACAGAGAGGATGTTGAGCAATAGAGGGCTCACCTGGGCAAGAGCAGAAAAAAGGCAAATAACGGGCATTGTGGAAAACCCTTGCGGAAGTCCTATATGCCCTGGGTACTTAAGGTTCAGACAGACAGTCAGACAGACAGAGACGGAAGAACGGACTGACGGACGGACAGACAGACAGACAGACAGATAGACAGACAGACAGACAGATAGATAGATAGATAGATAGATAGATAGATAGATAGATAGATAGATAGATAGATAGATAGATAGATAGATAGATAGATAGATAGATAGATAGATAGATAGATAGATAGATAGATAGATAGATAGATAGATAGATAGATAGATAGATAGATAGATAGATAGATAGATAGATAGATAGATAGATAGATAGATAGATCTTTATTTCAAAAGGGTTAAGAATTAAACACACAGGCCAGTCTGACATTCTGCCCTTTATCATACATCTTTCACTCTATTCCAGACATTCTACAAACGTGCCGTTCATGTAACAAACATAATTAACACTGAAGCTGAGAGACATAAAATAAAATAAAACATTTACGTTTCGCTCTTATTCATTTACTCAGTACAGAAGTAACTACATACATATATAAATGACTATCTACTAAGCCAAAATTTCAGGACTAAATAAACAATTATAGTAACTGCATCCGTTGTCTGTAAGAGCTGTCTAAAATAACTTCAAGTTTTATGATTCATGGAGGCATGTAATCGACATCAAATAGATATTTGGAAAGTTTGTAGTTGTAGGAAGGAGTATAATTTATATTTTGTATACAGGATGAGAGAGTATTCCAAAGATGAGCAGCAGAATAACTAAAGCTTTTCTTGTAAAGATCAAGTCTTGGTTTTGGAAGACATATGTTGTTCAAGCGTTGGCCTCCCTTTGGGATACATTTAAATAGGTTCCATAGATAAGGCGGAGCATGGCGTGAAAGAACTTGATGTACCAACTTGGCTTTGTTAAAGAGGAATCTGTTCTTAAGAGGCAGTATTCTAATACGTTTGTGGTGATTAATTGTTTGTGCTGGATCTTTGTCACTAATAAACTTTACTGCTCGATTGTGGAGTGAGCAAAGCCTCTTTGTATTTGACACTGAGCAACCATCCCAGATTGTTGAGCAATAGTCTAAATGTGTTTGTATATGTGATATGTAGTATGTCTTCCTTGTGTCTTGATCGATTAAGTTCTTAATTTTGGCAAACTAGTATACTTTTTGTGCGATGAGTTTTGTTAGATCTTGGAAATGAGAGTTCCAGGTCAGATGTTGGTCAATAATAAGACCTAATGTTGTGTGCTCGCTAACGTTTTCTATAATGTGATGTTTCCGTACAGAGCCGAAGTGTTGCTTTTGTCGCGTTTTGTAGTTTCTGTCTTGTTGTTATGAGCATTGATTTTGTTTTATCGATATTTATAATCATGCCATTATTTTTCCTTCATTCAATTAAATTGTATAACTCGACCTGAAGAGTTGATTCTAGGTTAGTACAGTCGTAGTCACAGGTGTAGACTGCAACCATCGGCAAAAAGGTCACAAGAAAAGTGTTTATGATGAAGTGGAAGATCATTGATATAGATAGCAAAGAGCAACGGGCCTAGAATAGAACCTCGCGGAACACCAGAGTCAACTATAGCAGAATTTGATAGAGAATTGTTGAAGAATACTACCTGTTGTCTGTCTGAAAGAAATGATGCAATTAATTTTATTAGGTCAGGGTGCAATTTATAAGTCTTTATTTTTCTTACAAGAATATCGTGGTTAGTCATATCAAATGACTTTTTAAAGTCGACAAAGATGGCACCACATAGTCTACTAACCAGTTTTCTGTTATTTTGGTGAGAGCTGTGTGGCAGGAATGATTGGGTCTAAAGCTTGACTGACTGTCTATGAGTAAATTGTTCTCTTTCATGTGTCGCCGAGTTATTTTGTGTATGTGTTTTTCGAGTGGTTTTGATAATGACGATAATATAGACAAACAGACAGACAGACAGACAGACAGACAGACAGACAGATAGATAGATAGATAGATAGATAGATAGATAGATAGATAGATAGATAGATAGATAGATAGATAGATAGATAGATAGATAGATAGATAGATAGATAGATAGATAGATAGATATTCTTACAGAATGCTCCAACCTTTAGTGTCATTCAATGAACCGACATATTCATGGAACATATAGTCTACAGAAACTAAACCCTAGGATGCAGTAAGAGTGTACCAAAATTAGTAACTCGTATAAATTTTTTGAGGCTGAGCCTTTATAGATAGATAGATAGATAGATAGATAGATAGATAGATAGATAGATAGATAGATAGATAGATAGATAGATAGATAGATAGATAGATAGATAGATAGATAGATAGATAGATATATGTAAAGCATAAAACTAATGAGCCTGTAATAAATATGTACAACATAAAACTTATGAGCCTGTAAGAAATATGTACAACATGAAATTGATGAGTCAGAATAAATATGTACAACATAAAATTGATGAGTCAGTATAAATATATACGACATAAAATTGGTGAGTCAGTATAAATGTGTACAAAATAAAATTGATGAGTCAGTATAAATGTGTACAAAATAAAATTGATGAGTCAGTATAAATGTGTACAAAATAAAATTGATGTAATCTATATAAAACTGTTGTTTGTGTGTGTGTGTGTGTGTGTGTGTGCCTTATATCAACCGCATTAAGAAAGGATGATATTCCTTATAAGGTTCATATACTATTGTTGTTGTTATAGTTGTTGTTGTTATTAATGTTATTGCACCGCCCTGGAACTGCCAGCAGGATGTTTTTTTTTCCAGCCGATGCAGTGAAGATTTTGAACCTCAGCATCGTGTGGAGTGGGGAGAGAGAGAGAGAGAGTGAGAGAGAGAGAGAGAGAGAGCCTTATTTTTCATTCAGGGAGTGAAGGCAGAAAAACCAAGAGGGTGCAGTACTTCTTTTGCAGACTCCACCACCATGAGGGTTTTAGCTATCCCTGTCCTGCTAGTCAGGTTGAGTCTGTTAATAGGGATATCACAGGAGAGGAGGGAAAGTGTCTTGGTCGGCTGTGGTTCGCCACTTGATGCAGGCGTGTCAGCTATGGGTTGCCAACCGCTCAGCTGTGGTTCGCCACTTGATGCAGGCGTGTCACCTATGGGTTGCCAACCGCTCATTGAGCAATGTTTTCACCTCCCCCCTATTCCCCCAACCCTCAAAACTAGACCCCCCCACTCTAGTTTTATATACCTTGATATGATTCCTTTTACGGATAAATTACATAGGTCATGTATTTTATCTGATTCCCTCATGGGGCCAACACTCTACAACGCAATATCTACTGTATGGCTGGCATCCAGTCAAATCTTTCTAACACACAGTCACGTTTACAACATTGTATGGTGGTAGCATGGAACAGCAAAGAGCCAGGGAGTGTTATATCTCCATACTAGGCATGAGAGCACAATAGCTCGCTTAAGATTTAACAATTCCTATGTTTTAATAGCGACGTGACATAGACTCGGACTGATGGAATTAAGCCAAAAAAAGAAGATTGACAGACTGCTGGACTTAGGCAAAAAAAGATTGACAGACTGATAGACACTGGAAGAAAGAATAAGCAAAGGGGAAACACTAGACAAATATTTAGCAGACAGACAGACAGGCAATCAGGCAGGCAGGCAGGCAGGCAGGCATTCAGATAGATAGTTAGATAGACAGATAGATAAATAGACAGACAGACAGACAAACAGACAGATAGACAGATAGGCATTCAGATAGATAGATAGATAGATAGATAGATAGATAGATAGATAGATAGATAGATAGATAGATAGAGATAGATAGATAGATAGATAGATAGATAGATAGATAGATAGATAGACAGCGGTGCGTCTCGGGATTATTTCAAAACGATTTTCTCTATTTAAGGCAAAAGATTACAACTGTGTATGAGAGGGGAAAGGGAGAGACAGACAGGTAGAGAAAGAGAGAGAGGAAGAAAGAGATACAGAAAGAGAGATCCTGACTGCGTGTTCGTTGACCAGACTCTATTCACACGACAGACATAATTCCCTCTTAAATATGACACACTGAAGTGTGGAAATGTTCTAACAGTGTCATCTGAATAACCTACATTAAGGGTACCTTGGCAGGCCCGTGCAAAGCTGCTAATTGGCCCTGGGCTAGACTGGAAATGTGGGCCTCTTCTCTAACTATTCGTGAAATAATTTTCTAACCAGTGCTAAATACATGTGATTTATGTACGGGTGTGTACACGTACAAGTCGTGTCCATGATGTACTTATACGTAACAGAATGGAATAAAATAACTAGAACGAGTTTTTTTTAAAAGGCAGTGACAAGAGAGCATTCATGTTTGTTCTTTCTGTGTCTCTACTATGAGAAGGGGGTCCACCTCAGAATAGTAGTCCAAAGCCAACCGGCCCGGCCGAGTTCTTCCCCACCCCCCCCTCTCTCCCATCCACGATTTTTCTTGTCTGACCATGATTGTCAGCATGGCTGAAGGCCAAGCAAGGTGGTGGACAGAAGTGATCAGCAAAATGAATGTAAAGACATAACCAAAAAAAAAAAAAACCTTGAAAAGTAACAAATGTTATAGATGTAAGGGAATAGATAACATTAGTTACCTAGGTTTGTTGACAACCCTAGGCGTAGGAAATAATGGGTCAAGAGACAGGCTAGTACCAGAAGTGCGCAATTCTGGGAAAGGTCCGTCTCTGGCCAGTGTATAAAGTAAACACGATAGAATTTTAATCGGTTGGGATTTGTAAGCTGAGCACGTAGGAGGTCAGCGGATCGAGAGTGTCATGTTATTGTTCAAGCGCGAATGAGAATGTTTATTCGTCGAACGAGAACCAATGTGTGTGTAGGTTAATATTGTTTTATACTCCGTGGTGTGGATGCATGTAAGTTGTGCAGTCGACTCCTCCGATCAATCCCGATCCACTTAGGTAAATATTTTGTTAGTGATTGCGTTATGAACGGTAATGAATAATTATAACTCAGTCAAGGTATAGTTGTTATATGTAGGGTTTTGGTGTTTTTATTTTTGGTGGT
The DNA here is from genome assembly GCA_009760885.1 of Achatina immaculata. Taxonomy (NCBI): domain Eukaryota; kingdom Metazoa; phylum Mollusca; class Gastropoda; order Stylommatophora; family Achatinidae; genus Lissachatina; species Lissachatina immaculata. Next base: position 22,630,743 of record CM019703.1, on the reverse strand, counting down.
AACGTGGAAGTGATGCTTATTATATGCACTTAATTTTATGTTACTGATTTTTATGCACATGCATGTGAATATATTCTTGTCATTTAGTTACGTTTGTTACAATCTGAATCGAACCTAAATATTTAAGAAAATTTTTTTAGTGATTTTTGTTCATGACAACATAAGCTGATAAATAACAACAAATAAAATAATGATTCTTCGTTCGATTTTGCTAACTATGCAAAAACAAATGATTTAACAACAATATAAGTTTTTATGATTACGTGAAGAAGTAGTACTGATTGTGTTTGGGTTTTTTTCTTTCATTGGTGTAATTTATGAATGCATTAGTCCATGCAATCTTCAGTCTTCATGTACTTATAAAGATATAATAACTACAATTTTTAAAAATGCAATATAATAGCATATTAATTACAGACAGTTATGTGCCCATTAAAAAAAATAATAATTCCCACACAGAACTGCACAGGATATTTATGCAGACACAAGGGAAAAAAACAGATGTATGTTGTATTGCAAGGAGATTAGCTTGTACGTACAAAAGGAATCTTCTTCTTCTTCTTCGTTCGCATTGTCTGTCTATATCTGCAGTCCTGTCTCTTGGATAAATTTCACTGTTTTTTGTAACTCATGTATGGAACCGTAGAGCTTATCTTCTTTAGTGGTTTCACTGGGCCAGTAATTATTTCTCAGTGTCTCGTAGTTGATGCAGTTCTGGAGGATATGTTCCACAGTTTGGGGCACCTGGGCACATGTACATAGATTAGTACAAAAGGAATGAACTATTCACTGAAAAAAACACGAAGTATTCTAGTATGATACGTGTTCATAATAATAAAGATTAGACATTGGTGAAAAAAAATGAGAAAGGCTGTATAAAAGATAAAGAGACGTAAAGGAAAGAAAGTTAAAGAAAAGCTTAAGTAGAAAAGAAAGTTGTGACAAACTTAACTACAAAAGAAAGTTGTGAAAAACTTAACCAGAAAAGAAAGTTATGAAAAACTGTACCAGAAAAGAAAGTTATGAAAATCTTAACCAGAAAAGAAAGTTATTAAAAACTTAACCAGAAAAGAAAGTTATGAAAAACTTTAACTGCAGAAGAAATCGAGAATGGAGGGCCGAAAAAAGTGTTTGTAAAATTTAAAACAGAAGAATATAGTTCATAATTTTCTTCCCTATCTTCTTCCGCTTTATAGAAAACCAACAACAAACACAAACAACGCTGGAACATATTACCAGGCAGACAAATGTGGGGAAATCTAAGACTGCAGAGACGGACACCATGCATGCGCGTCGTTTTTCGTGGAGTAAACAGAAAACACAAACATTCCAAACATATATGCTTCCTGGAATAAACAGAAAACACAAACATTCCAAACATACGTGCACCCTGGAGTAAACAGAAAACACAAGCATACGTGCACCATGGAGTAAACAGAAAACACAAACATTCCAAACATACGTGCACCCTGGAGTAAACAGAAAACACAAACATTCCAAACATACGTGCACCCTGGAGTAAACAGAAAACACAAACATTCCAAACATATGTGCTCCCTGGAATAAACAGAAAACACAAACATTCCAAACATACGTGCACCCTGGAGTAAACAGAAAACACAAGCATACGTGCACCCTGGAGTAAACAGAAAACACAAACATTCCAAACATACGTGCACCCTGGAGTAAACAGAAAACACAAACATTCCAAACATACGTGCACCTTGGAATAAACAGAAAACACAAACATTCCAAAAGTAAGTGATTCCCAGAATAAACAGAAAACACAAACATTCCACACATACATGCGCCCTAGAGAAAATAAATAAAACACAAACATTCCACACATCCGTACACTCTGGAGAAAAAAAAGAAAGTTATGACAGCCTAACATTGTCGCTATTATTACTATCACTTACAGGATGAGACCAGCGCCCGGGCTGACAGCACTCGGGACAGTCAGACAACGACGCTGACATCACTCGGGACAGTCAGACAACGACGCTGACATCACTCGGGACAGTCAGACAACGACGCTGACATCACTCGGGACAGTCAGACAACGACGCTGACATCACTCGGGACAGTCAGACAACGACGCTGACATCACTCGGGACAGTCAGACAACGACGCTGACATCACTCGGGACAGTCAGACAACGGCGCTGACATCACTCGGGACAGTCGGACAACGACGCTGACATCACTCGGGACAGTCAGACAACGACTCTGACATCACTCGGGACAGTCAGACAACGACGCTGACATCACTCGGGACAGTCAGACAACGACGCTGACATCAGTCGGGACAGTCAGACAACGACGCTGACATCACTCGGGACAGTCAGACAACGACGCTGACATCACTCGGGACAGTCAGACAACGACGCTGACATCACTCGGGACAGTCAGACAACGACGCTGACATCAGTCGGGACAGTCAGACAACGACGCTGACATCACTCGGGACAGTCAGACAACGACGCTGACAGCACTCGGGACAGTCAGACAACGACGCTGACAGCACTCGGGACAGTCAGACAACGACGCTGACAGCACTTTTAACAGTCAGGCGACGAAGCTGACAGACAGAGGATTCATAATATAGCAGTGAGAGCAATCGTTATCTGGTTAAAAAGGCAACCATATAATATTTTGACTAGTGCCTGTATCAGACCACAAGAAAAATAACAGCTAAGGAAGATATGTTAAGGGATAATAAATTATGTCTACACTTCAGATTCAATAGATAAAAATGAAAAATATAATACGCTGATCAGTAACAATTTATATTTAAAAAGTAAGTGATAATAACAGTAGAAGAAGGAGATACAATTGTGTACATGTAAAAAAATGAGAAAAAATGAAAGAGAGAGAGAGAGAGACAGAAACAAATAGAGAAAGAGAGAGGCAAGAGACAGAAAGACAAAGAAAGACAGAGAAACAGAAAGATACAGGACAGAGACAGAGAGACAGATGGAGTGATATTTAGAGAGAGACAGAAAAAACACAGAGGCAGAGAGAGAGAGAGAGACAGACAGACAGACAGACAGAGAAACAAGATAGATAGATAGATAGATAGATAGATAGATAGATAGATAGATAGATAGATAGATAGATAGATAGATAGATAGATAGATAGATAGATAGATAGATAGATAGATAGATAGATAGATAGATACGCAGGCAAAGAAAGAGAGACAGAGGCAAGAGGCAGAAATACAGAGGGAGACAGATAGACAAAGAAAGACACAGAGAGAAACAGACTAAGACAAAGAGACAGACAAAATATAAAGAGAGACAGAGGCAAGAGACAGAATTACAGAGAGAGACAGATAAAGTGACAGAGAGAGACATAAAGAGACATAGAAAGACAATGCAAACAAAGACACAGAGAGAGAGAGAGAGCAAGAAACAGAACAACAGAGAGAGAGAGAGACAAACAGAAAGACAGAGAAACAGAAAGATACAGGACAGAGACAGAGAGACGGATAAAGACAGAGAGAGGCAAGAGACAGAAAGACAAAGAAAGACAGAGAGACAGACAGAAACAAATAGAGAAAGAGAGAGGCAAGAGACTGAAAGACAGAAAAAGATAGATAGATAGATAGATAGATAGATAGATAGATAGATATAGATAGATAGATAGATAGATGATAGATAGATAGATAGATAGATAGATAGATAGATAGATAGATAGATAGATAGATACGCAGGCAAAGAAAGAGAGACAGAGGCAAGAGGCAGAAATACAGAGGGAGACAGATAGACAAAGAAAGACACAGAGAGAAACAGACTAAGACAAAAAGACAGACAAAATATAAAGAGAGACAGAGGCAAGAGACAGAATTACAGAGAGAGACAGATAAAGTGACAGAGAGAGACATAAAGAGACATAGAAAGACAATGCAAACAAAGACACAGAGAGAGAGAGAGCAAGAAACAGAACAACAGAGAGAGAGAGAGAGAGACAAACAGAAAGACAGAGAAACAGAAAGATACAGGACAGAGACAGAGAGACGGATAAAGACAGAGAGAGGCAAGAGACAGAAAGACAAAGAAAGACAGAGAGACAGACAGAAACAAATAGAGAGAGAGAGAGAGAGGCAAGAGACTGAAAGACAGAAAAAGATAGATAGATAGATAGATAGATAGATAGATAGATAGATAGATAGATAGATAGATAGATAGATAGATAGATAGATAGATAGATAGATAGATAGATAGATAGATAGATAAGGAAAGAGACTTTTGGACTTGCAGAGTCTTACAAGCTCTGCAGTAAGGAAGGAACAAATTTCATTAACTCTTGTATGACAGATCCTGCCAAAGCTAGCACAAAAACGACTCGACAAAAGACAGAAATAATCCCAATCTATTCTGCCACTCGTGCTCTCCACAAACAGATTACGCTTGCAGTGAACAGAGATAAATTTATCCTTGACAGCCCTGATAACTGCTCGCCGGAGCCTGATAAATTCAGACTGAATTCATAATGAGATAAAGCTGATTTTAAAAAAAAATTCCGTTGTTCCTGTTTCGTTTTTCAAGACATGGAGACAGCCAGGGTTGAAAATAAGGAATCTAGAAATGTCAGTTTAGATCTTAAAACTCGGCGTCAAAGGTCACATTGTTTCTCGCTACTGTAAGCTAAACGTCGAGTTGATTCAAACAACTCGACGCTAAGATCAAATCTGCATGACATTTTTATGCCAGTAGTCAAACTGATTCGAATAATTCTTCGTCAAATGTCAAGTTTGTTCACATAAACTCTGTGCTCCAATATGGTGGCGCTATTAGTAATACACCAAGCTTGTTTTCGAACAAAGTCATGACAGTATAATACAAAACGCTATCTATTTACGGCATCTTAGTAGCGTAGTGGTTAGTGCACTGATCTCTCATGGCGAAGGTCGGGGGTTCGAATCCCGCCGGAGGCGGCCCCCGGTCATCCAGCTGTAGAATGTGGTACCCGACTTCTTCTGGAGCTGGGCAAGGAAAGGCGGCAAGGTATGACGCCAACTACATCACCCTCTAGTGTGCTGACAGGTCAAGGAAAATATGGGCACTAGCATTATACACAATTGGAGGTTATGAAATACCAGAGATTAGATATGCTGATGACACAGTATTACTGTCCACAACACAAAAAGGAATGGAAAAACTAATTATGTCAGTCCCTAAGAACAGTGAAGAGTAGAATCTCTATCTTAATGCAAAGAAAACTAAATTGATGACAACTGACAAAACAAATAAGGCAGCGGAAATATGTATCAATGAGGAAAAACTGGAAGAAGTGGAGAGTTTTGAATATCTTGGATCACTACTAACTAATAATGGAGATACAATGAGGGAACTTAAAAGGAGGACATCTATCGCTCTTCAGAAAGTAAAACAAATAAAGAATCTATGGAGAGGAGCAGACAGAACTACAAAAATAAGATTTTTAAGGGCATGCATCTTTCCCATCGCAACATATGCCTGTGAGACCTGGACACTTAACAAAACAGCTGAGAAACGCATAAATGCCTTTCAATGTAAATGCTACAGAAGAGTTCTTCAAATATCTTGGACACAAAAAAAGAACAAATATAGCTATACTACAAGAGCTTAATATTGAAGAAGGCTGGCTAGTAAAGAGGATTAAAGAGAGAAGACTTAAATATTTTGGACACATTAAACGTCATGATTATTTAAAGAAGATCGTATTGGAAGGATACATAATGGGGAAAAGAAAGAGAGGAAGACCAAAACGAAGATGGCTACAAGACATTGTTGATGATCTGCAAATGGATGCAGCAGCCGCAGGCCATCTTGCTCACAACCTAGAGGCCTACAGGAGTGCTGTTTGAGAGGCAAAGTTCCACAAGGGACATGCAAATGAATGAATGAATGAACACTATACCTCTAAATGTTTGTGGGCATGACAGGGTTACTTTATGGAGCTGAACAAAATCTTTAAGCAACAAAAAGTTCAATTTTCCTTAAAATCATTTGTAAACAGAACAAAATGCTAGAAAAGCCCACAAGACGTGAGGAAACTAACTTGATGTTTAAAACGGAAAGTTTTTACCAAGAACTCTGCAGCGTTGATGCTACAGTCAGCCCTCAGCTGTGGCCCACGTAGATTCCTGTTCACGACATGTTGTAAAGCAGTCTAACTGATCGTAGGACCACAGTAGGCGTTCAGATCTAAAGTTGGATAAACTCTCCGAGACAGAACCCACAGAAGAAAAGGAGGGTGAGAAGAAAGACAAACTGGAAGTACAAAGTGAGTTGAATGTTATAATCAGGAACAAACATAAGACAAACAGTGAGGTTCTGCAACAAAACAGAAGATAAACAATGAAGTTCTGGCAACAAAACAGAGGATACAACAGTGAAGTTCTGCAACAAAACAGAAGATAAACAATGAAGTTCTGGCAACAAAACAGAAGATACAACAGTGAAGTTCTGCAACAAAACAGAAGATAAACAATGAAGTTCTGGCAACAAAACAGAAGATACAACAGTGAAGTTCTGCAACAAAACAGAAGATAAACAGTGAAGTTTTGGCAACAAAACAGAAGATAAACAGTGAAGATCTACAACAGCGAAATCTTAAAACAGAGGTAATAAAACATATATCTAGAACAATGTGGTAAAACATTTTGATCATAGTAAGTGCATTCTATTTGCTGAAGACGTTTTTTTAAAATACAGTTTACTCATAGTTCCACATTCCTATATACGTATTTTTCAAATAAGAAAGGAGGCTTGTGTATAGTAAAGTGATAGTTCATGTATTGTATAGCTGGCCTCAAGACATACAGAGCACTTCATACGATTATTATTATTATGTGCCGTGCTGGAAAGCGTTAGCGATCACGCTTCTCGTCTTGTGCTGTCCTTGGTGTTTCCAGTCAGTTCAAAAGCTTTTCTTTTACCGTGCCACGAGGACACCCCGCCCAGATATTTTATCTTGTTCTATCTTTTTTTTCCTTTCTCCTTTTAATTTTCCTGTCATTACACAGTTCTCCAGCTTCTGTCTTTTCATACTGGTTGAATAAATTTTGATTGTCCTTTTTTTCAAAATATAATTTAACTGGTCTTTGTTGCTCTGAAACGTCTTTGATGACCCATTCATTTGTTTTTCTGTGTCCAGGGTATTTTTTTTTTGTGTGCATATTTTTCCAAAAACCCATATCCCTGCTGCTTCCAGTTTTTTGTTGTCTTTGGGTTAACTGTCAAAGTTTCACAAACTTGTAGCAAAACTGGCTCTATGTAGCACATCTTTTTCCTGACTTTTATGGACATCTTATTTGTTAATATCTTCGTCATGCCGTAAAAAAAACTGCTTTTGTGTTACCTATTGGAGATTGTATTTCATTTGTGCACTAACATTGGCTGTTATTGTTATTTCGAGATAACTGAATTTGTTTATTTGTGTCAGTACAAGGGGGAAAAGAAAAATGTTTAGAGAAAGGCCGTGATTCGAACCACAGACTTTGGTAGAACCAGCAGGCGCCCATCCACGAGAGGCAGAACACTAGCTCTTTTATACATATGAGATACGAGATTGCTGAGCGAATAGTTTCCCCCTCCGCCCCCTTCTCCCATCCATGGCTAGAAGTTACTTGTCCTACCAGAGTCCTTGGTTCAAGCCATTGTCTTTCTTTTACCATTTTTCTTTCTCTCTCGTATAAACTGATTTATATATTTGGAAAGATATTTTTAAAAAAAACATCCACTCCGTCATTGGCTTACATGTATTATTCTCCTTTATATTACTTTCTCCTTTATATTACTTTCTTCTTTTTTTTTCCTTGTGCGCTGGATCTTTTCTTTCGTGGTACATTCACCTGTAACACGTGACAGGTAGATCTGATTCAGAGAGCCTGGCGCGAAGACTTAGGGAAAACTGGAGCCATAGACCGACAGACTCAGACTGTTCGAATATTAAATGCATCTTTTGAGTTAGACAATCTTGGAAGAAGCGGGGAAAAAAAAGGGGGGGGGGGGTTGGGGTGGGGGAAATGATACATCTGACGTATGGTGAAAAGGGTACGTGGGGCATAAAAAGTTGGGAACCGCTGGTTGAAAGTTTTCGTTTTCAAGCCATCTTTGATGAATATTAGGAACCAGTCGGTAGCAGATTCCACGCACCAAAAACCATTATTAGATGGAAAGATGAATTAGAAAACGGGAGAGAGAGAGAGAGAGAGAGAGAGAGAGAGAGTTGGGCGACCAAACCATCAGCAGGTGAATAAAGAAGAGGTTCGGGTGGATGTTCTACAGACAGATCGAGCTTAAACCTAGAGGTTCGGGTGGATGTTCTACAGACAGATCGAGCTTAAATCTAGAGGTTCGGGTGGATGTTCTACAGACAGATCGAGCTTAAACCTAGAGGTTCGGGTGGATGTTCTACAGACAGATCGAGCTTAAACCTAGTGCAGAAAACCTGTGAGGAGGAAGAAAACGGGATGTTTAGGCGAACTGTTAACTTTTATTTTGAAATTTAATATCAAACGTTAAATATCTTGGGGGCAACATTGTATCCAACGTTAACTTTGTTTATGCAACATAGCATGAAACGTTAACTTTGTTTATCCAACATTCTATCAGGCATCTAGCGTTAACTTTGACTTATGAAACAGTGTATTAAAACGTTAACTTCCCCAATGCTATTAAAGAAGAATTGCTTAAGGAACAGAATAAAAGATGCTAGTTTGCGGAGAATGTTAACAACATCGGACAACTGCTGATATTGTGAAAAGTGCTATTGTGGGTAATAAACACAGAAACGATATACCAACAATGGGCAGTATGAGATGGCAACAAAAGTTGGTAGAAAACTAAAGGTTGACAATCTTCCGGCAGGAAAACAACGAGGCTGATATTTGTGTGTCATACAAGAGAGATGTCTGCAATAGCCGCAAGGATAAAAAAGGAAATGAAAGGCCAGCCACACGGAAGGACACTCCTCATAAGTGTGCCACGTCATCTCACGAGGAAATGATGGCTAAAAAATGAAGACAAAAGACACAGCTCAGAAGAGAATATATATTGAAGGTGAAGAAGGTGGAGCTACAGACACGTGTTGGTGAAGATGCTCAGCTTTTATGTCTTTAAAAATGACCCCCAGGAAACAGACTACAGAAAACAGAGACTCCAGGAAACAGAGACTTTATGAAACAGAGACTCTAGAAAACAGGAAACAGACTACAGAAAACAGAGACTCCAGTAAACAGAGACTATAGGAAACAGAAACTCCAGAAAACAGGAAACAGACTACAACAACAAAAAAAACACAGAGACTCCAGGAACACACAGACTCCAGAAAACAGGGACTCCAGAAAACAGATTCCAGGAAACAGAGACTCCAGAAAACATAGACTCCAAAAAGAGAGACCCGTCAGCTGTTAGCTGCGACTTAATTCTGGGAGAACCTGGTAAGGAATTCCCCTCCCCCAGGTAACCATTTTAGGAAGGCTATATGTATCCTACATTAGACAAAATCTAGGTCTAATCTCATACTCACATTGCGTTAAACAAAATCTAGCTTTGAGCTAAAGCTCACCTTGAGGTTAAAAAAACAGCTGTGGTCAAAAGCGCATATGTTACGCTGCTTATATATATTTTTGATCATACTTTAACATTTCGATTGTGTCTACGTAAATGCTTTTTTCATGTATCTTAAATGGCTTATTAAAATGAGCTTAACTGAATTCAGTTTCATCAGCCACATTATACAAATATTATTAAAAATCATTAACCGGAGAATATGAAATAAAGTAGAAAGAAACTGAAGTCACAGAAGAACAATCTGGTTTTGTTGAGGGAAGGAAGCACAGGTAATCCAATTTTAATATTAAGAGCAATAGCAAAGATGTCTAGAGGTAAACAGAAAGTTATATTTGTGATTTACTGCTTACACTAAAGCTTTTGACAGAGTTAGACGTGAAGGTTTGATACATTTGCTAGAAAAACCTTAATATAGAAAAGATAAGAGAATTATTACGAGTATGTACTGGAGTCAAATAAGAGTGAGGGCAATGACGCAGGTGAGTGTAAGGATGTACTTGTACACTCAGCCTTGAAAACAATAGATACAGAAGGCCATAATTATCAGCAACCTGAGATACACAGATGGCGCCTTTCTAATAGTAGAAAGTGAAAGCAGTCTGCAGAAAATTGTGAACAAAATTGTTGAAGAGAGCAGCAAGAGATCTAGAGCTAAACAGCACTAAGACAGAACATCGAAAAGAACGAATATCCCAAAGGGCAACATTCTTTCAAGGAAGAAGCCAGACACAGGTGAATAAATTCAGTTACTTCCAAACAGCAATAAGAGCTGACCCAAACAGCAATAAGAGCTGACCCAAACAGCAATAAGAGCTGACCCAAACAGCAATAAGAGCTGACCCAAACAGCAATAAGAGCTGATGGCAAGTGCACAAATGAAACAAAATTCACGAATAGGTTAGGCAAAAAGCAGCTTTTTATGATATGGACAATATGTTAACATATAAGAAAATGTGCCTAAAAGTGAGAAAAAGAGAAAACAGTATTACAGTGATATATATAGAACCAATATTGTTGTATCGTTGCGAAACTTGGACAGTCAACCCCAAAACAAAAATAAATAAAGATGACCAAGAAATTGAAAGTGATAGATAAAAGAGATAACGACTGCAGTAAAACTGGTTCTAGTAATACAGATAGATGCAGGTGTATGGTACAATTTTAAAAAGCGATAGAACTTTATAAAACTGTACCACACACCTCTGTCTACCTGTATTACAAGAAACTGGAAGCAGCAGAGATGTGCTTTCGGAGAAAGATGCAACAAATACCCTGGAGAGACAGAGAAACAAACGAAGAGGTCCTCACAGAAGTTTCAAGGCAAAATAAAACTAGCCAGAATGACAAGAAAATGTAGAAATTTCTTGGACACGTCAGAAGCATCTTGTAATGAATGGAAAACTCAAGGGAAAAATATAAGAAGAAGACCAATAGAAAAAAAAGATATCAGTGGACTGACCAAGTGCCATGGAAAAAAAAGAATTTGAATTCATTGGAAATAATAGAATCTTAAATGGCCCAAACATTCCAATGAGCTGTACGTGAAATATATCAGATTTCGTCTCTTATTCGTGAAGAATAAAATCCTTCATTTTTTGCCAGGTTCGGTTATACAGTTTCATATTATGTAACGTGAGTCTGAAGTTAATTCATCCCTCGCTTTATCATCATCCTCTTCGTGTCTTCCTCTTGTCTTCCAACTTATCTGTCTCAGCCAGACTAGTAACCTTTTAAGCCACGAGCTGACATCCATTTTATGCAGTCTTTAAATCAGTAGAAAACTGCACCACGAGGTGACAGAGACCGCGACTTCTGCCAAGAATAATGAGTCAGTGAGTCTTCTTGGATGACGCAGGAGAGGACAGAATGGAGATTTGTATGACGCGTGCAAATTTACGTAAAGGGAGCACTTACTCATCCTTAGAATAATTTTTTTGTTTATTAATTTTGAGATGATTGATTGATGGTTTGAAAGAAAGTAGAGATATACAGACAGATATGAAAAAACAGCGAAGATATATGACAAGATATAACTAGATATACCATGCAGACATCTCGCACCAAAACAGTCACGTTAAGCAAATCTTTACCTTTGAAGAAAAGACTAAACGTAACGGAAAGGAACACACGGAAACCTTCACTAACCTCACTTCCTGTCCGTCTTCCACATACAAAATGTCCTTTCCACACAGTGCTCTAAATAGCTTATTGTTATTACTTTTCGAATGTCACTTGACTAAATTTCAGTGTGTTGGTTATTGTGTCACTTCAAAAGAGTTCAGGTACCCGAGTTTCAGAGGCCTGGTGGTCTGTACCTGAATGTTAAATGCGTCCCCTACGAGCTCGTCGATGCTGGTAGAATAAGCCTGGTAGTCCAGAACTGCCCTATTGGAGGTTCACATTCGCTGGAGGACTTTCATCTAAAGTTCAAAATCCTGCCGCCATGAAGTCACTGAACTTGCTAGCTAAAGATTCAACACAGAACGCGCATGGAGGTTTACCGAATGATAAACAACTCACGCGTCTTCGTCTGTTTTTCACAACTAAATTTAAACATAAATAATCAAAAATGGCTATGTCCATGAGACAAACTCAGAGCCAGATTTAAAAGTTTCCTTACCGAAATATATAACAACTTTCACTGTTTACTTTTTAGTCAATATTTAAAATTTTAAAAAAAATTATCACTAACAAAACTCCATCTTCAAAGATATTTCACATACTTTTATATTTAACCTGTTCACAAAAGTAGCCAATCACTGGTGACTTTTTAAACGTTTTAGCCAATCACTTGTGGCCCGTGAGCCTGTCTAACGGAATGTTTTTAAGAAGTGAACTAACAGCTCTTGATTTTCTCTCTAGCTGGAAACTGCCAACAAAACGGACGCACTACTGGCTTAAATGCTGGTGAGTGAGGTTCCACTGCTGCCATCGACTGAGTACAAACAGTGCGCAACACGAGCCTGCTCGCTCGATACTCTAGCCAGCTTGTGTAGTGAGCAACTAGTAAATCTACGCTATCGGAAGATAATGTAACCATATTTACCAGCGAGTGAGGGCTATTGTACACGAATCCTAAATCAGTAGAAAACTGCACCACGAGGTGACAGAGACCGCGACTTCTGCCAAGAATAATGAGTCAGTGAGTCTTCTTGGATGACGCAGGAGAGGACAGAATGGAGATTTGTATGACGCGTGCAAATTTACGTAAAGGGAGCACTTACTCATCCTTAGAATAATTTTTTTGTTTATTAATTTTGAGATGATTGATTGATGGTTTGAAAGAAAGTAGAGATATACAGACAGATATGAAAAAACAGCGAAGATATATGACAAGATATAACTAGATATACCATGCAGACATCTCGCACCAAAACAGTCACGTTAAGCAAATCTTTACCTTTGAAGAAAAGACTAAACGTAACGGAAAGGAACACACGGAAACCTTCACTAACCTCACTTCCTGTCCGTCTTCCACATACAAAATGTCCTTTCCACACAGTGCTCTAAATAGCTTATTGTTATTATTTTTCGAATGTCACTTGACTAAATTTCAGTGTGTCGGTTATTGTGTCACTTCAAAAGAGTTCAGGTACCCGAGTTTCAGAGGCCTGTCACCTGGTGGTCTGTACCTGAATGTTAAATGCGTCCCCTACGAGCTCGTCGATGCTGGTAGAATAAGCCTGGTAGTCCAGAACTGCCCTATTGGAGGTTCACATTCGCTGGAGGACTTTCATCTAAAGTTCAAAATCCTGCCGCCATGAAGTCACTGAACTTGCTGGCTAAAGATTCAACACAGAATGCGCATGGAGGTTTGCCGAATGATAAACAACTCACGTCTTCGTCTATTTTTCACAACTAAATTTAAACATAAATAAGCAAAAAAGGCTATGTCCATGAGACAAACTCAGAGCCAGATTTCAAAGTTTCCTTACCGAAACATATAACAACTTTCACTGTTTACTTTTTAGTCAATATTTAAAATAAAATAAAAATTATCACTAACAAAACTCCATCTTCAAAGATATTTCACATACTTTTATATTTAACCTGTTCACAAAAGTAGCCAATCACTGGTGACTTTTTAAACGTTTTAGCCAATCACTTGTGGCCCGTGAGCCTGTCTAACGGAATGTTTTTAAGAAGTGAACTAACAGCTCTTGATTTTCTCTCCAGCTGGAAACTGCCAACAAAACGGCCGCACTACTGGCTTAAATGCTGGTGAGTGAGGTTCCAGTGCTGCCATCGACTGAGTACAAACAGTGCGCAACACGAGCCTGCTCGCTCGATACTCTAGCCAGCTTGTGTAGTGAGCAACTAGTAAATCTACGCTATCGGAAGATAATGTAACCATATTTACCAGCGAGTGAGGGCTATTGTACACGAATCCTACATTAGTACACAACCAACACCTGAGCTGTGGGTCGTATTTACAAGCTCACAAGAATAAATATCATAGGTGTAGCCCTGTAAGCAAACACAACCTGCGTTTTGCAACATACACAACAGATATATATAATATATCAGACCAGCCTTTGCCAACGCCATTTTTTTAAATTTTAAATGGGGGTTGGGGTTGCTGCACTTTAGAGATAATCTGCAGATGCGTGTCAGATCTGGCAGTTCAGGAAATGATCATTTCAAGAAAATTCTGGAAGAAACTTGATGAGGGCAATTATAACACGTATCACACTTTATCATTATTTATTCTGGGGTTATTTTTCTTCACGCAAAGGTTAAATGGTACGTTAAAATGGCGTTTTTCAAAATAATTCATTTATGTGGATTTGTTCCATGGTTGGAGTTCGTTAATTTTTAAACCGATCTATCTATCTATCTATCTATCTATCTATCTATCTATCTATCTATCTATCTATCTATCTATCTATCTATCTATCTATCTATCTATCTATCTATCTATCTATCTATCTATCTATGCCTCTGACCCCTCGTGGAGCATAGGCCGCCAACAAGAGCTCTAAAAATAAGCATGATATCCTTGTCCAGTAAAACGTGGAAGTTGTCATGAATGATAATAAAAAATGTGTGTGTGTGTCACGAGTGTTGTTTTGTAATCCAAGAAATAAACGTCCCTTGTAGCTGACATTGAGTGAAGTTCTTAAAATAAAGCTAATTTTCCCGAAGTGAATGTAATAAAGAAGACTGCTCAATTAGCTCCACTGCTAAAGAGAGAATGTTGTTCCCTATATAACTTGTCAGGCGGAAGTATTCATTAGTAGGTTCTCGGTATCACTGCGAACCGGATGCTCCAAAAATCTCCCCACTGCCTGTGCCAGTTAATATTGCAAAGAATGTTAATCGATGGCCCCTCACAGCAGTCCTTGATTGATGATGAGTCACCCATTGCGGATGCCATTTTAGGAACTACAGCAGTCCAAGTGCGAAACTAGTCAGCGTCGCTCTCGGAACTAACTCCGCAGCTAAGGCGCCAAGCCAAACCTGGGCACACAAAGACCTTCACAGTTCACCACTGGCCGGATAGACATAACTAAGAACCATCAATGCTGTCTTTGCAAAGTTCACAGCTCACAGTGGTGCCATAGCACTAAGCTCGGTAACTCGGAGGCACAGAACCGATCTCCATCTTGAAAGCAATAACGACAATGCTGCACATTTGACACGTGTGTGTGTGTGTGTGTGTGCTTCTCTTCGCACCAAACTCGATCAAAAAGCGAAGAGCCACAGCAGAACGCAAGCACTTTCAACCGGCAGGGCAGAAGTACAGCTCCATATAACACAACCATCGCTGTGCCGCTTGTTAGAGCGTGAAACAGTCAAATGCGACCTACTGCCATTATTGAACCGGAAGTGTAACGAGACTGAACAGGAAGTGTTGCATGATCACAGCCTGAACTTGGGAAAGTGGCTAGCGAATCAAGGGAAGAATCTGATTGATCATTCGGTCTCCTTCATTAAACACGCTCGGCCATAATTAGAGAAATTGCTATTAGAAGTCTTTCCGTCATTTCGAAATAACAATGACAATTTATAAGACTCCCATGATAAGCTTTTAGATTAAGTTTATTTATCCATCAGCTCCACATGCGCCCGCGGCTTTCATTCATTTTACACTGTGGGAGATTCATCCATTGCTTTCATATACTGAATTAGAATCAGAATATGGACACGCTGAACTTAACTTGTTAGTCAAGCCGATGTTAATTTGTAGCTTATGCAGGTAGATTTGGTCTGCGAACAACAGACATCAGATGTTATCTTGTAGCTTATGCAGATAGATTTGGTCTGAGAACAACAGACATCAGATGTTATCTTGTAGCTTATGCAGGTAGCATTGGTCTGAGAAAAACAGACATTAGATGTCTTTCGTTTAATACTGTGATTACACAAACTCCATGGTTCGAACGAACGAACGAACAAACGAACATACTTTATTTTCAAAGGGTTAAGATTTGGGCACGCAGAAACTTGATGAGGGCAATTATAACACGTATCACACTTTATCATTATTTATTCTGGGGTTATTTTTCTTCACGCAAAGGTTAAATGGTACGTTAAAATGGCGTTTTTCAAAATAATTCATTTATGTGGATTTGTTCCATGGTTGGAGTTCGTTAATTTTTAAACCGATCTATCTATCTATCTATCTATCTATCTATCTATCTATCTATCTATCTATCTATCTATCTATCTATCTATCTATCTATCTATCTATCTATCTATCTATCTATCTATCTATCTATCTATACCTCTGACCCCTCGTGGAGCATAGGCCGCCAACAAGAGCTCTAAAAATAAGCATGATATCCTTGTCCAGTAAAACGTGGAAGTTGTCATGAATGATAATAAAAAATGTGTGTGTGTGTCACGAGTGTTGTTTTGTAATCCAAGAAATAAACGTCCCTTGTAGTTGATATTGAGTGAAGTTCTTAAAATAAAGCTAATTTTCCCGAGGTGAATGTAATAAAGAAGACTGCTCACTTAGCTCCACTGCTAAAGAGAGAATGTTGTTCCCTATATAACTTGTCAGGCGGAAGTATTCATTAGTAGGTTCTCGGTATCACTGCGAACCGGATGCTCCAAAAATCTCCCCACTGCCTGTGCCAGTTAATATTGCAAAGAATGTTAATCGATGGCCCCTCACAGCAGTCCTTGATTGATGATGAGTCACCCATTGCGGATGCCATTTTAGGAACTACAGCAGTCCAAGTGCGAAACTAGTCAGCGTCGCTCTCGGAACTAACTCCGCAGCTAAGGCGCCAAGCCAAACCTGGGCACACAAAGACCTTCACAGTTCACCACTGGCCGGATAGACATAACTAAGAACCATCAATGCTGTCTTTGCAAAGTTCACAGCTCACAGTGGTGCCATAGCACTAAGCTCGGTAACTCGGAGGCACAGAACCGATCTCCATCTTGAAAGCAATAACGACAATGCTGCACATTTGACACGTGTGTGTGTGCTTCTCTTCGCACCAAACTCGATCAAAAAGCGAAGAGCCACAGCAGAACGCAAGCACTTTCAACCGGCAGGGCAGAAGTACAGCTCCATATAACACAACCATCGCTGTGCCGCTTATTAGAGCATGAAACAGTCAAATGCGACCTACTGCCATTATTGAACCGGAAGTGTAACGAGACTGAACAGGAAGTGTTGCATGATCACAGCCTGAACTTGGGAAAGTGGCTAGCGAATCAAGGGAAGAATCTGATTGATCATTCGGTATCCTTCATTAAACACGCTCGGCCATAATTAGAGAAATTGCTATTAGAAGTCTTTCCGTCATTTCGAAATAACAATGACAATTTATAAGACTCCCATGATAAGCTTTTAGATTAAGTTTATTTATCCATCAGCTCCACATGCGCCCGCGGCTTTCATTCATTTTGCACTGTGGGAGATTCATCCATTGCTTTCATATACTGAATTAGAATCAGAATATGGACACGCTGAACTTAACTTGTTAGTCAAGCCGATGTTAATTTGTAGCTTATGCAGGTAGATTTGGTCTGCGAACAACAGACATCAGATGTTATCTTGTAGCTTATGCAGATAGATTTGGTCTGAGAACAACAGACATCAGATGTTATCTTGTAGCTTATGCAGGTAGCATTGGTCTGAGAAAAACAGACATTAGATGTCTTTCGTTTAATACTGTGATTACACAAACTCCATGGTTCGAACGAAGAACGAACAAACGAACATACTTTATTTTCAAAGGGTTAAGATTTGGACACGCAGGTCCGTTTGACATTCTGCCCATCATCATACAATTTTCACTCAGTCACAGTCATTCAGCATTTATTAATGAGCATAATAATCATAAAGACACATAGTTCCTTCCGTCTTGCTTATTGGAAGCAAAGTTACAGCAATTGCTGACCCAGCAGCTTTCGAATCGTCAGAACCCACAAAAATACTGGATGCCGCTACCTTAAATCCGCCACAGCTTGAGAACTACAAAACATACAATCCACATTGCAGCTCTGTCTACAGAACCATATAACATTGCTTCAGCACAGCTATGCATAGAAAGCCTTGGATCTCTTGGCTCATGGCAGAGTGGCAATTGCCCTGATCAAATATGTCCTACGAAAAAATCCTAGAAGAACAAAATATGGTCAACCGAAAACACGATACAACCTTGCTACTTACGATATAACCTTGCTACTTACGATACAGCCTTGATACTTACGATACAACCTTGCTACTTACGATACAACCTTGCTGCTTACAATACAACCTTGCTACTTACGATACAACCTTGCTGCTTACAATACAACCTTGCTACTTACAATACAATCTCACTATACAACCTCGCTACCTACGAATACCCGAGAAAGGCTGCAGTATCACTGTTTACATGTTATTTTAATCTTGAACAAGATTCCCTTGGCTCTTAAATGAATAATGAAAACATGACCAAAGATATACAACACATGTTTGCTGGATAAAAAAAAAAACAAAGATATCACTTACATATTTGCATCATATATAAACATGTTAATGAAGGTACTCTTTATCTGTTTACTGGACACTGAAAAACTAACAACGATATCCATTATTTACAGAATTTTGAAAAACTGAACAAAGAAACCTCTTACCTACATGTATATAAAGGATGTGGAAAATTTAAACAATTGTTCCTCCTACCTGCTCGGTGGATACTGGAAGCTTCAGAAAAAAATATACAATTTAACTATTTACTGCAAATCGAAACCTTGAACACAGATAATTCTTATTTATTAAATGTATATTTAGAACATGTACAAACCTAATCTTTACTCAGTTATTGAATATTCAGAACCAAAGATAGTGTAATCACTTACTTAATGTAGAAAAGTTTATAAAAAACTATGGGGGAAATGTTATCGATCCTGTGGACGATCTGACATGGGGAAATGCAGCATTTTGTCACCAATTTAGACCACTCGCTGAAAGATCTCTCCAGCATCGGTAGATTCCCATTGTTTTGATTTTGTTCTATTTTCAGATGTTGAATGCGTGAACATTTGTTGTAATTGAACACCCCGTGCGTGAACCAGATGGATGCACTCTGCTAACCGATAGCGTAGTCAGTCTTGCGGGAATCTACGTCAACCGTGGATTAAAGGGAATAACAGGAGGAATAGAACAAAGCTGGCCCAGGTTAGCAATCAAGCACGTTCTATATTTAGAAAATTGTTTGAACGGCGTGTGATTGAGCTTTGCATGAATAGAGCAGACATATAAGATAACAATCAGTGTTCATCATCCGTGCCTCTCATTTAATCTAGTATGAAATTTGCATACCTGTCTCATACAGCTGTGAGTCGTGCAAGGTCCAGATCTTGCCAGGTCAGACTGACATACCTGTCTCATACAGCTGTGAGTCGTGCAAGGTCTAGATCTAGCCAGGTATGAATGACATACCTGTCTCATACAGCTGTGAGTCGTGCAAGGTCTAGATCTAGCCAGGTATGAATGACATACCTGTCTCATACAGCTGTGAGTCGTGCAAGGTCTAGATCTAGCCAGGTATGAATGACATACCTGTCTCATACAGCTGTGAGTCGTGCAAGGTCTAGATCTAGCCAGGTATGAATGACATACCTGTCTCATACAGCTGTGAGTCGTGCAAGGTCTAGATCTAGCCAGGTATGAATGGCATACCTGTCTCATACAGCTGTGAGTCGTGCAAGGTCTAGATCTAGCCAGGTATGAATGACATACCTGTCTCATACAGCTGTGAGTCGTGCAAGGTCTAGATCTAGCCTGATCTGACTGACATGCTTGTCTCATACAGCTGTGAGTCGTGCATGGACTAGATCTAGCCTGATCTGACTGACATACTTGTCTCATACAGCTGTGAGTCGTGCAGGGTCTAGATCTAGCCTGATCTGACTGACATACTTGTCTCATACAGCTGTGAGTCGTGCAAGGTCTAGATCTAGCCTGATCTGACTGACATACTTGTCTCATACAGCTGTGAGTCGTGCAGGGACTAGATCTAGCCTGATCTGACTGACATACTTGTCTCATACAGCTGTGAGTCGTGCAAGGTCCAGATCTAGCCACGTATATGTGACATACCCATGGCCGTCAAACTCACTGTTTTCTGCGCGGCTCGAGGGACTCAATGGATAACGTGTGCACATGCGCAGAAAATCTAAAAGGTCCGACATTATGCCTGGATTACTGGATACGAGAGATCGGCATGGTTTTCTGTGGAAGAAGAAGAAGAAGAAGACAATGGTTTCCTAAAACTCTGAATACATTTCCTGCGTAATATATTTCAGTGACCTAGTGAAATTTAGTTTTTTCTCTCTAAAAACAAAATTGATGACACTAACAAAACAAATGGTTGCCGCTGTGGTATAGTGTTTAATGCACCCGCCTACTGATCAGAAGGTCCTTGGTTCGATTTCGCATTTTGGCTTAATTTTTTTCTGACCTACCGGCATCGAGGTCAACCGAGCCTAAAAAAATGGGCACCTGGGGTTTCCCTATAAAAACAAGGGAAGCGATGACAGGTGCTGGTATCCCTACCTAAAATGCTGTAGTGGCTCAGATATTTGAAGGCATTGGCACTTAACACCCCTAACTCAAATGCTGTAATGGCCTAGATATTTGAAGGCATTGGCACTTAACACCCCTAACTCAAATGCTGTAATGGCCTAGCTATTTTAAGGCATTGACACTTTACATCCCTACGGCGTGAAAATGCCACGGGACTTAGATTTTTTAGAACAAAACAAATATGGGGACTGAAATATATAACAGCGAAGAGAAATTGAAAATGGTGGAGAATATCTTCAATCATTACTAACAATAGAGATACATTGAGGAAGACTATAGCGAGGACGTCTATCGATCTTCAGGATCAGCTAAGACAACTAAAGAAACTGTAGAGATGGACAGGCAGAACAACAAAAGTTAGGTTTTTAAGGGCATACAACTCTCCCATAGCAACATATGCCTGTGAGACCTGGACACTTAACAAAACAGCTCAGAAACACACAAATGCATTTGAATGCATATGCTTCAGAAGAGTAGTTCAAATATCATGGAAACAAAAAAGAACAAATATATCCACACAACAAGAACCTAATATTGAAGCAAGTTGGTTAGTAGAGAAGATTAAACAGAGAAAACGTATGTTCTGTGGACATATAAAACATCATGAGAGCTTGGAGAAGACAGTCTTGGAAGGATACATAATGGGAAAAAGAAAGAGAGAAAGACTAAGCGAAAATGGCAATAAGACATTGTTGATGATTTGTGAATGGATGCATCAGCAGCAGGGCATCTTGCTCACAACCAAAAGACCTTCAAGAGAGCTATTAGGGAGGCAAAATTCTGCAAGGAATGTGCTGAAGAATTAATGGATGATAACAGTGAAAAGGAAAAAAAGCCTGGACTACTGGGAAATGTGTTAAGTTGAGGGAGAACCTGCCAGGACATTTGACCGAATGCTGTGGTTATCGCTTTCATCTTCGGCTTTTTCTGTAGTAATTTAAGGCTTCCAGACCACAAAAATAAGATTTTTAAGGGCATGCATCTTTCCCATGGCAACATATGCCTGTGAGACCTGGACACTTAACAAAACAGCTGAGAAACACCTAAATGCCTTTGAATGTAAATGCTACAGACATGGACACAAAAAAAAAGAACCAAATATATCTATACTACAGAAACTTAATATTGAAGAAGGCTGGCTAGTAAAGAGGATTAAAGAGAGAAGACTTAAATATTTTGGACATATTAAACGTCATGATAATTTAGAGAAGACAGTATAAGAAGGATGCATAATGGGAAAAAGAAAGAGAGGAAGACCAAAATGAAGATGACTGCAAGACATCGTTGACGATCTGCAAATAGATGCTGCAGCAGCACGCCATCTTGCTCACAACCGAGAGGCCTACAGGAGTGCTGTTAGGGAGGCAAAGTTCCGCAAAGGACATGCAAATGAATGAATGAATGAATGAATGTGCAGTTATATTTTTCGTTCTGCTGTTTTCCTGTGATGATATTATCAGCGCTGGGAACTGGTTATTACTTGCATCTCGCAATGTCCTGGTAAAGCGGGAGTTGTTTTTATTGGGGGGAGGGGAGGGTAATAATTGTCTGTCATGTATATATATATATATATATATATATGTGTGTGTGTGTATGTGTGTGTGTGTATTTAATTCAAGGTATTTTTTAATCCTTATAGGTAAATGAAGGGTTGAAGGTTGCACATACGAGTATAAACATGTTCGCAGCTACACCAATGGAAGAAAAAAAAACACAATCAATAATGCTTATTCAAATAATCATACAGCTCATATTGACATATATCTTCTGTTTACATGGTTCAATCAATCAAGTGTCGTGCCGCGTGGCGTAGGCGATCATTTCTCTCCACAATTCCCTGTCTTTAGACTTGATTATGAGATCCGCCGGTGACTTTCTTCCTAGCCACACTGACAGCCCATCCAGTAACTTCTCTCTCTCTCTGTTTTCCTCTGTCTCTTCTTCCTTCAGTTTTTCCACTTGCCACAATGTGTTCCAATTTTCCTCTTCTCGGAAAATGTCCTACAAATCTCGCTTGTCTGCCTCTGATCTTTGCTGTAATTTGCTTTTTAACTCCAGCCTCTCTTAACACTTCTTCGTTGGATTTCTTAGCTGTCCATTGTACCTTCAACATCCTTCTTATGAACCACATTTCCATGGGCTCTATTTCTCAATGTACTCTCTTATTCATGGACCATGCTTCACATCCATAAAACAAAATTGGCTCAATGTAACATTTAAGTACTCGGAATCTTGTTTCCTTCGATATAGATCTGTTGCACAAGATGTTTCTCATTTTCTAGAATGCTTATTTGGCCTGAGTACGTCTGCTTTTTATTTCGTTGTGACATTTCCCATCAGCTGTTATAATTGTTCCTAAGTACTTGAATCTATCAACTTGTTTCAGTTTTGTGCCATTGATGGTAATGCTAATTTTGGTGGTATTCTTTTCTTTGAGATGACCATCACTTCAGTCTTCTTTTTATTCAAGCTGAGATCTTTACTTTTACTTTCATGAATCACGATGTCCAGAAGAGCCTGTAGCTCACTTTCACTTTTAGCGATCAGAACTGTGTCGTCTGCATATCTTACGTTGTTAAGGTTGTATCCGCCAGTTGATATTCCTGACAAGCTCTCTATATTTCTCATTATGGTTTCACTGTACAAGGAGAAGAGGTCAGGAGATAGAACACTTACTTGTCTCACTCACAATTTTATGTCTTGGAATGCTCCTATTTGGTTCTCAACCTTCATTGCTGCTGATTGCTGCCAGTATATGTTTTTGATGAGTTTCAGATCTTTCCCATCTATGTTAATGTCTTCCAGCATTCTTATAATTTCTGTTTGTCTCACTTTATAGAATGCTTTACAGTAGTCTATGAAGCATAAGAATAGGTCCGTGTTTACTTCTATTGATCTTTCCATCAATGTTCTTTTTATATACATGGCATTACATAACTCTTATCAGTAATAATGTGAATTCCATGCAAGAAAAAACAGATAGCCTATCTTCACTGGCTAGCAAAATAGGACTTGAAATTAACAAGGACAAAACAAAAATAATGAAAATTCCCATCAATCAAAATGGAAAAATACACATAGAAGGGACAGATATTGAAGAAGTCAATCAATTTGCATACCTTGGCAGCTACATAGACCAGGATGGTGACACTAGAAAGGAAGTTAGGATCAGAATTGCAAAAGCAGCATCAATCTTCAAGAATCTTGAGAACATATGGAATTCAAAAGTTATAAGCACAAAAACCAAGTTAAGACTATTCAATTCAAATGTAATATCCACCCTCATTTATGCATGCGAAAGCTGGAAAACAACTAAAGAAATAGAAAATAAATTAGACTCTTTTGAAAACAAATGCCTAAGGAAAATACTCGGCATCAAGTGGAATGAATTCAAGAACAATGCAGAGATAAGACAGATGACTGAACAACAACCAGTCTCACGGGTGATCAGGAAAAGGAGATGGACATATGTTGGCCACTTGATGAGAAGAAATGAGCAGAGAATCCCAAAACAAGCTATCAAGTGGAACACAACAGGCCGAAGAAAAAGGGGCAGACCGCGTGAAACTCTGAAGAGAACATTATTAAGAGAGGCCAAGTTAACAGGCATAAAATCCTTTAATGAGGTTGAAAGACTCGCCGAAGACAGGAAAAATTGGCGAACTACTTTGCGAGCCCTATGTGACGTCTAACGGCACGGGAAGGATATAAGATATAAGATATAAGATTACTTGTGCCTTTTCCTTCTACGAAGCCACACTGTTCTTCGGCGATTTCTGGTTTTATTTTGCTCCTGACTCTTCTCATGACAATACGAAGCAGGATTTTGGTAACATGGCTCATAAGACTAATGGTTCGATGGTCTTCACATTCAACTGCACCTTGTTTCTTTAGTAAGGCAATGAAAATTGATTGGTAAAGGTCTGATTGGACATAGTTATTGTTATAGATGTCATTCAGCAATATGATTAGCAAAATGAAACAGATGAATCCTCAATTTATATGTTAGTCATCAGCCTATATTGCTATCAACATAATCATTAAAATGATTTCCTGAAATATTCAGATTCCTAGATTATCTTGATTGACAGTGGAACTTCTAAAGAATCAATTTTAACCCCTTGTACATAATCATACAAAAATCTCTAATCTTCATCACTAAATGATTGAGCATCTGATGTATTATAATGAACTAACTGGCAATAATTTTTGCAACATACATATTCATAAATTTCAGCAATATTCATAAATTTCAATATTTATGTGCACACATGAGCCATCATTGCACATTACCAAAAAAAAAAAAAGCCTCAAATCTTTCATAGACAAATATTTTACACTAGAATTATAATTATTCATGTATCCTTCAGTTAACCTCGGAGTGGATCGGAGGAGGCGACAGCACATCCTTGCGCGCGTCCACATGACAAAAATGTAAACCCCAATATTAAGCGAACTCTTACATGTTTATCCACACCTGAAATACACTCTAATACGCTCTCGAAAGACAACATGACCTACTCCGATTTTGTCTGACACGTGACTGTGTCTCATCATATGAATCCCGTCCTATTAAAATTCTGTCATGTTATCTTTATATACTGGGCCAGTAAACCGATTTTTCTATCAGAGTTGCGCACCTCTGAAAATTGACCAGTAACTGACCAATTATTCCTACTCTTAGGGTTGCCCAACCAACTCCGGTATCTATGGGTTTATCTATTCCCTACATCTGCACGGAGATTAACAATTCAGAGGAGGCTACCAATTCTGAGTAAGGTTGCCAACACTGACCTTCTGCAGACGAAACGGTCACAATCTGTTCTTACTCCCAGTAAAATACTAGAACTGACGTGATGAATGGCAAAGATAACGACGTGTCAGGCTGAGACTCGCAAAAAAAAACTCTCGGGGTTCACCTAGCCCTCAAGAAAAAAAAATGGGTACCAGAGTTAACGCTCTGGGAGGGAAGAGGAATGACGCCGCTAGCTACGGAGTTGGTGCTGACGGCGACACTAGCTGACAGTCTCTGGTCAACCGCTGACTAGGTAGCAGAGCACCTATGGTCTGACTGCATGCAATGACGCTATTTCACAACTCATACGTTTAGATACCGACATTTCGTCAAAGTGAGACCACTGTTTGCTTGAGGAGATCATGTATCAAAGCGTTCAAGATAACAGACTAGTTATTATGACTCGTCTTTTACATTCATTTGAAACTGGTAAGATAGCAATTTTACCTATTTATGGTAGTAAAAGCAGTTTACTGATCGTGTTGTTAAGGAAGAAATGATTTTCTTTTCAGAACAATTTAATTTTCTCTAGCGGAAGTTCCCCCCCTCCTCCCAAATTCAGGTCGTACATGAAGGACAAATACGTTGTGAAAAATGTAGTTCATCTGTTAAAAGAAAACGAATATCTTAGGAAGTGAGCCCGCTGGAAAAAACTGAAAACACATTCATTTCTGTTTTCAGGAGTCTTAACTCGAACAACGGAATCAGAAATCCAGATTTGTTCAAACCTCACAGAATTCTTCTTCTTCTTCTTCTTCTTCTCTTCTTCTTCTTCTTCTCTTCTTCTTCTTCTTCTCTTCTTCTTCTTCTTCTTCTCTTCTCTTCTTCTTCTTCTTCTTCTTCTCTTCTTCTTCTTCTTCTTCTTCTTCTTCTCTTCTTCTTCTTCTTCTTCTTCTCTTCTTCTTCTTCTTCCTCTTCTTCCCCTTATTCATTCTCCCTGGAACTGCGAGCTGATGTTCTTTGCAGCCGATGCTGTGGCAATGCTGAGACTCGACTCTGTGTCGACTTGGGATCGACTTATGGTGGCTTTCTTTTAGCCCCAGATTGGAGCTAATAAGCAGCGGGTGCGCATTGCTGCTTCAGGAGATTCCGACCCACCGCAATGGGAGCTATAGCAATCCCTGACCCGTTGGTCAGGTTAGGTCTGTTACTGGAGGTACCAACGGAGAAGTAGGACAGGGTCTTGGTCAACTATAGTTCGTCAACCCTGACTCTAGCATGTCGGCTATGGGTCACAGATTGCCAGTTTGGACAGCATATTCGCGAAATTACCTTAGCCCGAAAATTACAGAGTAAGAACTCGAATATAAAACGTCCACCATCCTCTGTGTTGTCTCTCTAGCAGTTCCCTATTCCTCTTTTCTCCATGTTTCTCTCTGACTTCGAGAGTTCTACCCCAATGATTGTGTCTCATTCTGCTCCAATGATTCTGTCTCATTATCCTTAGATGAAACGGTGGAGAAAGCAATGAGCTTAAACGAATTTTAAACACTCAAGTCCTGCTCAAAAACAAACCGGACTTTTAATTTGACGCAACAACAAAGTGAAGCATCGAGCTAGCTACTGCATGTATGGGTAGCAGTGACCTTGACCTTTATTCTAATAATAGCTGCGTCATGGCATGACCATTAGTCATCGATCTACATGCGGTAAAGTGAACATCTTTGTAGCGCACTCGGCGATTTTTTGACACTATAAGCAATGAAGGATCTTGAAGGGCAACGTGTTTGCACGAAGTTCTGTTATAGATTAGGTAAAACGTTTACTGAAACATTTCAAATGCTTCAGCAGGCCCTGTCACAGCGATTGTTTGAGCTGTTCGCAATGTCACGAGTGGTACCAACACTTCAAATATGGAACAACTTCCACGGAAGATAATCCCAAATCCGGACGACCTTCCACTTCCATGGATGAGACCACCTCGAGAACGTGGGTTCTGTAGTTCGTGCACATGGATGCCTAACTCTGCGTGAAGTGTCTGATGGATTAGGGATTTGTAGAAGCTCGTGCCACATGACTTTGATATGAACACGCATCGTGTTGCTGCAAATGTGGCCGGCGTTCGCTGACGGGTGAGCCAAAAGAGAACAGAGTTATAGTCAGTCAGGAGCTATTTGATCGTTCGAATGCTGACAAAAACTCCAGATTTGGCCTCTGCATACATTTATTTTTCTTCCCAAAGCTGAAATCAACCCTTTAAGTCGCAGATTTCAAACCACAGAAATGATCAAAGAAAATTCGCTAGGAGACATGCTATCTCAGAAATCAAGTTCCAGGATGCATTAAAAAAAACAAACTGGAAAATACTTTGAGAGCAGTGCGTTAACAGTGGAGGGAACTGTTTCGAAGAAGACAAGTCTGGCTAACTTGTACGTAAATAAATAAAAGTTCTACAAAGTCTGGTTTCTTTATCGATAGGTTTTGTCTAGTGGCTCAGAAATAGAAACAGAACATAATTAGCACATATTATGATTAGTTTTCTTTCTCAAAAATGAAGTTTTGTTATGAAACCAATTGTTTATGTAAGGCAACTTTGTAAGCCCTTTTACAATATTTCTTCTGTTAAACTGTTTTATTGTTTACACAAATAAGTTAAGTATTCCTTTCTTCCAAGCGACGCGAACGGCTCAGTGTGTTGGGATTCAGAACGCCTTTTTATCAATAGACAGGCAGCCTTTGATAAAACTGGGAAGTGATTCCGTACACTCTTGATTCTTCTGAGCAGATAATCCCCAACGTACGGAGCAGTCAGACAGCCAGCTAAGTACTACACTTTCAGTGTATTATCATTTCTGAGCAAAGAGGTCTTGGTGTTTTTGATAATTTAGATCTTTTCACAGATACTTTGTTTCTATTCTTCCCTTAGTGCTTTTTTTTGTTTTGTAATCGCCTAACTGTCTATCTGTCTATCTGCTTGTCTGTCCGTCTGTCTTTCTGTCTGGCGGGTAGTCTGCTTTTCTGTCTGGTGGGCTGTCTGCCTATTTATCTGTCTCTCTGTCAATATGTATGTTTTTCTATCTGTCTGTCCGATTGACTGTCTTCTTGCCTAATCACTGATTAGAATGTAGATTACTGACTTGAAGTGTACATCACTGGTTTGAAATGCAGGTAACAGACCTCACTTGTAGGCCATCTACTTGAAATGTAGATATTATTTTGAGTTATTTACTGAACTAAGAGATTAGTTACTGGCAAGAAACATTCCTTACTGTCGAAGATCTAAACTTGTCCACAGAACTCAGTGTCAGTCAACTCCCAGCTGTTCTGTGACGTCCTAGAGAAGAGCTTAGCTGTCAGAAGAAGCTGATATACTCTAGGAACAGAACAGACCAGAACAGAACATCTCTGCTCCCCGTTTCCAAGTCTTGTTCTGAGTCTTCCTCAAGCCGGCAGATGATATGCATATTGAACAGAGAATCAGTGAACAACATGTCCCAACATACAGGACATCACAGGTTTGTTAAACCAACAAAGGCGAAAAATCAATTAAACGACCTAAACAAAATGAGCAAGACTGATTCAACTGGCTCAAGAAACAAAAAAAAAAAAGAAAAAAAAATAGCTCTGAGTTCCCTTGTTTGGCCATGGAGAGTCATGTCTTCCCCAGACAACATGGTCACCAAGCGTACGTCAGTTAGTCTTTTGTTGACTTTCCATTAACGGACTTTCTTTTTTTTTGCTCACGCGCGCAAAATCTAGCGACCCTAGACAATAGGAAACATGCTAAATCTACCAAGACTTGAAAGTAACGCTTTGTTCTCTGTCAAACTGTTCATATATAGAATACTGATATCATTTGTCATGTTTGAAGCTGTTCGTTTCTAGAACACTGATGTTATTTGTCATCTTCGAATATATTCATTTCTGAAATACTGACAGTATGTGTCTTCTCTAAAGTTGACCATTTCCGAAATATTATTTGTTCTTTTTGGATCTGGTCATTTCTAAAATACTGATTTCATTCGTCCACTCTGGGTCTGTTTATTTCCAGAATACAGATATTATTCGGCCAGTCTGGGTCTGTTTATTTCCAGAATACAGATATTATTCGGCCAGTCTGGGTCTGTTTATTTCCAGAATACAGATATTATTCGGCCACTCTGGGTCTGTTTATTTCCAGAATACAGATATTATTCGGCCACTCTGGGTCTGTTTATTTCCAGAATACAGATATTATTCGTCCTCTCTGAAGCTGTAAGTCTCTAAGTTACTGATATTATAAGTTTTTATGAGGTGTGAGTTTCTAAGTTACTGATATTATAAGTCTTTCTGAGGCTGTAAGTTTCTGGAGCAAGGATAATATTTGTCCTTTGCGATCGTTTCTAGGATACTGATATTTTGTTCTTAAAATTCTCCCTCGCTTTACCTCCTTGCCTACGTCTACTTCAATCAATATATATATATACTGAACAACTCTGTGGAGGATAATGCAGAAAAAGAAATACTCTTTAGATAGAATAAAACAGGGATATTTACTGGGTAAAAGTAAGATAAAAGTGATATTTACTGAGTAAAGATAAAAGTGATATTTACTGTGTAAAAATATGATATAAGTGATCTTCTTCTTCTTCTTCGTTCGCATCTACCACCAAGATCGCCCTGTGATCCTGCTGAATTTACTCCCGTGATCCTCGATGTGTCCCGTGGTCCTTCTGTGGTCCCCGAGAGACCCACAAGAGATCCTCGAGAGGATCACAAGAGGTTCAGAGTATCGCGGGGCTTGGGCCTGAATTCTTGGTGGGTCTCAGAAGCGGGATTGTGTCACACCGTGGTTTTCGTTGCACCAGTTTAATCTAGAGTTGGACTTTCTCACCGGAAAACCTCGACGTGTTTTGGGATACTCGTGTATCCCCGTCGGGTGAGAGGTGGTTGCTAGTCAGGCCTACAGTTGGACTTTCTCACCGGAAAGCCTCAGCGTGATTAGGATACGCATACATCCCCGTCGGGTGAGAGGTTGATGCCTATCTAGACTGCACTGGTCCAGTGTCTCTGACTTCAGCATTTTGTGGTCGTGGCCGCTACCCTTCCTAGTTGTGACCAGGACGGAGCTTTTGTCCAGGAGGACGAATCTTCGCCACTAGTAAGTTTCACCGCTGGGTTGAGCCGGTTTAGGCATATTTCACCAATATGGGTGTATATCGGACGTGACCGGCCTCTAGAGCAGAGGTGCTGTGGTATGAGTAGCTCTCTCAGCGAGACCACTGGACATACCGATTAAGCTTCACTTTATCCGTTCCATCACCTCTTCACAGCGGTACCGCACGGCAAACCTAATCGCTTGTTCGCATTTTCTTCATTTCCTGGGAGGAGTTTCTCTCCACGCGAGGCATCTGAAGAATCTCGCCAGCAGTATTGGTGTATATAGGACGTGGCCGGCCTCTAGAGCAGAGGTGCCGTGATTTGAATAGTCCTGACCTCGATACTACTGGTTATTTCACTTAATCCTTTCCTTCACCATTTCCACTGTGACTCTGCGCGGCAACCCTAGTCGCATTTTTCTTCATTGGCCGGGAGGAGTTTCCCCCACGCACGGCAGCTGAAGAATCTCGCCAGCAGCGACCATCGACATTTGATAGGGCAGACATTTGAAAGATGCGTCACCGGCACAGAAGGCCATAAGATCAGCACAAAGTTATCCATTATCACCAGTTGGGACACCGCGCCCTGCGAAGGGCAACGACGATTAGTTTTGAACTAATGAAAGCGCTCTTTTCCACGAGAGTTGGAGCTTGGTAAGCATGTATTAGCTCTAGAATTGCCACAGTTATCCAGGTAGGATCGTGTCATCTAAGAAACCTCGATTGATTTAATGTGCCATTCGCGGTTTCACCGTGAGACAGTGTGGACTTAGATATGCATGGCTTAATCTTTGAGACAAGCATATGACTACTGGCAGGATCAACCAGATAGCTTTATTCACCGATCCTTAGTCGGATATGGCGGCAAGGGAGACAGCGCTCTGCTCAGAGCGGATCCCTTTTGACCCCGGTGGTTTTCCATTTCTTTTAACCACGGGTGGCGGCGGCTGGCTCTCTCTGCTCTAACGAACGAGAAGAAAGCGCGGCGCCGACAACCAACGCACATTACATACTGCAGACCCGATACTCTTTGCGAGAGATGGGCCAATTACGAGACCATCGGTCACCAGCACCGTACAGCACCGAAGGGGTAGCACAAACCTGGCTGGCTAGCCGTTTATAGGTTTCACCTGACGGACAAACCACTCGCTTCTGCATCGAAACACCTTAACTCTCGCTATCCGGGAAGGGAGCGAAAGCCTGTCTCCCCACGCACGGAACTCGAGAGTGATTTATCGCCAAAAGAACGGTCGGCCTGCGCAACAGCAGCCCTCGCTGTGCAGCTCTGCGATGTTCTGCTCGGATGACAGATAAAAGTGATATTTACTGTGTGAAAATAAGACAAAATGTGATATTTACGGTATAAAAATAAGATAAAAGTGATATTTAATGTGTAAAATTAAGATAAAAGTGATCTTTACTATGTAAAAATAAGATAAAACAATGATATATACCGAGTAAAAATATGTTTATTTCATCAGAATTCGTATTAATTACTGCAGAGTAAAGGAAACATACACAGTAACACACGATTTCTCCCGCGCTAATCACGTCTGTTCTTGATCCTGCCAAGTTTTGTACTTTTCATGTGATTCTTATTTCGACAAAATTAAATTTTAATTCATTTCAAAGTATCACCAACAACAACAAAAAAATGCTTGAATGGTTGAATTTTCTGCAGTTTTCTCGTCTGCCTTTTTAACCGTCTCAATTGTTTTGTTTTTCTTTCATGAAAAACGTTTACTTCAGCGTTTACTTCTAAATGTTAACTTGCAATATTAGTGCCCCCCCCCCCCACTTATAAACAATCTGTCCTCACATCTTCAAGCCCAGCCCGAGTCAAGTATTTGTTGTTTAACTTGCCAGGTTAAAGCTTTGATCTACAAATCTTTAGTACATAGTTCTGGCTTCGTTCTTCTCTAAGACCAAGAAATCTGATGAAAAACAAATGAAATTGCACGAAGTAGCAATAAAAAAAAGGTATGAAATTATACCAAAAAATTGTGACAAAAAACCCCACGAACAAGGACAGTATATTTTCATGAGATAGGTAAACTACCAATGTGACCACGGTCTTAATGAAAGAAGACCTGACATTGACAGAGAGGAAATACACCAAAAGGAAATGTCACATTATAGGATAGAGAAGACTGACCAACAATATATGGTTAAATGAAAAACACATTTAATAGCAAAACGGAACAAGATCTTCTACATATACGAACAAGATTTTAAAAAAAAAATCACGTGGGCTGACAAGAGAGAGGGAGACATGAACATAAGTCACCAGCGTGATGCAGACTCTCTCTCTCTCTCTCTTCTACTCTCTTTATGAGAGCTCTGATGAAAGTCTCTTCCCTTCAAGAACATCGGATAATGAAAATGAGAAAGACTACGCAAGTAAAACAGTTGGATCTCATTCCACGGCGCCCTCAATTTGAGAAATTTGGACTTGATTAAGTAAGTTGTACTCTACGGAGTCTGGACAGAGAAGCGGTAGAGAAAGGGGGTTATTTCCCTTCTTCTGGCTTTAATGAATTGTGAGTACTCCTTCTAATAGATGAGAGTGGAGTTCGCGTGAACGAGGTTAGTAGACCAAGTATTTAAAGTTTGTGACAAGAGTGGAGTTAGTGTGGGCATAGTCAGTAAACCAAGTGGTTAAAGTTTGTGACAAGAGTGGAGTTTGTGTGAGTGTAGTTAGAAGACCAAGTGTTTAAAGTTTGTGACAGGTGGAGTTAATGTGGGCGTAGTTAGTAAATTAAGTATTTTCAGAAGAAGAAGAAGAAGATCTAGGACTAGAAATTATCTGCCACAGAAGGCAAATTATTTATAAAAGAGTAATTTGTAAAGAACTGACATCCTACAAGTTACCACGAGCTTACTTCAGTAGTGTGTAAAGAACTGACTTACTACAAGCTACCATCAGCTTACTTCAGTAGTTTGTAAAGAAATGACGTCCTACAAGCTACCATCGATTTACTTTAGTAGTGTGTAAAGAACTGACTTACTACAAGCTACCATCAGTTTACTTCAGATCTGGAAAACAATAACGTCATGACAGACTGGAAAACGATCTGGTAATCGAGATGCCACGTTCGTGGAGCTTATCAAGAAGTCTAGTAATACAGCTGTCTAATAGATCATTCATTAGCATGCTTTATTAATCTCTTGACAATGTAAAAAGAAATAGAAAGACATTACTGCCATTGTCACCAATTATAACCTTCATTTTTTTCGTACTGCTGTTGTTATCATTGATGTTATCATCGAATTTATTGTCACCGTTATCATTATTCTCATCTCCTCTGTTACTATTGTTGTTATCATCATTGTTATAGTAGTTAACAATACTATTCATCACTGTTATCATCGAAGTTTTCAGAATTCTTGTCGTTGCTGTTTTCATCACTTTTGTAATAATTGTGACTTTTTGTTACTCCAAGGAAAGCATTCCGTACCTCAGCAGTTAAGACAAGACCAAGTTCCTACTTTTTGACTTACAAAATCTTAGCTCAAACCTTAACTCATCCACTGAGCTCTGTTAAGCTAAAGCTATTTAAAAATGTGATCACAAATTACATTCCAAACCTAACGAAACAAACCATAAATATACTTGTATATCATTTTTTTTAAATCATGAAATGTATATATCAGCCACGCGGACTTGCAACAGCAACCCAATAATGTCTACATGTATCCATTTCGTAAACATGGCTGCGAACACAAGGTGAAGGACCATATGTCATGTCGTATCTCCTGGAGAACGACTCTACTCTTTACTTCAGTGGTTCCCAGCCTTTTTTCTAAGTGCGATCCTAAAGCAGCTTAAACCACCGGTAATGGATGACGCCAGCTTAAACCATCGGTGATAGATGACGCCAGCTTAAACCACCGGTGATAGATGACGCCAGCTTAAACCACCGGTAATGGATGACGCCAGTTTAAACCACCGGTAAGAGATGACACCAGCTTAAACCACTGGTAATGGATGACGCCAGCTTAAACCACCGGTAATGGATGACGCCAGCTTAAACCACAGGTAAGAGATGACGCCAGCTTAAACCACCGGTGATAGATGACGCCAGCTTAAACCACCGGTAAGAGATAACACCAGCTTAAACCACCAGTAATAGATGATACCAGCTTAAACCACCGGTAATAGATGACGCCATCTTAAACCACCGGTAATAGATGACACCAGCTTAAACCAGTAATTTTAGACGACTCCAGTTTAAACCACCAGTGATAGATGACGCCAGCTTAAACCAACAATGATTGGTGACCCGCGACCCCAAACCAGCAGCCATGCATGACCTGCGATCCTAAAACAACAACAGGCCAAGACTCACAATCATATAAACAATCAACATGCGTGACCAGCTAAACATGAAAAAGATAAATACCGAAGCTGACAAAAAAATGACTACATCTTCCGGCGACCCCAACTCAGCCCCCCCCCCCCCCCAGTTACCCCTGTCTAGGACCCCCAGTGACCCAACCTCAGATCCCCACTGACCGTAATTTGGATCGTAACCTGAGGTTGGGAAGTTAGATACCAGGTCAGTCTAAAGGAGAAAATAAGCCAGGTCTCAGGACGAGACACTGGGTCTGTAAAGAAACTGGGTCGGGCAACACGGAACGTACCCTATTCTTAACCTGACCGACTAAGCCTTGAGCAGGCAACCACACACCGACACTCACGTAGGTCTCCTCTGGGAACACCTCTTTGTCAGTTGAAAAAAAAAATAACGGTGGCTTCTCGTTTATCAGCACCGGTAGCTGAATAGATTAAGCTCCAACGGTTGTCGGGCGGTGCACATCAATTTTTGAGCCCTAGATTCGCTCATGAAAGGTTAATTTTAATCAGTCGGCTCCTAGTAATAAGATGATGGGCGCCAAATCTCTCAACCTGGGTTTCTTAAATCAGTTCACTTTAAAATAACTAAGGGCACTGGTAACACTTTACTTACGTCGTAAAAAGTAAGTAAAAATGTCAGCTGCTATGGCTTTGTTCAAAGCCAGAGATCGAAAAAGGGGGAAATAAAACGACTAGAAATTATGTGCGTGTGTGCGTGCGTGCGTGCGTGTGCGTGCGTGCGTGTATTATTAGGTTACAATCCAGTAAGTGATAGAATCCTCACAATCAGACTTAAGGGCACTCCTAGAAATATAACAATCATCCAGATATATGCACCTACATCAGCAGCAGAAGAAGAGGAAGTAGATGACTTTTATAACACACTGCAAACGACGATAGACCAGGTACGGGAAATGACAGTGTATTAATAATGGAGGATTTTGGTGCACAGATTGGTAGAGGAAGAACAGACGATGAAGGACATGTAGGGAAATTTACCATAGGACATAGAAATGAGGCAGGTGACAATCTAATGGATTTTTGCATGGAAAATGAGCTAATGATTGCTAACACACTTTTTGAACAACATCCAAGAAGACTTTACACATAGACATCACCTGGTGGGAAAACCAAGAATCAAATAGATTGCATTTTAGTGCAAAGAATGTGGAGGTCAAGTATAACGTCAGCAAAAACTTTACCAGGTGCTGATTGTGACATGGACCATGAGTTATTAATATCAGACATGAAGATAAAGATAAAAAAGTCAGTTACGTATCAAGATCACTCCGCTTTGATCTTACAAAAATACCAGAACAATACGGTACAGAAGTGAAGAACCGTTTCGAAATCCTGATGGCTGTAATGGTGGAGATGACACCAGATGAATGGGCTACGCAGGCCAGAGATATCTTAATAACTACAGCTAAAGACGTGGTTCCAGTAAAGAAAACACAAAAGAATGGATGAATTACAGCAGGCACACTAGAACTGATAAAACAACGTAGAGAAATGAAGACGCAATGGAAAGTGACAAAAAACAACAAAGAAAAATATAAATCTTTAACAAAAAGAAGTATGAAGAAACGTAAGAAAAGACAAAAAACAGTATATACAAGATTGTTGTGAAAGAATAGAAGGACATCAGAAGTGTGGAAGAGATAGTGAAATGTTTAAAGAAATGAAGACATTGATGAGAAATGTCACACCTAAGCTAAATGTAATTTGTGATGAGATGGGGAATACCCTGACAGAGACAGAGGAAATTCTAGAAAGATGGAAGGAATATTGCAGAGGATGTATGAAGCAACCGACTGTGGAAGCAGAAATCAACAGTGTGAATTATTATTGGAGGAGAAAGAACCCGAACCGACAATAGAAGAAGTTTTATGGGTAAAAAAGAATCTGAAAAAATGATAAATCACCAGGATGTGATGAGATAACAGCTGAATTTATTAAAGCAGGAGGAAAGGAATGTGCAACAATCTATCATGCACTATGTAAAAAGATATGGCATTCAGGTATTTGGCCAAAAGAATGAAAAAGAACTGTATTTATACCACTGCCAAAAAAGGGTAACCTGAAATTATGCACAAACTACAAAACTGTTGCCCTGATTAGTCATGCCAGTAAAATTCTGTTAAACATCATAATGGGTAGACTTCGTAAGAAAATAGAAGAAGAAGTCAGTATGGTCTAAGCTGGTTTCAGGCAAGGAAGAGGATCAAGAGATCATATATTCAATATAAGATTAATAATAGAGAAATGCAGAGAGTTTAATGTGAATCTATATTTAGCCTTTATAGACTACTCAAAGGCATGTTATTGTGTACAACACCAGAAAATTTGGGAAATAATGGAAAAATTGGGATTTCCAACACATTTGATACAATTAACATCACTGCTGTATCTAGACCAACAAGCAGTAGTGAGAATAAATGGTGAAACAACAACTTGGTTTGACATAAAACAAGGGGTGCATATTGTCGCCTTACTTATTTAACTTGTATACTGAAAATATAATGAGGAATGTTAGAGAAGATGTAGACAAAGAATATTACGATGCCATAACAATTGAAGGTTATGAAATACCAGAGATTAGATATGCTGATGATACAGTATTACTGTCCACAACACAAAAAGCAATGGAAAAACTAATTATGTCAGTCCGTAAGAACAGTGAAGAGCAAAACCTCTATCTTAATGCGAAGAAAACCAAATTGATGACAACTGACAAAACAAACTAGGCAGCTGATATATGTATCAATGAGGAAAAACTGGAAAAAGTGAAGAGTTTTGAATATCTTGGATCACTGCTAACTAATAATGGAGATACAATGAGGAAAATTAAAAGAAGGACATCTATAGCTCTTCAGAAAGTAAAACAACTAAAGAATCTTTGGAGAGGAACAGACAGAACTACAAAAATAAGATTTTTAAGGGTATGCATCTTTCCCATCGCAACATATGCCTGTGAGACCTGGACACTTAACAAAACAGCTGAGAAACACATAAATGCCTTTGAATGTAAATGCTGCAGAAGAGTTCTTCAAATATCATGGACACACACAAAAAAAGAACAAATATATCTATACTACAAGAGCTTAATATTGATGAAGGCTGGCTAGTAAAGAAAATTAAAGAGAGAAAACTTAAATATTTTGGACACATTCAACATTATGATAATCTAGAGAAAACTGTCTTGGAAGGGTACATAATGGGAAAAAGAGAGGAAGACCAAGGCGAAGATGGCTGCAAGACATCGTTGATAATCTCCAAATGGATGCATCAGCAGCAGGCCATCTTGCTCACAACCGAGAGGCCTACAGGAGTGTTGTTAGTGAGGCAAAGTTTCACAAGGGACATGCAAATGAATGAATGAATATATATATATATATATATATATATATATATATATATATATATATATTCGAACCCACTTAATATCACATAGGTTTATGTTACCACCTGTTTATGTTACATAAATTTGTATCCCCGGCCAACTCTCATAAGTAATGAATGGATTTTACTCCCACTGATATCACCCCGCTTATTGCCACAAATCGGTTAATGTCACAATATTTTTGCACCCGGAAGAGTTAAAGACCTCGCCTTGTATCACAAACTGGGTGAGTACAAGCTATAAACATTTCAAAAAGTGTTATCAGCTTCGCGATTCATCAAAGAAGGGGTCGGCCGTTTGATAACCGAGTACGTGCCGCATCAACATTTTGAACATGTGGACATCGAAACCCACGTGGTGTGAATGAAAGGCTCACCACGGCCAGAGATCTGCTTGAGGACTAGGTCATTTCTTTCGACAGCAAAATGAACCGAATGAACAGAAAAGTTTTGTTGCTCGTTGACAGCTGTCCGGCACACACTAACGTCACCAAAGTGATGGCTACACATCTTGTTTTCCTGCCACCTTACACAACCAGCGTACTGCAGCCTTGCCACCAAGGTATCATTTACGCCTTCAAGCAACAGTACAGAAAGCGAATTGTGCGTAATGTGCTGTATGCCGTGGAACAAAAGCGTGTCGCCGAGATCGACAACAAGATAGCGATTAATTTTATGCATGCGGCATGGAATAGCATCAATCAGTCAACGATTGTGAACTGCTTTCGTAGATCGCAGTTTACTTTCTTGCACGAGCCAGTGATCAATACAAATGCCGGCGATATTTGTGAAGTTCCCCTGGACTTGATCAGAGATGAAGAGTAGGCAGCAATTTCTAATGGAAGTGTCACGTTTGATCAGTTTGTTTCAGCTAATGACGGCTTGCAGTAAACGTAAATGTATTTCGTCGAAGAGATCGTCGCTAGTTGCAGTAAAAGCAAGGTAGACAGCGACGCCGATGATAGTGCTGATGACGTCAGTGAGTCCACGACCAGACGCCCACCAAAACTATTTCTTACGCTCAGTCTGTAAGCGCGTTCGAGACTATGCATTCGTTCATTTATAGTATGCCTGGCGTGACGCAGGACGTTTTTAGTGCTCTGTCGTCTTGGAAGGGTACATAATGGGAAAAAGAAAGAGAGGAAGACCAAGGCGAAGATGGCTGCAAGACATCGTTGATGATCTGCAAATGGATGCATCAGCAGCAGGCCATCTTGCTCACAACCGAGAGGCCTACAGGAGTGTTGTTAGTGAGGCAAAGTTCCACAAGGGACATGCAAATGAATGAATGAATTATCGTCTTTAAATAACTTTTTTATTAATAGACCAGTTACCACTACACAACACAAAATTACGCATTTTTAGTACTACTGCTGACAAGTCAGATACTACATAATTATAGTGTTTTCTATGTTGTGAGGCTAAGACTTACTGTATCTGTGATTAATATATTTTGTGATTAGTACATATTGTGTACGATGATGATAGTTTTGACTGTCTGTTATGTGTTTAACATAGCAAACGTGCGACAAACGGGGACACACACACACTGGCCCAGTTAAGTCCTTTTTAATGGACTCCTCTTTATGTCAACTCCGTTTATTGTCACCGTATTGTGACGGTCCCGGCGATGTGACATTAAACGGGTTCGATTGTGTGTCCATATATATATATATATATATATATATATATATATGCTACTTCCATAGAAGACACAGTCTAGTCCAGGGGTCGGCCACGTGCAGTTCTTTGATATGTTGAGAACGTATAATTGAAAAACATACAACATCCAATACTTCAGCGTAAGCCTTTTTCAGGGATTACATACACGAACATTAGAACACATGCATTTTTTTAAAATGAAAAACGTAGCCTTCTGATATCCTCCTAGTTCGAAATACGGCAACAAATGCAATATAGCAAATTATATGTAAAGTGTGGTTCGAGGAAATAGCTGAGCTATTCTTCTTTTACACCTAAATAATAACATAAATGTAAATAAAAACAGTTATATAATTACTTACCGGGAATAAACTGAGAGTCCACTACCATGAAACGTAAGATGTTCATGACGAGTATAAACTGAGATTCCACTACCATGAAACGTAAGATGTTCATGACGAGTATAAACTGAGAGTCCACTACCATGAAACGTACGATGTTCATGACGAGTATAAACTGATATTCCACTACCGTGAAACGTAAGATGTTCATGACGAGTATAAACTGAGAGTCCACTACCATGAAACGTAAGATGTTCATGACGAGTATAAACTGAGAGTCCACTACCATGAAACGTAAGATGTTCATGACGAGTATAAACTGAGAGTCCACTACCATGAAACGTAAGATGTTCATGACGAGTATAAACTGAGATTCCACTACCATGAAACGTAAGATGTTCATGACGAGTAAATACGAGCTCAGGCACAAGAAGAAAAAAAAGAGACTGACCTTATGCGAGGATCATACCGAAAGTCGTGAGCAAAAGTTTTTTTTTAATCAGAATTTATAGATAGAGAAAATATAAATGTATCACCTTAACTGCATCTTTTTCTTCACTTTTCAACATAATCTCCATTTCTCTGCACACATTCTTTCCCATCGATCTGCAAGTCTGAAAATACGTCCCGGTAGAATTCCGTCCCAGCTGACGTACGGCACAGATGCACTGCTATCTGGACATTCTCTCCTGTGGGACCCAGCTGGCGCAAACATTTCTATATCACAGAGTTTCAATCATTTCCTATACTGCATTGTGTCTTATTCCAAGATTTACAGCGATTTCAGATACTGTGACACGTCTGTCTTGTTTAATGATGTCATCAACCCTTTCCACATTGCGTTCAGTGGAGGCAGTTCGAGGGCGACTGCTGTGAGGCATATCTTGGATGCTCGTGTTTCCATCTTTGAAATGTTTCACCCACCTCCTAACACTGCTAGCACCCATAAACACATCTCCATAAGCAAGTTGAAGTCTTTGATGAATTTCAGCAGCGGGGATTTCCTCTTTAACATGTACGCTGACGAAAAGAAACTTCATCACCCGCCATTTTTATGCTCCGCGTGGTCACGTGGTACATGATGTTGACGTCATATGACCTCTACATGAAGTGCAAAAGATGCAGTTTAAGGTGATACATTTATATTTTATCTATCTATAAATTCTGATTTTAAAAAAAATTGCTCATGACTTT
Source organism: Achatina immaculata (assembly GCA_009760885.1). NCBI lineage: Eukaryota > Metazoa > Mollusca > Gastropoda > Stylommatophora > Achatinidae > Lissachatina > Lissachatina immaculata. The sequence continues at coordinate 22,589,313 of CM019703.1, read as the reverse complement.
CGGTATGACCCTCGTAGCTTGGAAACCGAGAGTGGAAGGGGTGAGGCAAAGAGGTGTTTACAGAGCATGTTCTAACCTGTCACCGTAAGACTGAACTCCGTCGCTTTACTCAGCACCAGCGGGCGCGTGTTCAAATACGAGACGCATACCTACACTCAGCACCAGCGGGCGCGTGTTCAGGTACGAGACGCATACCTACGCTCAGTCTGAAAACAGTGCAGTGAAAACGGAACAGCCAGTTAACATCAAGTTTCTTATGAAGCTGACGAAATCCACGATGGAAATTATATGGTGATGAGTGCTTATCTCATGCACGCATTTCTGAATGGCACAACAGATTTTCGAAGGGCAGAGAAAGCGTGAAAGATTGGAATTTGCACGAAGATAATTCGCCAGCCATAGCGCTTTGTCTCTGAGGAAGTGTTTAGCAAATCACAACGTCACTGTTCACGAGCACCGGCCATATTCTCCAAGCGTGGCTCTCCATGACTTACCTATTCCAAAAAGATCCAACTGGTGCTCAAGGGAACCCATTGTTTTATAGTATGAGATATGAAAGCAAAACCGACAGAGGTCCTCAACAACCTCTCATAAAAATGACCTGCAGAACGTGTACGAACATCCGCACCACCGTGTCCAGCTTTGGTCTAGTTCAAATGAAAACTTTTCTGAAGGAAATCGAATTTGATTTTCTCAACGTTCTCACCAAAATGAGATACAGGTACAGTCTCGTTTCCTGCCGCATCTTGTGACATAGTTAAGACTGGTCATGCCAGTTATAACGCCGGATATTAGCCAGGGTTTAAGGACATTTCGTATCAGCAAAGGTTACACAGGAGCTGTACTGGACAGGTACTGGCCAAAGAATAAATATTTAATACATAGTGTAATTCTTTTGTAACACAATGTGAACGTAACAATAAAGACGGTGTAGGATATCTATTTGTGTACTACGGTTCTCAAACATTTGAAGTTTACCACATGTGGCTTTTACCTACAAGCAAGTCCGGCTACCCCTGAATCAGAATTTGTTTTAGGGTCCGTGTATGTTGCAGGCCAGAAGTGGTTAAAACGAGGTATACTTTGACACATGTTTCTCCTTTTATGGGGTTCGACTGCTTTTTTTATTCTGTCAGGGGTAATGATGACGATGATTACGATGCTAAAACTCTTTATAAGAGTTATGGAAGTGGGAGTGTCTGTGGCTCTCGTTATATTTTAGATGAAACTGAAAAAAAGGCCTATCGTGTTTCTTAACACTGGCTGGACTACGTGGCCCTTCAGCAGACTTCGCTAAAATATGAACCATTATGTCAATACTTGAATCCTAATTCACCAGTACTTTTTGCCTGATCTCACCAGCATTCCTTGCTTAATTCATCAGTACTTTTTGCCTGATCTCACCAGCATTCCTTGCTTAATTCACCAGTACTTTTTGCCTGATCTCATCAGCATCCCTTGCCTAATTAACCAGTACTTTTTGCCTGATCTCACCAGTATTCCTTGCTTAATTCACCAGTACTTTTTGCCTGATATCACCCGTATTCCTTGCCTAATTAACCAGTAATCTTTGCCTTATTCACCAGTAATCCCTGGATAATTCCCCAGCAGTTATTACATAATTCACCAGTAATTATTTTCTAATTCACAACTACTTTTTGCTTAATTCACCAGTTTTTCACAGTAATTCTTTCCCTAATTCAGAGGCAATAGTTCATTAATTCACAAATAAAGCTTGCCTAGTTCACACGCTGTGTTTTGACTTGGAGTGTTTACAGAGAGAACGATCGAAAAGCTGAGATGTGGTTCACTCTCACGTTAGCTCAGAGCACTGAAACTGCTCCTTCTCTAACTATCTCTTCTTCTTCGTCTCTCTCTCTCTTTTTCTCTCTCTCACACACACACATATCCTTCGTTCTGCTTCTGTTTCTTTTTCTCTTTCTTGATCGCGCTTTTTATCTCGCTTTTCTTTATCTCTCTATCTCGCTTTTCTTTATCTCTCTATCTCGCTGTCTGTCCCTCCCACTATAATAATATTCAAATCAAGTGCCGTGCCGCGTGGCGTAGGCGATCATTTCTCTCCACAGTTTCCTGTCTTTAGACTTGATTAAGACATCCGCCAGTGACTTTCTTCCTAGTCACACAGACAGCCCATCCAGTAACTTCTCTCTCTGTCTTCCTCTGTCTCTACTTTCTTTAATTTTTCAAGTTGCCACAGTGTGTTCCATTTTCCTCTTCTCAGAAAATGTCCTATAAATCTCACTTGTCTGCATCTAATCTTTGCTGTAATTTGCTTTTTAACTCCAGCCTCTTTTAAGACTTCTTCATTGGTTTTCTTGGCTGTCCATGGTACCTTCAACATCCTTCCACATCTCCATGGCCTCCATTTCTCGATGTTCTCTCTTATTTATGGACCATGCTTCACATCCATAAAACAAAATTGGCTCGATGTAACATTTAAGTACTCGGAATCTTGTTTCCTTTGATATGGATCGGTTGCACAAGATGTTTCTCATTTTCTGGAATGCTGACTTGGCCTGAGCACGTCTACTTTTTATTTCGTTGTGACATTTCCTACGTACTTGAATCTATCACCTTGTTTCAGTTTTGTGCCATCGATGTTAATGCTACATTTTGGTAGTATTCTTTTCTTTGAGATGACCATCACTTCAGTCCTCTTTTTTTTCAGGCTGAGACCTTTATTTTTACTTTCACGAACTACGACGTCCAGAAGAGCCTGAAGGTCCCCTTCACTTTTAGCAATCAGAACTGTGTCGTCTGCATATCTTAAGTTGTTACGGTTGTACCCGCCAGCTGATATTCCTGGCATGTTCTCTATATTTCTTATTATGTTTTAGCTGTACAAAGAGAAGAGGTCAGGATATAAAACACATCCTTGTCTCACTCCCAATTTTATGTCTTGGATTGCTCCTATTTGGTTCTGAACCATCATTGCTGCTGATTGCTGCCAGTATATGTTTTTGATCTTTCCCATCTATGTTGATGTCTTCCAGCGTTCTTATAATTTCTGTGTGTCTCATTTTATCAAATGCTTTACAATAATCTATGAAGCATAAAAATAGGTCCATCTTTACTTCTATTGATCTCTCCATCAATGTTCTTATTTTATATATGGCGTTACTTGTATCTTTGTTTCGACGAAGCCACACTGTTCTTCAGCGATTTCTGGTTTTATTTTGCTCCTGACTCTTTTCATGACAATAGGAAGTAGGATTTTGGTAACATGGCTCATAAAACTAATGGCTCGATGGTCTTCACATTCAACTGCACCTTGTTTATTTGGTAGGGCAATGAAAACTGATTGCGAAAGGTCTGATGGGACATAGTTACTGTTATAGATGTCATTCAACAATCTGATAATTATTTATATGCCAAGTTCTCCTAATGATTCCAATTCTTCCTTGGTGATTTTATCTGGTCTTGGTGCTTTGTTGTTCTTCATGTGTTTGATGGCTTCTTCCGCTTCTGTTTTTAATATGTGAGGCCCGTCATTATTATTTGGTATATTTATTTCGCTTCTTTTGTCCCCATAGAGTTTTCTAATGTATTCGCATCATTGTGCCATTATTTCATCTCTGCCCATTATTGTATGCCCCTCCTATGACTTTCAGGCAACCAGTCTTGTGGTATGTCCTTTTGTTTGTTAGCTCCTTTATTTGTTTGTACATATCTATTGCGTTTCCATGATGGTGTGTCTCTATTTCACTATATTTCTTATTTAGCCACTCTTCTTTAGCTTTATTGCATTTGTGTCTTATTTCTTTATTTATTTTCTCATATTCATCTTTATCGTCTTTAATACTTCTCCGATCCATTAGTTGCAAAATTTCTTCTGTCATCCACCCCTGTTTATTTCGATAGATGTTTGCTGAATAGAGCAATATTATGTACTATTGTTCTATATTGTTCTTGTATTGCTTTATCTTTCCGTAGCAGCTCTCTATCTATTTCTTTGTTTTTTAGCTGCTACTTTTAACGTTTTTAGCCTGATTTTCACTTTTCCTACGACTGGGATGTGGTCATTGTTCTAATCTGCGCTTGGTCTTGTTTTCACGTGTATTAGTGAGTTCCTGAATCTTCTGTTGATCATAATGTAATCTATCTGGTTACGTATGTTATTATTTGGGATTTTCCATGTCCATATTCGCCTAATATGTTGTTGAAACCAAGTATTTCCTAGTATCATTTTTTTTCTTTTCCGCCCACTCAATCAACATCTCTCCTCTTTTGTTTCTGATACCTAGTCCATACTTGCCAGTAGCTTCATTGTCCTGTTCAGTCCCTACTTTCGCGTTTAAATCACCCAGCACAAAGTTTACTTACCATGGTTTGCACTGTTTCATTGCCATGTCCAGATTGTTGTAAAATTCTTTTATCTCATCATCAGAGTTTTCTGAAGTTGGTGCGCATACTTGGATGAGATTTGTGTCTATTGGATGGCCCTGTAATTTAACCATTAACACTCTGTCTGATATGCACCAGAAGCCTTTCACGGTTCTTGCTGTCTTCTTATCCAGTATTATGCCAAGTCCATTTCTACGCTGGTTTCCCCTGGAATATATTATTTTGAAGTCTTTATGATCTCTGCTTCCTGCTCCAGTCCATCTCATTTCACATAAACCAAGGATGTTAATTTCCATTCTTTTCATTTCTTGTTCTATGTTTTCCAGTTTTCCAAGTTATGTTAATGTTCTAATGTTCCCTGTTGCAGTTACTGTGGTGTTGCTTATGTTTTTTTTGCGTACAATAGTTGGATGACGATCTGGTATCACCTGTGATGTGATAGTCCCTACCAGACGAGGTGGTTCCACTGGAACCCCCATTAACGCCGTTATGATTCAAAAAATTGTGGATTGTCATGATTGTTCTTGGGAATGTACAATGTTGGTTTCCCCTTGCCTTCCACCGGTTTGTTTATGGTTTACTCCACTAGCCTTTGGCCAGAACCTATCCCACAAGACAGCAGAGGGTTTGAAATCAGAGTTTTCCTTCTCCTAGATGAGCTACCAACCACGACTAACGAGTCTCATCTACCCGAAACCTGTGGATTCCAGGCGCCAGATACTCTCATTTCGCCCCTTCTCCTGTCAGTTTAAACAGTTCCGCCACGAGAAGGCCAGGACCTGGACTGTCAGAGGCTATTTGAGACGCACGCCTTGGAGACATTTAATTGAAGTGGAGAGCTTATCCTCCACCACACCTCCGGCTATTACAGTCTTTAGAACCTATAATAATATAGCTCTGAATTTATATATTGTCTTTCGTGTTCTTATGTAAATGATGGCAATTGTCGCGTACAGCAGCACACTTTGGCCGTGTAAATGCCATCAACCTAATGCACTTTCGTACAGCATTGATAACACTTTGTGACCTTGACGATATTATCGTTCTCTATTGTCATTTTTATTTACGAATGTATTCCTACGATGTCCTATTACGGTGCCATAAAAATAAGAGGTTATGAAATACCAGAGATTAGATATGCTGATGACACAGTATTACTGTCCACAACACAAAAAAAGGAATGGAAAAACTAATTATGTCCGTCTGTAAGAATAATGAAGAGCAAAACCATTATCTTAATGCGAAGAAAACTAAATTGATGACAACTGACAAAACAAACAAGGCAGCTGAAATATGTATCAATGAGGAAAGACTGGAAGAAGTGGACAGTGAATCTTGAATCATTACTACGTAACTAACAATGAAGACACAATGAGGGATATTAAAAGGAGGACATCTATCGCTCTTCAGAAAGTAAAACAATTAAAGAATCTGTGGAGAAGAACAGACAGAACTACAAAAAAAAATTTTAAGGGCATGCAACTTTCCCATCGCAACATATGCCTGTGAGACCTGGACACTTAGCAAAACAGCTGAGAAACACATAAATGTCTTTGAATGTAAATGCTACAGAGGAGTTCTTCAAATATCATGGACACAAAAAAGAACAAATATATCTATACTACAAGAACTTAATATTGATGAAGGCTGGCTAGTAAAGAGGATAAAACAGAGGAAACTTAAATATTTTTGGTATATTAAACATCATGAGAATTTAGAGAAGACCGTCTTGGAAGGGTACATAATGGGGAAAAGAAAGAGAGGAAGACCAAGACGAAAATGGCTGCAAGACATCGTTGACGATCTGCAAATGGATGCATTAGCAGCAGGGCATCTTGCTCACAACCGAGAGGCCTACAGGAGAGCTGTTAGGGATGCAAAGTTTCGCCAGCGACTTACAAACGATTGACTGATTACTACGTCTTCATTTTGTTCACTTTGCATTTGTGAATGTTACTATTACACGTGGTAGTATATGGTTCACTACAAGACTGAAATCCTAACACACATACTCACTGTAAAATTCAAATGGTTCGTTCTTGAATCAAATTATAGTTCCCTTTTAATAATCATCAAACGAAATTCACAGGTATCACACTGAGGCATTTCCGAAAGCATTTTACACAAAGTTCCAAAAATATCAAATATTCTTCATTTCTCTCGCCGTACTAATAATCACTTTATAACTTGAAACATCTTCCATCTGCCCTAAACTACTTCTGCTTCTAAACTGTTTTTCTGTCTCCTGAATATCTATTAGCTTTACTTCTCCATCTGTTCTATCTCCTGTTGCTCTCTACTGACTCTACTTGTCCGTCTGTTCTATCTGCTGGTGCTCTCTATTGGATCTGCTTGTCCATCTTTTCTATCTGCTGGTGCTCTCTATTGGCTTTGCTTGTCAATCTGTTCTATCTGATGTTGCTCTCTATTGGCTCTACTTGTCCATCTGTTCTATCTGATGTTGCTCTCTATTGGCTCTACTTGTCCATCTGTTCTATCTCCTGTTGCTCTCTATTGGCTCTACTTGTCCATCTGTTCTATCTGCTGTTGCTCTCTACTGGCTCTACTTGTCCATCTGTTCTATCTGCTGTTGCTCTCCTATCTATCCTTCTGTTTTTCTTTTTCTCTGTCGCCCCTGTTCTTCTCTTTTGAAAACTGCATACCTGGCTTATACTGTATATCATACGTCTATTGTCCAATAGGACACACCTCTAGATCTTTCTATTGGTAAATTGATTGATTACGTACTGGTTGAACTTCTGGATGAGTCGGTCCACTCCCTTGGTCATCTTATTAGTCCGCTAGACTATTCATGTGCGGAAATTGCGTCATACGATTAGCAAATATACCTCACCTGTCAGTAAGACTGTTACGTCAAATCCCCTATTCAGTTTTTTCGCGTGGATAAACACTTCTTATCCAGTATCAGGTGTTTGCGATACCTGTATGGGATTAATCCATCTCTGTTTACACAGTGTCCATCTGTCTGCCTCCATATGTCCTGTTGTTATCTGAGTAAATCCTCCTAGTTCATATTCTGGGTGTGTTTCCTTAATCCGTCCTATATTATGCGCTTCCGTCCTATCTTGTATTTCTAAGTATCTGCTTAATTCTATTGTAATAATAGTAATACCGTGGGAGTGTTTCTCTCTCACTGATTCTCAAATTTTCCATCGTTTCTTACCTACTTTCTACTTATCGATAATAATTATAACTGCAATCAAATGCTAATAGTAATAATAATAATAATACTTTAAGATACAAGCCACTATGTTAAACCACTCTCTCTCTCTCTCTCTTTCTCTCTCCCTATTTTCGTCTCATCTCTCTTTTATGCTGCTTTTATGTCTCTCCCACACACCTTTTTAATCTCCTTCGGCGTAAGTGATACACAGAAAGCTGGAAACAGTTAAGATTAAGCTGATTAGGACAGCATGCGAGATGTTGAAACTTTGATGCGGGCGAATCTTGCTTTCATCACGCCCGTATTTAGCTCGCTTTTCTGTCTATGCGAAGGCATAAAACCTGGCCAGCATTACCAGCTTCTTATAGCCTGCTTGTATGTTACTGATATAGTACATGTATAATGTGTCTGTGTGCGTGCGCGCGCTTGCGTGTGTGTAAATGTACCTTATTAAAATGCTGAAATGTGAGGGAAAGGCATGGGGAATAATTGGAGCTAAGATTCACCAGGTGAGTAAAGTTTATGACTTTCTGGGACAAGATGTTCGCCAAATCTGGCAAACTCGCCTGCAGATAGGAACAAACCAAAAATATGAAACAGAATAGACGAGTGTAAGAATTATAGGGCCTAGATGTAAGCAAGAACAGAACAGAACTGTTCATGATTTGATATATTTAACGGCATCACAGCAGAGATAAAAGTAGGAGGCGAAATGTTTATACTTCCATAGATAGATAGATAGATAGAATGAATGAATGAATGAATGAATAATCTTTATTTTTCAAGGGTAAAGAATTGGGCACGCAGGCCCGTCTTACATTCTGCCCTTCAAGATAGATAGATAGATAGATAGATAGATAGATAGATAGATAGATAGATGGATGGATGGATGGATGGATGGATGGATGGATGGATGGATGGATGGATGGATAGATAGATAGATAGATAGATAGATAGATGATAGATAGATAGATAGATAGATAGATGATGGATGGATGGATGGATGGATGGATGGATGGATGGATGGATGGATGGATAGATAGATAGATAGATAGATAGATAGATAGATAGATAGATAGATAGATAGATAGATAGATGGATGGATGGATGGATGGATGGATGGATGGATGGATGGATGGATAGATGGATAGATAGATAGATAGATAGATAGATAGATAGATAGATAGATAGATAGATAGATAGATAGATAGATAGATAGATAGATAGATAGATATTCGAACTAGTAACTCTTCCCAAATATTATTTATGGAGAACAAAATCCATAGTCTGGCTGTCTGAACGAGCATTACAAACGAAAATCTCATGACAAACTTAAACCACTATTTGTAACTAGCACCTCTCTAGAAACACAAACCTGGGCAGTGAAGAGAAAGAATCTAAACAATCACACATGCAGCCACCCACTCACTCACCCACACACACACACATACACGCATGCCCCATTGTAGAAAACAATTATTATAATAACGAGTTATTCTGTTAGTTTCTTCTCCCGCGCTAAAACGTGCAGTCTGTACTAGTGTGAAGTAAGCGATTCTCATGTTTTAACGTAGTGTTGTACCGATGAGAATCATTTTTTTATCTTTACCATTTTTTATCAGTCATCTTAACACAGGACTTTCTTTTATCATATTTGTTCATCAGCTTCTGCTCCCAAGACTTTCTTTTATCATATTTTTTTTATCAGCTTTCTGCTCCCAAGACTTTCTTTTATCATATTTTTTATCAGCTTTCTGCTCCCAAGACTTTCTTTTATCATATTTTTTTTATCAGTTTTCTGCTCCCAAGACTTTCTTTTATCATATTTTTTTTATCAGCTTTCTGCTCCCAAGACTTTCTTTTATCATAGTTTTCATCAGCTTTCTGCTCCCAAGACTTTCTTTTATCATATTTTTTCATCAGCCTTCTGCTCTCAAGACTTTCTTTTATCATATTTTTTCATCAGCCTTCTGCTCTCAAGACTTTCTTTTATCATATTTTTTCATCAGCCTTCTGCTCTCAAGACTTTCTTTTATCATATTTTTTTATCAGCCTTCTGCTCTCAAGATGTTCTTTTATCATATTTTTTCATCAGCCTTCTGCTCTCAAGATTTTCTTTTATCATATTTTTTCATCAGCTTTCTGCTCCCAAGACTTTCTTTTATCATATTTTTTCATCAGCCTTCTGCTCCCAAGACTTTCTTTTATCATATTTTTTCATCAGCCTTCTGCTCCCAGGACTTTCGTTCCTCGGTATGGTTGTTACTTAATATCAATTTTGCTTGAGTTGATATCAATAAGAAGACACACAGCACACTCGGCATAAGTTCAATGGTTCAAATTGCAGCCTCAAATACGAGGTACATTTATATCAGTTTCTTATCTTATCTTATATCCTTCCCGTGCCGTTAGACGTCACATAGGGCTCGCAAAGTAGTTCGCCAATACTTCCTGTCTTCGGCGAGTCTTTCAACCTCAACAAAGGATTTTATGCCTGTTAACTTGGCCTCTCTTAATAATGTTCTCTTCAGAGTTTCACGCGGTCTGCCCCTTTTATATCAGTTTAATTCCACTAAAACACAAACATTCGTAAACAGACAAAACATCAAGGGGCATAACTTATTTTTATGTCATTTAATGAAGCAGAATGAAGACCATAAAGCATAAACACACAAATTTTGAATGAACACGTGATATCAAACACAAATAATGAATAATATGGAAATATATGTGAATTCAAATGATTCAAAATTGCATGTGATTTAAACAGTTGATTATGATCAGTGAAATTAAAAATGTACAAGTATTCCAGGTAAAACAAATTCCTAAGGAAAATACTCTGCATCAAGTGGAACGAATTCAAGAACAATGCAGAGATAAGACATATGACTGAACAACAACCAGTCTCATGGGTGATCAGGAAAAGGAGATGGACATATGTTGGTCACTTGATGAGAAGAAATGATCAGAGAATTCCAAAACAAGCTATCAAGTGGAGCACAACAGGCCGAAGAAAAAGAGGCAGACCACGTGAAACTCTGAAGAGGACATTGTTGAGAGAGGCCAAATTAACAGGCATAAAATCCTTTGATGAGGTTGAAAGACTCACCGAAGACAGGACAAAATTGGCGAACGACCTTGCGAGCCCTATGTGACGCTTAACGGCACGGGAAGGAGATAAGATAAGATTCCAGGTAAAAGGTAAAATTCCTGTTTCCAAACCATTAAGGCACACTGGGGAGTGCGGTGTTAGGCCCGTATTTTCCATGACCTTCGGCACATGAAAGTTTGATGTGGTCAGTATCACCCCTGGCTACTTTACCATCAAAATTTGGGGATTTCTCTGGTAGCCATTTTTAGAGGCTGGATGAACACAGAGGCGTTTTTCGGTGTGTACCAGAAAAAAAATCCAACTTCTGGGACTGAACCCGGTACCACCAGATTAGTAAACCGAGTATTCCAGGACTAATACATATTACATATGATTGGCCAACAATACACGATGGCATCACTTGTAATAGACAAATCACATTTCTTGATCGCCCAAAATCCATCTTCAGGCGCGTGACATAAATGTTGCATTATTAACCTTAGTCTATCGTTATTCATACACATTGCTTTACAACTTACACTTATGACAACTTACAACAACTAACATAAATTGAGGGGAGGCTCCGGTGGAGATCTTTGGTTAAACAATCTTTCTTACCACAACGCAGAATTACTGAAAACACCAGACGAACACTATCCACTCGGAATACAATAACGAGAACACGACAACACCTGGCCACGTTCCTGATCAAAACTGAAACTCCCTCGCAAATTAACAAATCAGAACGTTTTCCCGGAACTTGTTTCGTTTCGCTTCGTGTCAGCGTCCACACGAAACAAAATAAAACATATTCACACCATTCTGCATCTATTCTCTCTCTCTCTCTCTCTCTCTTTCTCTCTCTCTCTCCTCTCTCTCTCTAGAATGTCTGGAATAGAGTGAAAAGATGTATGATAAAGGGCAGAATGTCAGACGGGCCTGCGTGCCCAATTCTTTACCCTTTTGAAATAAAGATCAATCAATCAATCAATCCGTCTCTCTCTCTCTCTCTCTCTCTCTCTCTCTCTCTCTCTCTCTCTCTGTATGCTTGTGTCTGTGACGTAGTGAAGGATCCATCCCGGCGAAAAAAACTTAGAAAATTATGACATTATATGCTCATAAACATACACATACTCTCTGTAGTAAAACTGCAGGAGAATCTTAATGGATAAAATAATGGAGAAATATATATACCAGGTAAACAGCCGTGTAATATTTCAAACTTAGCCTTCTTCGGACAACACCGAAAATTAAAAGAAGAGAAAAGAAAGAAGATTATTAAGAGAAACGTGTCAAACTGGTTGTGATGTTGACCATTATCATCCTCTAGAGTGTCAACAAACGAAAAAAAGGACTCTAAAAACATTCATATGCTCTTTTTCTGTAATAGGACTACCATCACTTTTATTTTGAACGTGTCGGAATTCTCCTGTGGGCCATATAGCCCACGTTGAGAAACACTGATTTATAACATGATCAGGGGTTCTCAACACGGAAGAGATGGCTCCCCAGGCAGTAGTTTCAATACAAAGGAATTTTATTTTCCTGAATGAGGAATCCAGGAGGAACTTTTTTCACTCTAAAAGAATATGTAAAAGTGAAAATCCTTCGTGGATGATGGCTTAATATACAGCCTGGACTCGAAATGGGACCTGAAACACTAAGAGCCACACAATAGGTTAGGCCGCTCTTGTTCATGAGAGAAGTTTCCAGGATAACATGCCAGAAATAGTTGCAGATTAACAGACAAATATGCTCGGTTTTGAAACTTCCAAAAAAATCGAATTTTACTCGTTTGCTCCAAAACAGAACAGGCTGTGTCAAAAGATCTCGCACAATTATGTCAGTCAATGCTCACGGTGATATTTTAAGCAAAGTCTAAATAAAATGAAAAGAAGCACATTTATAAGCAATTCCAATTTTTTTTAAACTTTAAAGTGACTTCGTTCCAGAGTCTTTCTACGAAAATTTCTTATTTACTGAAAAGGAGATTATTTACTGCCAAGAAACACTCCTTACTGTCGTAGTTATAAACTTTCCCATAGAAGTCAGTGCCAGTCAGTTCCCAGCTGGTCTGTGACGTCCTAGCTCTCTCCCTGCCACAGGCAGTAAAACTCGGACGTTTTATTAAACTCTGCTCTGGTACAACACGAGAAAACAATTCAGGACTGAAGGGGTTAAATTAATCTGTTTAAAACCACAAGTGCGCTTTTTTCCCACTCGATATAAGGGTTGAAAGAATAACGTGTGATAATATTGTTGAAAGAATAACGTGTGATAATATTGTTGAAAGAATAACGTGTGATAATATTGTTGAAAGAATAACGTGTGATAATATTGTTGAAAGAATAACGTGTGATAATATTGTTGAAAGAATAACGTGTGATAATATTGTTGAAAGAATAACGTGTGATAATATTGTTGAAAGAATAACGTGGCATTCTTTAGAAGTGATCAAAATACACAACCAGGAAGACTGCCGATGAAGAGGCGAAAGGTAATGTAATGAGGCATTGGTAACAAGAAATTATAAAAAAAGACCGTATAAAAAGGTTAAGCTCAGCCTGAATGTAATACAACATTCTTTAATGCTAGCGCCAGTCAAAATGAACAAACATTATAGCATATTAGAGGATAGAGTCTAGATCAGGGACTGACAACCCGATCACCAATCGCCGCCACTTGTGGCGAAATGGTGTTGAAAGTCTGGTGAATTATTGTTTTCTATAAACACAAAGTGTCCTTTAATTAAAAAGTGTCTTAATTGTTCATGAAGGCATTACCTCGCTGTAACTAAACTAATAGGTGGCTTCTTCTTCTTCTTCTTCAGTCTCTCAGGTACTGAGAACTGGTATTTCTTGCAGCCGATGCTGTGAGGATGTTGAGGCACAGCATCGTGTGGTTCGGAAGCGGGTTATGGCGGCTTTTTTTTCAGATACTGAGTGGTGTTATAAACCAGAGCGCGCGCAATACTTCTTTAGCAGACTCCGCTACCAAGGGGACTATGGCGATCCGTGCCAGAGTGGTCAGGCAAGACTGAGGGTACCAACGGAGAGCTAGGACAGGGTCTTAGTCAGCCATGGTTCATCAACAATGACTCTATAGAGTATGTCAGGTTTGAGTTTCTGATTGTCCCTCAAAGTGTTGTTTAAAATGAAGTTTAAAATAAGTTTAAAATCCCAGAGAACTTGAAAATAATTGTATTCCTATTACTGGACGTGCTGTCGCTAAAAAAACACAGAAGGAAGCTCAACAATGTTTCCTTTTGGAATCAATTTTAAAATACACACGTTGTGTAAAAGCACATTTTTTTTCCTAGGATTGTTTCCCCTACTTTTCAAAATTAGAGGGGTTAATTCCCTTCTTTCACAGAAAAGTTATCATGGTGGCTTTCCTCTGAAATGGTAAGCGAGTAGAAGCTTCTAGATTCACATCTTTCACGTGTCGTGAGTGTTTCTTTCCGGCGCAGGAGAACTGTAGGGGAAAGTTTAGGTGGGTGATTTCTTTATGAAAGCTTTTTAATCTGGCCTGGACTCTCGCCAGGGGAGCAGTGTTTGTGTATTCGTCATGATGTAACTGTTATCCAATGTCTCTAGATTCTTCTAGTTTGTGTTGGAATCGCTGGCTACTGTTGCTTTCTGCCAGTGTTTTTGATGTTCGTTATTGTTCCACCAGTATTTTGAGATATGCGAAGTTGTTATCATCATCTACCATCATCGAATGTGCCATCATCATGTTCGACCATGAAATTCGTATTGAATTCATCGAAGATGTGTTGATCCTCCACTACCTGTAGTACTGTTGTCAGAACCAGGAGTTTCCTGTCAGAGTGAATCTCACATGTGATGTTGTCGTCTGTCCAAGTTGTGAGATGATTAAATGAGTCCTGTTCGTCAAAGATGTACCTCACCTTGGCATTTTACATTTCGCAAGAGAGTAGAAGAACTGTTAAAGTTGTGTTATTTTCTCATTCTGTCCTGAAGTGACAATACACGTCCAGATACAAATATCAAATTATTAGGATAAATATGAAAACGTACACCAGTTGTCAGCCAGTCATTTGCGTCTCCCTTGCTGAGCTTTGCTTCCCTAACAATGCTCATGCAGGCCTCTCGGGTGTAAGCAAGATGCCCTGCTGCTGATGTATCCATTCGCAGATTATCAACGATGTCTCGCGATCATCTTCGCCTTGGTCTTCATCTCTTTCTTTTTTCCCAAAATCAATTGTGCTTCACCAAAAAGTTTTTAAAAAATTGATGTCATTAAAACACGTAATAATTTTATTCTTTTTTTTTAATCATCACAACATTTTTTTTTCACTGGGTGGCCAATTTAGAGCTTTGTTTCCGATAACTTGTAGTGAAAAAAAAAGGTAAACTGAGGTTATCTTCCCCTGGCCTAGATGGAACATACAAGTGACGCAGAATCGAAGAATAATTACAAATTCCGCCATTTTCCTGCCATCTACAAGGATACATCACTTTAACAATAAACACCCAACATGAAACGAAAGCCGAAAAGTTCTCGTGAAGTCTCTCCATTTATTTTTCTATTATCGTCGATGGCAAACGATCCCCAACACATTTTAATGTAACATTCTTGAACTAAATGAAGCCAATCAGGGAACAGATTTCTCCCTTTCCGGAACTAACGCTCAGCGTCTGGGATCCATTAGCATCCACTCTTATCAGAGATGACAAATGTCAAGTGTTAATGGACTTGACGTGAAGGCTTCTGAAATCAGTTTGTTGGAACTGAGCATCCCGTCATGTAGCCAGGCCCTATGTGAGAGCCCGAGCCTTGCTCTTGGGGGGATGGGCGTGGGTGGTTTCCTCTGTTTTCAAAAAGGGGAAGGGGCTTCCCAGTGTTTAAAATGGGGGGGGGGGTGAGGGTGAGGGTGAGGGAGAAGAGACCGCAATGAAACTAAACAGAATGGCTAAGACAGAAGAGGGAGAGAGAGGAGGTAGTTTAGCATCACATTACAAAATTTCTGTCGCGGATCCTGGGTTTAATCTCTAAGTTCAGGGAGACAGGAGAAGGTCACATGGGACATAACGAGGGTGGGGGAGGGGCGGGGGCGGGGAGTTAATACAAGATGAAATGTATTCACTTAAATCATTACAAAAAAATATTGATCACAGTGAAGGAATGAAGTGAAAAGAAAGAAAGTGAAGGAAGTGAATGAATGAAGTTAAAAGAAAGAGGATGATGTCTGTGAATGGATGAAGTTGAAAGAAAGAAAGTGATGGCTGTGAATGAATGAAGTGAAGACAGTAATGTCTGTGAATGAATGACGTGAAAAAAAAGGGAAAACATTCCATGGAACAAAAAAAAATTGGAGGAAATACAAAAAGTAGATAGTAGGAACTGTAAAAGAAAGAGCGAAGAAATAAAAGAAAAAGACAGAAAGACAGAATAAAAAAATAAGAAGTGTTTCCTATTCATTTTTAGCGAAACCATTCAAGACAAATCTCCTTCGATTCTTGCAATCTTTGTCTCAAAAAAAAAAAAACAGTCCAATCTTCTCTGCTTGAATTTATTACGTCAGTTAATCGAAAAGGAAGTGAATTATAAACGGGAAATCGAAAAAAAAAAAGATGAATTTCATTGACAAATGAAGAAATTAGTGGATGATAAATGAACCACAGAAGACATAGAAACCGTGAGTAAAGCGAAATAGGATACGTAGTAGACACAAAAGATTCATGTGTAATACACAGATCAAAGAAGACTTACAACAATAAAAATTGATTGACAATCGACCCAGCCGAAAGAACTAATCAAGTGAAGCCAGCTTTTTTGACAATTCACTTGTATAATAAACTGTCTGGAGAAGTAAAACCAACCTAACTACCAACTCAGTCACACGTGCAATTTTTTCCCTCGACGTAAAATCTGCATAGCAACCAGCCAGTCACGTATGTACCGTGTAACAACAATCTATTAAAGCGAATGGGAAAATGTCTAATCGTGAAAAATGGAATGCAGTGCTGTATAGATGCTAGAGCTATCCGAGGTCACAAGAATAACAAAAGTCCACACAACCAGTTGAAAGTGAGGCCGCCATTGCTGTCAGCGACAACCTTGACATCTGCGTATCATAGAGACAACTAAGCGAGCAAAGAAGGGTTGTAAAATGTACACGGTTTGTAGAGTGTAGAAAGTGTGTAGAATGTAGGACGTGTGTACAATGAAGAAGGTTTGTGCGATGTACAAGGTTTGTAGAATTTAGGAGGTGTGTAGAATGTAGAGGGTTTGTAGAATGTAGACGGTGTGTAAAATGTAGAAGGTGTGTAGCATGTAGACGGTTTGTAGAATGTAGAAGGTTTGTAGAATGTAGAAGGTTTGTAAAATGTGGAATGTTTGTAGAATGTAGATGGTTTGTAGAATGTAAACTGTTTGTGGAATGTAGTAGGTGTGTAGAATGTAGTAAGTGTGTAGAATGTAGACGGTTTGTAGAATTAAAAGGTTTGTAGAATGTAGAAGATTTGTAGAATGTAGAAGATTTGTTGGATGTTCTGATTCTTTCACAGAAAAAAGAATACTCTCAGCTTCTGAAGCATCACTAGTGCCCGGGGCAGGCGCTGGAATCTGTTTGGGCGTTCTTCCCATTCATCTTGACTGTAGGCGCTCTTCCCATTCATCTTGACTGTAGGCGCTCTTCCCACTCATCTTAACTGTAGGCGCTCTTCCCATTCATCTTGACTGTAGGCGCTCTTCCCATTCATCTTGACTGTTTCAAGTTCCAGGACTTTGCTGACCAAGGTAAGGAGTCATCTTGTGCACACGAAAGTTCTGCTCAGATGACGTTGCTGCCAGATGGCGGGTCTTGTCCCGTGGAAGAACTTCTCCTGGACTGTCAACTTGCTGAATGTGCCGGTTCACAGTTTCATCTCTATGCTAGAATGTGTCAGGTCACCCTGGTTGAGCACCAGATGTGTGCCACGATGCCCAGCAAAACTTCCCCGTACCATTATTTCTGTTCTGCCGCCCTATGGAATTCGCTCCAGAACACAGGTGATACACACACAGATGATAGACACACTGATGATACACACACTGATGATACACACACAGATGATACACACACAGATGATACACACAGATGATACACACACAGATGATACACACAGATGATACACACAGATAATACACACACTGATGATGCACACACTGATGATACACACACAGATGATACACACACTGATGATACACATACTAACGATACACACAAAGATAATATACACGTTATATACATTGACGGCCATGAATTTAAGGCAGATAAGACCAGGTGAATATCACATTTCTTCTTTGAGGGAAGAAGAAAAAAACGACCGTGCTGCCCAGCTCACTACAAGCAAGCACCATCAGCAGGTAGCAAGCAGGTTGATGAGCCCAGTGTCTGCCAAGCAGGTCATAGAGCTGAACGATGAGCTCAATGTCTGGTCCTTCAGTTATTCCCCTCGCAGTATCATCACAGCTGATTCTGAACAGACCAGGGATGTTGCCAGCAGAGATAGTCCGGCTGAGTAGTAGTAGTAGTAGTAGTAGTAGTAGTAGTACTAGCAGTAGTAGTAGTAATAGTAGTAATAATAGTAATAGTAGTAACAGCAGCAGTAGTAGTAGTAGTAGTAGCAGTAGCAGTAGTAGTAGTAGTAGTAGTATCTGTAGTATCTGTAGTAGTAGTAGTAGTAGTAGCAGCAGCAGCAGCAGCAGTAGTAGTAGTAGTAGTAGTAGTAGTTGTAGTAGTTGTAGTAGTAGTAGTAGTAACAGTAGTAGAGTAGTAGTAGTAGTAGTAGTAGAGTCTGGAATCGCATATGGTTCAAACGATACAAGGTCCGACAATTAAGTAATGAGACTAATTACATAAAAAAGACAATAAACAACATTTGAAGATATAACCTGTATTTTATTCAAAGTAAGCCCCTTGTGCATTGATACAGCGAGTGGCACGATCTAACAAACACTGGAACGACCTCTGCAGTCTTTCTGTTGGTATGTCCCTTAAACTCGACGTTATGGCCAGTTGGATGTCGTCAGTATCGTCCTAGAAGCGTCCTTTCAATGGCAACTTTAATTTTGGGAATAGAAAATAATGGCAGGGAGACAAATCTGGGGAACAGAGTGGATGGTTGAGAACATACACTTGTTTTTGGGCCAAAAATTCCTGTACAACTACCGACCGGTGAGCCGGTGCATTATCATGAAGAAGGAAAAATCTCCCATGTGTTGAATACTCGGGTTGAACTCGGAGAATCCTCTTCAATAGGCATTTCAAAATACTTAAATAAACTTTCACAGTGACAGACTGTCACTCTGGAATAAATTCTTTGTGAATAACTCCTTTTCTGTCGCAGAAGCATAACAACATTGTCTTTACTTTTTACTTTTGAAGACAAATTTTTTTTACAATTTTTTTTTCCTTTTTGTGGTGATGATGAAGACTTCCACTGCTTTGGCGTTTAGTTGTGGGATCATAGCGGAAAATCCATGTTTCATCCTTTGCAACAATCAAATTTAAGAAATGCTTATTTCTGCGACACGTCTTGATGATGTCTTTTGCGTACTCAACACGGTGATGTTTTTGGTCATCAGACCGGCAAGCAACTTTTTTCTTGCCCAAATCTTCCACTAACATTTTACGAATGGTCTCTCGGTTACCACCAGATTCGTCTGCCATTATCTTCACAGTCAAACAACGATCTTCTTGAATCCGTTCTCTGACTTTTGCAATGAGTTCCTCCTTACGAACAGAAATTGGACGTCCATGTCTAGTTGCATTTGTAATCGTTTCCACACCACTTTTGAATTGTTAATACCACCTGAATATCTGTTCACGAGATAAATAATTATCCCCACAAACTTGTCACACCAATTCAACTGTCTCAATGGCACTTTTTCCAAGTTTTAAACAGAATTTAATGTTACCTTTTTGCTCCATGCTGATTACGTAACAATGCACCTCTAAATAGGCACGAAAATGGTGACTTGTTTGTCGTCTGCTTATCGGGCGGCGATGAAAAGTTGCCAGATCATAGATGAAGGTTACCTCTTTGGATTTCATGCTTTGCTTCATAGATGGCATTTCTTGGCCATAATAAAATCAGTCGCATTATTTAATTGTCGGACATTGCTTATACACTGTCCAAAAAAGAAACGTATAGCTTATAAGTACAAACTTCATTTTTTATATGTTATGACAAAAATTTTTTTCCTGGGTATCTCAAACCAAACGAAAAATTGTCACCAAAATATCAGGTCCATGATTTAGCCTGAATTTTGCTATTCTCGTGTATAGTCAGAGCGCAGTAGCTGCCCTTGCTAATCACGCATTTTCTTTACCATTACTCACGTTGCGTTTATGGAAAAGTCATGATTTTTATGGTGAGCACAGCTCACTTTCCACACAAATGAAACCCTATAAAAGGATGAGGTTAAACAAACAAATTCAGTTCATTTTCAAGCAGACAATTATGGCGTGTCTATAGCAAAATTTACGAAACATTGCTATTGGTCGCCTGCAAGCAGGCGAAAGTCAAAGTCAGGTTGCCATGCAGCGTACTATAATCACCTCAGAAACAGGTTTACAACAGCTTCCTCAAGTGCCCAGTCATTGCTTGCAGGACGTCGTGAGTCTGATCAAACTGTCTGGAATAGACTGAAGCTGGACTGGTGGCACGACGACCTCACTGAGGTCCTGTCTTAACGAGACACCATCGCCAAAATCGACTTGTTTGGGCCAACCAGCATCAGCCCTGGACAACTGACAATCAATGGAGACGTGTCTGGTTTTGTGAAGAATCTTACTTTTTGTTGCACCGCCATGATATGGGGAGAAGGGTCTACCCTAGGCCAGATGAACGTTTTGCCCAAAATTGCGTTGATGAAGCTCCGCCGCACGGTGGTGGAGGTGTAATTGCATAGGGAATGATCAATTTCAGCGGAGGGAATCCATTGGTGCAAATTGAAGGAGGCTTGAATGTGCAACGATACGTCAATGAAATTATTTGACCCCATGACCTTCCATTTTTGGCTGTGCAAAAGTCTGTGTTTCAAAAGGATAACGCCAGACCCCATTCTGCCTGATTCATCACACAGTTCCTGACTGCCAACAACATTCTCACCCTTCCCTGGCCATCCCTGTCTCCAGACATGAATCCGATCGAGCACCTATGGAATGAGCTGCAAAGACGTGTTTGTCGCCGAAACGTTTCTCCAACCAATCGTCGTGATCTGTGGCAGGCACTCCAGGAAGAGTGGGCAGCCATCCCACAGGCGCACATCAGACATCTGATTGCATCTATGCCCAGGAGATGCCAGTCGCTGATCGATGTAAGCCATACAACTTGAGAAC
The DNA here is from genome assembly GCA_009760885.1 of Achatina immaculata. Classification (NCBI taxonomy): domain Eukaryota; kingdom Metazoa; phylum Mollusca; class Gastropoda; order Stylommatophora; family Achatinidae; genus Lissachatina; species Lissachatina immaculata. The sequence continues at coordinate 22,568,319 of CM019703.1, read as the reverse complement.
CCCTGGGACTAACAAATTCTCGTCACACAGATGCAAGAAACTGTCAAGTGAGTGTTTAAACCCTTAGGTATTATTGTGTACAATTTGAAAATTCTATTCATTCAATTTAAAAAGCTATAGAATATCAAATTTGTGGCTAAAATTGGGTCATCAGTAGTTATGCATTTCGTTTTGTTTTTTTTAGGACAGTATATGCACAAACAAAAAACTCTGAATTTTTTTTCATAATATTATGAAAAAAAAGTAAAAGAGAAGGTGGACATTTTTCCAATTTCCCCCCTCAGATTTCATCATGAAGCATCAATATTTATCCAATCTCTTGAAAGTTTCTGGAAAAAAGACATAATAAAAATATGATAGCTCTCCATCTTGCCTCTGGAGTTATTCACCAAGTAGTCCCTTGTCTGGGCAAAGATATTTGTCAGGATTTCTCCGTGGCTTACATGAATTAATCCGCGGGGGAAGAGTCTCTTTTGCTCGTCGACTTTTTTGTGTTGTGGAATACTTTACGAGGAAGGCAATATCCAGAGCGATTAAGCTGTTTTCTCTCATACACATATACATCACATGAGGACAACTTTCAGAATGATCTGATGGAGGTCAAGAACATGACTCTAGATCCTAAATCACACCTGATGGTCAAGAACCAAGACCCCCTGGCGACAGTTTTATGTAAAAAACAAAAAATTCGAATCATCCTTGTTTAATCTTATCTTATAACTTACATCCTTCCTGTGCCGTTAAACGTTACACAGGGCTCGCCAAGTTTTCCTGTTTCGGGAGAGCTTTTGAACTTCATTATGGGATTTTGTGCCTACTAATTTGGCCTCTCTTAACAATGTCCTCTTTAGAGTTTCACGTGGCCGACCTCTTTTTCTTCGGCCTGTTGTGTTTCACTTGATGGCTTGTTTTGGGATTCTATGATTCTATAATACTTCCTGTAAAATTAATAAAATGGAGGAGTTGATTTCAAAAGAAAATATGGTTGCATTTGTCAAATAAATGTTGCTTTTTTCCTACCCTTTATTATCTTTCTTTCTTTATTTCTGAAACAAATAATATATTTATATGAAAATATATATTTCTCAACTGGAACATTCTAGAAATATCACATCATTCTTACGGAACATCTGTTCAGGCGATGTTTTTAAATGTGACCTAATCCTTAAAAATAAGTTCTTTCGGATCCTTCTTCACACCCGTTGTTCTCGGAATACATATTCCCCAGAACTATCAGCTTTCCCATTTCATTTTCATTATATGCAGGGCAGAAGTCTTACTCTGTCAAATGATAGAGATGTCGACTTCAAGGAGTACAGCTCATCACTTTCTCGCTTTTTTACTTTTATTTTAGTCTTTTCTATCAACCGAAAGATGATTTTTTTAACACCTAAATATATCTTTCTTTAAAAGTTCTACATTAAACCTTCTTTCTAAACACCAGCGCTGTCTAATCACTGGGGAAATGTCTGCGACAGACTTTCAAATGCGTCTTGTCTCGACAAGCAATCTCCTAGTTCATGACGCCTTTCGACATTGTGAACACATTTTTTTCCTTGTTGCTCCATCACTCGTTTGTTCGTGACTCCTCGGTTTGCCCAAACACTTTAGCTCTTGTTTATCCTAGCAGAACTTGAGCAGGTGAAGTAACAATAACAACTCTGTCTGTCACGTCTGGAAGAAAGATCTCCGTCAAATAAATAATAACAAAAACATTTCTGTCACATCTGGAAGGAAGTTTTCATTAAATAAATAATAATAACAACATTAACTGTCACATCTAGAAGAAAGACCTTCATCAAATAAATAATAACAGCAACACTATCTGTCACATATGGAAGAAAGATCTTCACCAAATAAGTAATAATAATAACAACAACACTATATGTCACATCTGGAAGAAAGATCTTCATCAAATAAATAATAATAACAACACTATATGTCACATCTGGAAGAAAGACCTTCATCAAATAAATAATAATACCACAAACCGAAAACAAACCCTACATTTTATTTTTTATAAGGGTTATATAAATAAAGATCAGATATTATTTACCAGTATTTGAAGAAATAAGTGTGTCTAAATAAAGAAACTACCAGGTAACATGGCGTAGATGTGCACCAGAGCTATATTATGATATAGTAGACAGGGGGAGGGGTAGTCTGAAAAGTGCAAAGAGTGTTGTTTTGTTATGTAAAGTGTTAATGTGGATTAGTGTTATTTTATAATGTAAAGTGCCAATATGCGGGACGTGCCAATGTGCGAGAGTGTTATTTTATAATTTAATGTGTCAGTATGCGAGAGTGTTATTTTATAATGTAAAGTGCCATTGTGCAGGAGTGTTATTTTATTATTTAATGTATCAATATGCGAGAGTGTTATTTTATAATGTAAAATGCCAGTGTGCAGCATCATGGCACTAATTTTTTTTTCAAATCAACGACACAATGATGTCTTCTTCTTCTTCTTCTTCGTTCGCATTGTCTGTCTATATCTGCAGTCCTGTCTCTTTGATAAATTTCACTGTTTTTTTGTAACTCATGTATGGAACCGTAGAGCTTATCTTCTTTAGTGGTTTCACTGGGCCAGTAATTATTTCTCAGTGTCTCGTAGTTGATGCAGTTCTGGAGGATATGTTCCACAGTTTGGGGCACCTGGGAACATGTACATAGATTAGTAGTACCAACCTTAAACTTTGTATACATATGACTTCGGAGTCGGCTGTGTCATGTTAGGAGACGGAAGATGGTGACTTGTTCCTTTCTGTTTAGCATGAGACAGTCATCATGTGGTGGTGTTTGTGGCTTCCTGTAGGTTTTTATCATGCTTTTATTCTGATTATAGGTGATTGGTATGTCTGGTTGCTCCATTTCAGTGGCCTCTTTGGCCAGATGGTCAGCTTTCTCATTGCCTGGTATCCCACAGTGGGAGGGAATCCATTGCAAAGTGACTCCATGTTGTAAGCCAGTTTTTGACAAGGCATCCTTAAGGTCTGGTAGTTTATTGCTCTGAAGAGCTTCCAGTACTGATCTTGCATCTGTGAGAATTACTACAGGACATGTATCAATTCTGGAGTCTGATAGTTTTTCAATAGCAGCAATAATTGCCCTAACTTCTGTATCAAAGTTGTTGCAGTATTTACCAGTGGGTATGGAAATCTTGTCAATAGTGTTGTTTGGATATTCAATATATGCTCCTGCCCCTCCATTCTTTACGGCATTATGTGCAGATCCATCTGTATACACACGTATCCAGGTGTCACATAGATATTTGTCATTTAGAACACTAAGTGTGGCTGTTGATCTTACAAGACTGCTCTGCATCTCACCATTCTGCACACCTTTCACTTCAGTCTGAATAGTTATTTGTGTATAATCTGCTTCTTTCCATGGTGTATGCTCTAGTACAGATGATAATGGAGCGACTACAGTTGGAAGGTCAGGTATCAGCTTACGCATACGCTTTGCCTGATGAATGAAGCTGCTTCTTTTAAGCCGTCCTAATGCCAAGTTATTGAATCTCTCCTTCAGGGGATGGCTTACAGAGCTAAGGAATTTTTCTCCCATGGTCATGACCTTTGTCTCTCTACGTTCCTTTAGCGGTTGAACACCAACTATTTTCTGCATTTCTACTATTGGTGTGGACCTCATGGCACCTGTGATAATCCGTAGTGACTGATTTTGAAACAATGATGTCAAAATCGGCGTGGAACTTTCAGGTGTGGAAGGATCAGGTGCGGAATTTTCAGGTGTGGAAGTTTCAGGTGTGGAAGTTTCAAGTGTGGAAGTTTCAGGTGTGGAAGTTTCAGGTGTGGAAGTTTCAGGTGGGGAAGTTTCAGGTGTAGAACTCTGGGCCTTCGTGAAGTTTCTGCTCCTGGCCAAGAAAACTCCAAAGGAAATCCTTGAGCTCGTGGAGCAAACATTGAATGACAGGTGCCAGTCATACTCAGCTGTGAAGAGCTGTTGTGCTAATTTTCAGTCTGGAGATTTCGAGACCGAAGTTGCAGAAAGATCTGGAAGACCTTCGACAGTGCCAACTCCAGAAATTGTTGATCATGTTCATGGCAGATCCATGAATTTCTGCTAAAAGTATTGGCGAGACACTGGAGATAATTCATGATTATTTTGGGTAATCTGTCGGCCGTCTGGCTATCGGATTGTTTTAATACCGACGAGAAAGGAATTTGAATAGACACCTCCAAGTTTATTATGCAGCGTTTAGAATGAATTAATGATAGCTTTTTGAATGATCTAATGATAGCTTTTTGAATGATCTAATGATAACTTTTTGAATGATCTAGTGATAGCTTTTTCAATGATCTAATTACAGCTTTTTTAATGATCTAATGATAACTTTTTGAATGATCTAGTAGTAACTTTTTGAATGATCTAGTAATAGCTTTTCTAATGATCTATTTATCGCTTTTTGAATGATCGCGTGACAGCTTTTTGTGCTGACTTGTCACTGTTGACGAAACATGGTTACACCTCCGTGATGCTGAGAGTAGGTAGTAGAACTTACAGTGACGATACTCAGGTTCTCCATCGCAGAAGAAAATCAAGGCCCGAAAATCACCAGGAAATATCACGGCAACTGGTTTTGACTTGTCTGACTATCTTCTGAAGGGCTAAATAGTTAATGTAGAATATTACGCTAACTCGTTGTCCTGATTAAAGGATGACTTGAAAAAAAAAACGATCAGGGAAGTTGCAGAAAGGTCTTCCCTTTTTTGCAGACATTGCTCATAAGACTCACAAGACTTTGGATGTTCTGAAGAATTTTGAGTCTGAGTGCATAGATCATCCAATCTACTCACCGGATTTAGCTCCATCTGATTTCTGTTTTCCAAACTTTATGACCGAGAGGACATGTTCCGACTATTCGAAAGAGACAGCAGCAAGAGACCAGTCATTCAGTGACCTGATATCAGATTTTTCAAAATATATATGTTAAATAAAGCTGAGACAGGATTTGCCAGGTGTTTTGAGTTTCGGGGCAGATTTGGATTAACATGCAGGTTTTACGGCTTTAAATCATTCACGTCTTGGTCTGGCCCATATCTTTCAGCTAAAGCAGTTGCATTCGCAAGATTTTCATTATACTGTAACATATGCACACAAGGGGCCGGCTAGCGTAGTGGTTAGAGCACTCGTCTAGCAACCAAATGGTCGAGGGTTCGAATCCCCAGCTGAGCGGGATTTTTTTTCCGACCAATACGGCCCTGAGGTCGACCCAGCCTCGTAAAATGGGTACCAGAGAAAATCTGGGAAGTAAAGGCAGCGAGGAAAGGAACTGGTCACCCTACCTCATACGCTGATGACCCAGCATAATGAGGTCTCTAACGCTTCACCCCCTACGGCATTTGAAATGCTATGGGACTATCTTTACTTTTACTTATATGCACACAAATGTAGCTGTCTGTAAAGGTAAACAATCCATTTTTTTCTTTCTTAACTCACTTAGCAGAATTATATCCCTTTAAGGCTTTTCCCCCATTTCAAACGTGCGCTTAACAGCTTTATGAAAATAATGTACTCAGAACAAGAATTTTATCCACATGGATTAAAAACACGCACTGCTCTGAAGTTGTTGAAGTAGAACAGAGGTGATGAGAACAAGAGGGATTTCGGCCGAGACGGTTTCCCAACGTTTCTAAGCATGTGAAATTCCCTGTCGTATTTGGACGACTAATCACCTGCAACATTTAACAAACAAGAGAAGAGAAAGCTATATACATAGAAAAGCCAAGAAGATTTAGGAAGAAATCAGAAAGATTTTATAATAATCAAATCCAGACTTAAAAATAATGTTGAGTTGACAAAAAAGACCTACCCACAGCCATGGAGGAGAACAACAGAGAGGATGTTGAGTAATAGAGGGCTCACCTGGGCAAGAGCGGAAAAAAAGGCAAAGGACAGGCATTTGTGGAAAACCCTTGCGGATGCCCCATGTGCCTTGGGCGCTTAAAGTTCAGAGAGAAGGAGAGAGAAGGAGAGAGAAGGAGAAAGAGAGAGAGAAGGAGAGAGAGAGAGAAGGAGAGAGAGAGAAGGAGAGAGAGAGAATGAGAGAGAGAAGGAGAGATAGAGAGAAGGAGAGAGAGAGAAGGAGAGAGAGAAGGAGAGAGAGAGAGAAGAAGGAGAGAGAAGGAGAGAGAGAGAAGGAGAGAGAGAGAAGGAGAGAGAGAAGGAGAGAGAGAAGGAGAGAGAAGGAGAGAGAAGGAGAGCTTTAGTTCACGACGGGAAATGGTAGACAGTTTGTCTATAAACCCCATTCGACATGACGTTGTACCTCAACATCTTCACAGCATCGGCTGCACAGAGAACCGTCTCACAGTTCTGGGGAAACAGAACAAGAAGAAGTTGCACGTGGAAAACACCAATCATTCAGTAAACCACATTGTTATCGTCCTAGGTTTCATTCCACGCCCTCACATTCCTTCTTGCATTGTCTTGTTGACTTATCTGGCTTTCACAGTCACTCCTGAAGTATTAAGAAACCCATCGGCGTCCTCACTTTAAACAGAGCGAGAGTTAAAGTAACTGAAGTAAAAGGAGAACCGACAGTCAGCAGAATTCAGATAATACGCGTTATTAATAAAGTGTAGGGAACTTAGCAGCACTGCTACGTTAACTATTGTACAACCAAGGAAACAAGATATCAGACCACACAAACAACTGTATAATAAAAACATCCGGTATGTTTCTACCGGAACATGACGCAATATTTAAAATTAGCATATATATATATATATATATAGTAGCTCAGAATTTTAGTTTAAAAACACAGTAAAACTGTATGGAAATAACTGGGATTTTTTAATTTGTTTATTTGTTTGCTTGTTTATTTGGGGTTGTAATTTTCTTATTCAAGTCTTGAATGGCTCGTGATAGGAAAATACACACAAGCTGATAAATAATTCTAGAACAGAACCATATCTGTCTTGTTTATTTCTGGGGTATGTTTCTTGTGAAAAAAAAATCTCTAAAAAATCAGTGATTAAAAAAAGCTGTCACATAAATGGTTTTTCATTTTAGAAAGAATAATTCCACAGTCTATGTGTCTTCACTTCCCTGTTTGAGAAACACGAACTGCTAAATGTATTTTATCAAGTCATATTTCCGATGAAGTCCCTTCCAGTCACACCTGCATCTTTTTGTGGCTGTCTGTACTACTGTATGAAGCCAACCATGACAAAAATAAAGTCCTCAGAACGCGAGTACTTGTATTACTGCACTTCATTTATAGGTTTACACTCAACCTCAAATAATTAGTACATTACATAACCTACAAGGCTGGGATAGGAAGCAGTACTACCACGATCACAGGTTTGACACGGGCAAGATCAAGGGTAGAGGTACTACCACGATCACAGGACTGACACTAGCAAGGTCAAGGGTAGAGGTACTACCACGATCACAGGTTTGACACGGGCAAGATCAAGGGTAGAGTTACTACCACGATCACAGGACTGACACTAGCAAGGTCAAGGGTAGAGGTACTACCACGATCACAGGACTGACGCTGGCAAGATCAAGGACAGAGGTACTACCACGATCAGAGGACTGACACTAGCAAGGTCAAGGATAGAGGTACTACCACGATCACTGGCCTGACATTAGCAAGGTCAAGGGTAGAGGTACTACCACGATCACAGGACTGACACTAGCAAGGTCAAGGGTAGAGGTACTAACACGATCACTGGCCTGACACTAGCAAGGTCAAGGACAGAGATAATGCCACGATCACTGGCCTGACACTAGCAAGGTCAAGGACAGAGATACTACCACGATCACTGGCCTGACATTAGCAAGGTCAAGGGTAGAGGTACTACCACGATTACAGGCCTGACACTAGCAAGGTCAAGGGTAGAGGTACTACCACGATCACAGACCTGACACTAGCAAGGTCAAGGGTAGAGGTACTACCACGATCACAGACCTGACACTAGCAAGGTCAAGGATAGAGGTACTACTACGATCACAGACCTGACACTAGCAAGGTCAAGGATAGAGGTACTACTACGATCACAGGCCTGACACTAGCAATGTCAAGGATAGAGGTACTACTACGATCACAGGACTGACACTAGCAAGGTCAAGGATAGAGGTACTACCACGATCACAGGACTGACACTAGCAAGGTCAAGGATAGAGGTACTACCACGATCACAGGACTGACACTAGCAAGGTCAAGGGTAGAGGTACTACCACGATCACAGGACTGACACTAGCAAGGTCAAGGGTAGAGGTACTACCACGATCACAGGACTGACACTAGCAAGGTCAAGGGTAGAGGTACTACCACGATCACAGGACTGACACTAGCAAGGTCAAGGGTAGAGGTACTACCACGATCACTGGCCTGACACTAGCAAGGTCAAGGACAGAAGTACTAACACGATTACAGGTTTGACACGGGAAAGATCAAGGGCAGAAGTATTACTACGATCACAGACCTGACACTGGCAAGATCCAAGGCAGCGGAGAAGGCAAATGGGCTCTAGGCATAACCATCTGAGGTGTATCTTTTGTATTAAAGGGGCACTAGAAAGGATGTTGAGCAATAGGTGGCTCAGCTGGGCAAGAGCAGAAAAAAGGAAAAGGACAGGCATTTGTGGAAAACTCTTGCGGAAGCCTCATGTGCCTTGGTCACTTAAGGTTCAGAGAAAACGGTGTGACCTGAGAGACAAGAATGTGACACCCTGAAGAAGTTGTGAACTACTGGAGTATACTTGACTGTCAGATTTTCTCACTTATAAAGCTCGTGATATGCGAGTACGTCAATGAAGTCAGCGTAAAATAGTCATGATCTTTATCTATAGCGTGTGATAGTCAAGGTGTCCAAATGTTGACTCTTTACAAATCGTTTTACTATATACAGTGTGATTTTTTTTTTATGTGATAGTTCACAAATTCAGAAACACAATCCACAAGATATTTTGGAATATTGTATCTTTTTAATAATAACGACTTTTTTGTTTCAATGAAGCTTTTGGAGAACATTCGTCATTGATGGCATTCAGCAAAGGGTAGCGACCTTGACCGCAGAAATTCCCTTCGAAGTCATCAGAATCTATAGACCACACCACGAAACCTCCAAAATCATGACTTTTGATGAAGTGAACTTTTTCCCTCAGACTGCTGGCATCGTCGTAACCAACCCATAAATTGTCCCATACCAAGTAAGGCACTCGCTGATCGCTGATGAAATTCAAGGCAGCTCCTTTTGTAAATAACTCGCAGATCTTGAAGTATGGAAGTATGCCTGGTCGTGTGTTAGAAGCTGACGTAACAGGGAACGTCGGAGCCCCAGTACCTGTCCATGCCCCCGGGCTTATTAACCTGTAGGATTTACCATAGAAAGGCAGACCGAGAAGAATCTTTTCCTTAGGCGCTCCTCGTTCAACAAACTCCCAGGCTAACCTCGATAAATAGTGTGGCGCGTAATTTCCTTTGGGATTTAAAAGACATGAAAATAGCTTTCATGTAAAACAGAGATAAAAATTCTGCTCTTGTTTAATGTTTTATTTACAAAAGGTAAATCAGAATAAAGACAGCTGTACTTGAGTGACAGCATGTCTATCACGGCCGACCAATCAGAATTTGATATAAAAAAAAACCCTCTCCCTTCTCTCCAGTGGTGCTCCTAGTAATAAGATCCGCCTGGTTAACAAAACGGGGACAGCTATAGTCTCCATGGTGGTGGAGTCTTTTGAGAAGCGTGTTTCTTATTGTTAAACCGCTTCAGGTCTTCAAACTAAACATCGCCAATCCAGTCCCAGTTCTACACGACGCTTTTGTATCAACATCTTCAGAGCGTCGGCTGCCCAGAGCATTCTGCGCTCAGTACTAGAGCAGCGGTTACCAAACTTGTTCAGACTGTGACACACTTGGCTAACACGCATTACTGTAGCGGAAAACGTGTATTGTTAATACTGGACATCCATGCAGTTAATCACGTATTTTTAGTATGTTTCAAAGTTTCCACACTGCACCGACTATATTCATGTGAACCTGCTTGAAGACACAAGACATTTCAGCTCAAGCTAAACCGGGATTAATGACTAAACTAATTTGGATTCTATGCTTGGGGGGGGGGGGGTATTTACCATATAAATAACCCAAAAATGCGCTGTAATTTTGTCCAAATATTTTTTTTAATCCAAAACATATCCGAGACACCTCTAGCTCTCTAGAGACATAACTGTAGCTGTCTCGAGACACACCTCTTTCTCTCTCGAGACATATCTCTATATCCCTCGAGACACTGCTTCGAGACACACTTCTATCTCCCTCGAAACACACCTCTAGCTCCTTAGAAACACCTCCAGCTCCGTAAAGACACATCACTAGCTACCTCGAGACACACCTCTAGCTCCTTAGAAACACAACACTAGCGCCCTAAAAGTACACTTTTAGCTCCCTCGGTATCCACCTCTCTAGCCCCCCCCCCCCTCAGAGACACACCTTTAGCTCCCTAGAGACACATTTCTAGCCCCCTAGAGACACACCTTTAGCTCCCTAGGGACACACCTCTTAGCCCCCTAGAGACACATTTCTAGCCCCCTAGAGACACACCTTTAGCTCCCTAGAGACACACCTCTTAGCCCCCTAGAGACACACCTTTAGCTCCCTAGAGACACACCTCTTAGCCCCCTAGAGACACACCTCTTAGCTCCCTAGAAACACACCTCTTAGCTCCCTAGAAACACACCTCTAGCCCCCTAGAGACAAACCTCTTAGCTCCCTAGAGATAAACCTCTTAGCCCCCTAGAGACAAACCTATTAGCTCCCTAGAGACCACACTCTAACTCTCCCGCGGCAATAGTCTGTATGTGCATGAAAGACAATTATTGTGTTAGGTCGTCTACGTTCGACTTCTAAAGAGCGTTGGCTGCGTTATCCCGTAGTGACAGCCTCTGTATCACGGTACGTTCGACTTCTACTAGGCATATTTCTATGACTGGGTTCACCTGCTCATTGCCATCCCCTGTTAACTTGACCATGTTACTGTCTCTCTCCAGGGGCGCCACTGGAGACTACAAACTGATCTCGACCGACTGTAATCGCCAACTTTGGCGTAAGTAGTCACTTCTGAATTACTGACCACTATATCGTTAAAACTTCGGTACCGTATTTTTTTCCACAATAGTATATCACGTAACAAGCCGTCCCATGAATACAGGACTGTGCTCCCTAGAGAGTAATCTGAGACTTTTTTCCCACCTCTAGGCCCCCCCCCCTCCCAGAGACACACCTTTAGCTCCCTAGAGACACACCTCTAGGTCAATAGAGACACACCTTTAGCTACCTAGAGACACACCTTTAGGTCCATAGAGACACACCTTTAGCTACCTAGAGACTCATTTATGAGAAAATTATTCTTAGCCGATATCCTTGTTCATACAAGGTTAATTTTATCCATATCAAAAATATTTTTAAAATCCCTGAATACCTTCATCATCGATGCCCAGGTAAAGAGGACTGTGGTGGATGGTTGCATTCGACCACTGCCCGCGAAAGTCTTGAGCCAGCAGGTTAATCCAGTCTACGCTCTGAGAAATGCTTTTCACGTCGTACAAAGCGTCGTCTAAAGCCATGCCGTACGCTCCTACAGAAAGCAGAAGTCTGTCCGAACCTACACCTTCTGCGTTGAATGCCTGTCGCAGTTTTGCCACCATCTTGGGCACAGCCATTCTGACGTTTACAGGTGTTGTATTGTAATATACCCACAGAAGGTCAAGGCCGTCAAATTCATATTTTCTGAGAAAGGAAACAGTGCTGGTGAGGAATTCCTCCGTGAACCTCATGTTTTCAGCCACCAGACTTAACTTTTCGATTCTCGCAGAAAAGCCACCAAGAGAGATAAGAACTTTCACATGTGGGTTACTCTTCTTGAGCGAAGTTAACTGTGAAAGAAAAATTAACGGTCACACGGAGTTTTAAACGTCACACTGCAGAACTCACCGTAATCATCATCATCATCACGTGACGTGAGTGTAAGCACAGGCTGCCGTGTATCTGGATCGGTGATTCTAAAACTTTTCAGACAGCGACAACCTGGTAATAAGTGTCTCCGTCTCGTCAAACCTCCTAACACAAATTTCAGTGGCAGCACAACGCAGTTCTTAACGCTGGACTCTCGTGTAGTTCACCATCAATTTTTTAGCATTTTCAAAGTATGCACATCAGATTGATTACATCTCTCTCACGACACACCTCTAGCTCTTTCGTGGCACACCACTATCTGTCTGACGGTACACCACTATCTCTCTCACGGCACATCATTATCTCTCTCACGGCACACCACTATCTCTCTCACAACATACCGCTATCTCTCTCACAACACACCACTATCTCTCTCACGGCACACCACTATCTCTCTCACAACATACCACTCTCTCTCTCACAAGACACCACTTCTGTCTCACTCCACATCACTATTTCTCTCACGGCACACCACTATCTCTATCATGGCATACCACTATCTGTCTCATGGCACACCACTATCTGTCTCGCTCCACATCACTATCTCACTCACCGCACACCTCTATCTCTCTCGTGAAAACAGAATCAGCACAAGACCCATTCATCAACTACGGAGATACCAGCAAACCACAATCTTTGGACTAAGAACGGGACAGTGCAGACTTCTAAGCCATCTTTATCTCCTCAAAACATCACACACAAATGAGTGTCCCTGCGGCTTTTGGATCCAGACGCCAGGACACGCCCTGCAAACCTGCCCAACCCACTCAAACCTCCGAGCACAGACCTGGCCCGAGGGAGAGGAGCTGAAAGGAAAGCTGTGGGGCTCTCACTCAAGCCCGGATAAGACGGCGGGCTTTGTCAGTGCCACGAGGCTGCAGGTTTATCGTGACCAACCTTCCTCGAACACTGAAGAAGAAGAAGAAGAAGGCATGTACCTTCAGTCTTGGTACTTTAAAGACTACCTAGTTTTCAACAAAAACGACTTTTTTTCTCACAAATAAATTACTTTCGGTTGATATCAGTGTCCTCATCTGTAAAATAAATTAATTTTAACTCTAAATAAAACGTCTCATTAACAATGTACTGAGTTTAGATTTCAATTTTTTTCTAAATATTTCACAAAAAAAGTTAATTTCAATTTTAAAATGAATTCTTCTCGCAGTTGCAAATATTATTTTAATTTTTAATAAATGTACTACGTTAATTTGAGTATTTTGGAATATAGTTTTTTTTTCCGGTACTGTGCACAGCAGAACACATAAACCTGATAAATTTTTTTAGAGGTTTACTAGACACTGACACCTTGAAACTTTCCAAGACTTTAACTGAATTGTTTCCCTTTATTATACTAACACCTTACGGTGTAGTCCGATGCATTTCGCTTTGCAAGACTCAGATTTCCCCAAAATAAGAGTGTGATGTATTCACAGTTACAAGTGTCTGATCTGTGCTCAAAAATATCTTTGTCAGTCGTATATGCCGTATATAGTGTGGCTACTGTGCTACTATCACTTGCTGATCTCTGTGCTTTTCATCATAATTTCCTATAACTATTTTGTTCTGTTAAGAAATTTACTTATATATTCTCTCTCTCTCTCTCTCTCTCTCTCTCTCTCTCTCTCTCTCTCTCTCTCTCTCTCTCTCTCTCTCTCTCTCGTTTCTTGATCTCCTTTCAAACTTTCATTGTGGAAAATTTAGTTCTGTCTAATCACATTAACAGGATTTAAGTTTTAAATGAGGGAACCTTTCATGTGCAGAAGATCTAACAGTACGAGATACTGTTTCTAGTTTACACTGAGGAAAGATTTAGCATTGCCCATGACAGAGACGCGGAGAGTAGGAAAAGCCAAGCGTTCATAGAAAGAATAAGAAAAAGACACGGAGGCTTTTTTAGAAAAAAGTCTTTCCCCTGTGTCTTGTGGCACTGATGCTTACACGCATGGCATCCTCGAGGCAGAGTGCCACAGTTCAAATACTTGGATGTGTCTATGAAGAAGAGGATAGCAGTGAGTTTAGCCTAGTTGAACAAAGCCGTTTTGTCGGTCATTCTGATGTGGACGCTCAGTTAGCCTGGATGTTTGGTCAAGCAGATACTTTGAGATTATGATCATTCACCATGCAGCAAGCACAGAAGAAGGAAAGTTTGTTGTTTTTTTAAATCTGTTTCAACATTTTTTTCACTTTTTTTAAATACATCACAAGGCTGCTTGCTAGATAGATGTACCACCTGACAAGGCTGCTTACTAGATAGATGTACCACCTGACAAGGCTGCTTACTAGATAGATGTACCACCTGACAAGGCTGCTTACTAGATAGATGTACCACCTGACAAGGCTGCTTACTATATAGATGTACCACCTGACAATGGTGCTTACTAGATAGATATACCACCTGACAATGGTGTTTACTAGATAGATGTACCACCTGACAATGGTGTTTACTAGATAGATGTACCACCTGACAATGCTGTTTACTAGATAGATGTACCACCTGACAATGCTGTTTACTAGATAGATGTACCACCTGACAATGGTGCTTACTAGATAGATGTACCACCTGACAATGGTGCTTACTAGATAGATGTACCACGTGACAATGCTGCTTACTAGATATATGTACCACCTGACAATGGTGCTTGCTAGATAGATGTACCACCTCAAGGTGGTGTGGGTTTTTGGATTTAAAACGAAAGCACCACCTTGTTGATCATGGTACGGAAAATAAAATGGCAGCTCTTGTGCCATGATTGTGAAGCTTGGCATTAGAAAACTAAAAATCTGTTAGTTTACTTTGCAAGACCACTTGAATATGTATTCTAATGTAAGCTGTTTGGGAAAAAAGATTGAATCTTACTCAACGGTGTAAAGATACTATTATATTTTCACAGAATGAAAACAAGTGTACTGTGTGAGTGTTTTTTAAGAGTAACCGACACAAGACTGGTCAGTACTGTATCTCACCTCTTTCTAGAACTTCCAGTTACGGGCATTTACATTCCTTAGGTTTGCTAGGTAAATTTTGATTCGTTTGTTTCCCTTTGTAGCACTGCCTCCATAGCTGGCTGCTCTTTGGTCCATATATGAAATTCAGGCAAGCGACAGTAAACCACTGCCCATCAAAAATTGATGCCAATAGTTCAAAATATTCATGGCATCAGCTACATAACAACTTGATGTTCCTAACAGTAGGGAGATCCTACTTCATCAGCACCAAACACCTTCATTCTGTTTACGATTTCCCTATTTTCAATCATTACTTTCTTCCATTACTTCCTTTTAAAAATATCTACAATAAAGAAGAAGAAGAAGAAGAAGAAAGAGGAGAAGGAGGAGCGGAAAGAGGAGGAGAAGAAGGAGGAGGAGGAGGAGAAGAAGGAGAGGAGGAGAAGAAAAAGAAGAAAATGAAGGAGGTGGAGGAAAAGAAGAAGGAAGAGGAGGAGACGAAGAAGAAGAAGGAGGAGGAGGAAAAGAAGAAAAAGAAGGAGGAGGAGGAGCGGAAAGAGGAGGAGAAGAAGGAGGAAAAGGAGAAGGAGGAGGAAGAAAAGAAGAAGAAGAAGAAGAAGGAGGAGGAGGGAAAGGAGAAGGAGGAGGAAGAGGAGAAGAAGACGTTTTTAAGAAGAAGAAGAATAAGAAGGAGGAGGAGGAGGAAAAGGGGAAGGAGGAGGAGGAAGAAGAGAAGAAGAAGAAGAAGAAGAAGAAGAAGAAGAAGAAGAAGAAAATGAACAAGGTGGAGGAAAAGAAGAAGAATGAAGAGGAGGAGACCAAGCAGAAGAAGAAGAAGAAGAGGAGGAGGAGGAAGAAGAAGAAGAAGAAGAGGAGGAGGATGAGAAACTACAACCTTTTTATATATTCCACTAAAGCTAGCACTTGACTCTTCCTCTAAACTATTAGCAACGATGTTATTTCCTGCAAGCCCAGCGAAGGCATAAATGATATGAGAGCACAAAGTGGAGTTGATGTGGCCAGGGAAGAATCTGGTTCCTTTATCCCTCCGGAAATGGGCCATCCTGTCATAATAGCAGACCCGACGGTGACAGCTTTCGTCAGGTACCAAGCAGGTGGCCAGGACCCTTAGAATTATCAGTGTGGTGGTCAAGTTTTTCTGGAAAATTTCAAGAAAGTTGCCAGGGTTAGAGTGACATGGTGTAAATAAATCTGAAAGTATGGTATAAATATGTTGTCGTGAAACTGTGTGTATAAATATGTTGTCGTGAAACTGTGTGTATAAATATGTTGTCGTGAAATTTTGTGTATAAATATGTTGTCGTGAAACTGTGTGTATAAATATGTTGTCGTGAAACTGTGTGTATAATTATGTTGTTGTGAAACTATGTGTATACTTATGTTGTCGTAAAACTTTGTGTATAAATATGTTTTGAGAAAGCTGCATTAATAGTAAATAAAAAGTTGAGTGAATATATATATATATATATATATATATATATATATATATATATATATATATATTATCTATAATGGCAGGAAAAGATCAGGAACGAGGTCTGGGAAAGGGCAGGATCAGGGCCTATAAACCTACAAATCATATCTAAGAAATGGATGTGGGTTGGCCACACACTGAGGAAACCTGACACCTGCGCAGCAAGAGAGGCACTGACATGGAATTCTCAAGGAAACAGAAATCAAAGAACTAGAACTACTTGGAGAAAGGAACCCATGACAGTGCTCAGAGACAAGGGATACACATAGAAGGAAGCAGAGAATGAATCCAAGAACAAGGATGACTGGAGAGCCTTTATCCGTGGCCTATGCTCTCAAGGGAGTGAAAGGCGATGATTATATATATATATATATATATATATATATATATATGTATATATTGCCGTTGCTCGGGAATAAATTAATTATTAATACTGCGAAGTGGATTTGAGATCACCATGTTTTTCCCACGGACAGCTTTGTGTTGCTTGTTCAAGGGTGGGTTCACACAAGAAATTATTTATTCTTGCTCCTGGAGGTGAAACTAAAAATGTTCTATATAATCAAGTTTTTCGTTAAATTAATCTCTCTCTCTCTCTCTCTCTGAACCTTAAGTGCCCAGGGCACATGGGGCTTCCGCAAGGGTCTTCCACAAATGCCTGTCCTTCGCCTTTTTTCCGCTCTTGCCCAGGTAAGCCCTCTATTGC
Source organism: Achatina immaculata (assembly GCA_009760885.1). Lineage (NCBI taxonomy): Eukaryota > Metazoa > Mollusca > Gastropoda > Stylommatophora > Achatinidae > Lissachatina > Lissachatina immaculata. The sequence continues at coordinate 22,551,184 of CM019703.1, read as the reverse complement.
TCAACATCCTAGTTAAATTAATAATATAGTGAATTTGTAAAAGACTTTATAATGTGTAAACTGCCCCTGTGACTTGTTTATCATGATCGAGAACTCAAGCCTCACTGGAAATTGCAGTCTCTTAAAGTTAAAAGGGAGATCCGTCGGAATGAGTGGTATCTGTGCGATAAAAACTGCTTCACCCTCTCCCTTGCCTGTTAGATAGTCGCTTGAACTGCATTGCCCAGCGTCCTCTTCACATACAGCCTTTTGCCGTTGCAAAGTTTTGGCGGGTCGAGGTTCCGTAGTAAAATAATTGGAGATCCCACTCTAATTTTCACTTCCTCTCATCCCCCTCCCATACCGATGGAGGCTGAACGTGGACGTAAACGGCGTCGGGATTGTCACTATTCATCTCAGCAACCCCGAGAAATATGGACTGGACACTAATACCGGTTGATTTCGATTACTTTTACATGTCACCTTCATCCCACCCCCACCCCTAGCCCCCCCCCCCCCTCCATGCCGATGGGAACTGAGCTTGGACTTAAACGGCAACGGGAGTGTCACTTTCAGTTTCACCTCCAGGAGAAAGAATAAATAATTTCTTGGGTAAACCCACCCTTGAGTACGCAACATAAAGTTGTCCGTGGGAGAAACATGGTGATCCCAAATCCACTCCGTAATACTTAATAGACTGCCCTTGTGACTTGTTGATCGTGATCGAGAACGCAAGTCTCACTGGAAATTGCAGTCTCTTAAAGTTAAAAGACAGATCCGTCTGAATGAGTGTTATCCGTGGGATAAAAACTGCTTCACCCTCTCCCTTGCCTGTTAGATAGTCGCCTCATCGGTTGTTTTCGATTGTTTTTTCATGTCACCCCCATCCCACCCATACCTCTAGGACGCCATGCAAATGGAGACTGAACTTGGACTTAAACGGCATAGGGAGTGTCACTATTCATCTCAGCGACCCCGAAAACTATGGATTCGACACTAATAAGGATCATTTTCGGTCATTTTTACATGTCACTCCGATCCTACCTCCACCACCCGGCCCCCCTATTGGTGCTAGGGATGTGTTACCCCTACATTAGTTTTCTCTAGATTGTAAGTCATATGTGTAGCAAGTTTGGTTGAAATTGTCTCAGGCATTACAGAGTTACGAGTTATGCTGGAACATACATACACACATACATACCCACATCCATATATATATATATATATATATATATATATATATATTCTTGCTAAACAAGCCTTTACTTTTAAGTAAAACTAACTTGCCATTGTTACGTGTAAGCTAGTAGGTCTTGGCAATAGAAATTATTTATTTAGATCAGTGGTTCCACAGAAAGGTTATACAATAGAAAATATTAACAAATTAACACCACAGAAATATTAACAAAAAAAGATTTTCTCGGCTGAGAAATGTCTATACAGCAGCTGGTAAAATCTATCCGGCAGATGTTAAACTATTAGTCGAACAAACATACACAGTACAGCGTGAGCGGAAAGTCTTTCCCAGATTTCATGTTAGGTTTTATGTTGAACCCAGGGAGGACTTTATGGTTATCCTATATTATAGTCGTTTGCAGATGATTACTGCATTACTGGTCAAAGGTTTATTAGTGCAACGGTTTTCAAACCTGGAGGACACTGACTCATTAGGAGGCAATAAGTGTTATCCGAGTGTCCCCATAGCACGTCTTGATTATGTAAAATAGTATAAATTTCTGGAGATTTTTTTTTCAATTTATTGCCACCTAGCAGGGGAGTATAGAGGAGCCGTGCTGAACCGTCTTTGGTAGGAGTGGAAAATGTTAGGAAGCAGTTAATTTTCTTACCTTAAACGCTTGATAAGATTTTACCTGGCAAGTTGGGAAACAAAAATTGAAAAAAGAACTGAATCGTGTAAGTTAACTGTCAGTTCATGTGTTAAAATACATGTGTGTGTGTGTGTGTGTGAGAGAGAGAGAGAGAGAAACCCTGTTGTTATGGTCAAAGTGCTATAGATCACAACTTACTTGTTTATGCTAGCATGGAAGGAGTTATCTCCCTGTTACGATTGTAGGGGAATCTCGGAGGACGGGAGTTCAATTCTGCTCTAAATGTTGTATAGAAAGGAGTTCTGCTCTAAATGTTGTAGAGAAAGGAGTTCTGTTCTAGATGTTGTAGAGAAAGGAGTTCTGGTCTAGATGTTGTATAGAAAGGAGTTCTGTTCTAGATGTTGTAGAGAAAGGAGTTCTGGTCTAGATGTTGTAGAGAAAGAGTTCTGCTCTAGATGTTGTAGAGAAAGGAGTTCTGTTATAGATGTTGTAGAGAAAGGAGTTCTGTTCTAGCAGTTGTAGAGAAAGAAGTTCTGTTCTAGATGTTGTAGAGAAAGGAGTTCTGTTCTAAATGTTATAGAGAAAGGAGTTCTGTTCTAGATGGAGAGAAAGGAGTTCTTTTCTAGATGTTGTAGAGAAAGGAGTTCTGTTATAGATGTTGTAGAGAAAAGAGTTCTGTTATCGGTGTCGTAGAGACATGATGTACAAAAGCTTGTTGTGATGTTTGATAGGATTGTGGATTCATGATGTAGTTTTTGGTTGGTTGTCCTTGTTAAAATAAATGTGTGGTTAAGTTAGAATGTAGTTTTGGTAGTTGATTGTCCTTGTTTGTTGATAGTTTAGTATGTAATCTTGCAAGCTTGATATCCTTTTTTAGGACAAAATGTGATTCTTGGTTGGAAGGTTGTGTATGGAGTTTTTCAGTATCTATGAGGTTAGTATGTTTTTTATGCTATATGTTAGTGTGAGGGTCCCGTGGCGATAGGCGGACGGACAGACAGACAGACAGACCAATAATCCCCATTGATTATTTTACAGTACTAGAGGACAACTAACTCCCCCATTAAACCACCAATCCAGGTTCTCCTTTCCTTGGTCTATTGTATGCTAATTTGGTATAAATTAGCTCAGTCATTGCAATCAATACAACAACACATATGACACGCAATAGGAAATAAATAAGTTTGAAATCAGTAATACGCCAGATTTAATCTCACCAACTAACCCAATAACCCCAAACAAACTGGCACTGACAAATCAACATGACATCAAAACATTATTCAACAATAATGAAAAAGCAATGGACGAACAATCACTGACAATGCAAAATAACTCAAGCATAATATGATAATGAAACTTCTCAGGTCCTCCACATTAATATTATGAACACTAAGTCTAAAAGTCCTGAGCTCTCTGGACCCTACATATGGCCTCCACTACGAATGTGTGTGCAGCTGCACTTTAATCTCCGCAGGCGTAGCTGCCGCGACATACATCAATATAATATGTATTGATGCAAACACACGGTCAGTATGCATGAAAAGCATATGAAAAACATCATCCATGTTACCAATCCAGTGTGCAAAATAATCGAAATTGAAATCTAACACATAATTTTCATCTCTGTATGTAATGACACGAATCCTACATCACAACTTAATTCACACTACGCAGTCTACACCACATGAGGTGGGCACGGGCAGAATATAACTAAACAATCACAGTAACATACAGGAAATTACGGCATAAGCACAAAGAAAACACGACATCGCCCGACCATGCTTCAGATAATTCTGATGCAAGACAATTTCAAATATACACTACCCCCCGAAACCTCTACTAAGTCACGTGGACGATTACTCTTCGGTCAAGGTTATATACCCCTCGACCCAAGCACCCCCTCGACCCAAGCACATAGCGTCCACGCGCCACTTCTTCTTGGTTGCCATTACTATAAACGTCACCTATATAAAAAAAAAACCAGTTAAGCACATAGTCATTATTACAACGAGAATGTAGAGAATAGTCCACTTGAAGAAAGTAACGACCCGTCTGTGTTGTTTGCCAGTCTAGCCTATTTATCTCCCTGCCCGTCTGTTCACCTCTATACCTTTGTCCCTACCTCCGTCTGGCTATTCATACGTTTGTCCGTCTGTCTGTTCAGATCTTTTATGTTTGTCTTCTAGTTCGTCTCACTGCCGCAGTTCACCTGACTGTCTTCCTGTCTCTCCATGTCTCTTCAACCACCTGACTATCTCCCTGTCTCTCCATGTCTCTTCAACCACCTGACTATCTCCCGGTCTCTCCATGTCTCTTCAACCACCTGACTATCTCCCTGTCTCTCCATGTCTCTTCAACCACCTGACTATCTCCCTGTCTCTCCATGTCTCTTCAACCACCTGACTATCTCCCGGTCTCTCCATGTCTCTTCAACCACCTGACTATCTCCCTGTCTCTCCATGTCTCTTCAACCGCCTGACTATCCCTCTACCTCTGCCAGCAATACCTAGTTACCGTTTCAGCAAACATAAAATTGTCCAACCTCCCAGAAGAAGAAAAATTCCCGTCATTTTTAAACAATTTAAACTCTAACATTAAACTCTTAAAACTGCAAATACAAGAGAGAAAGACACAGTCGACACTGATCTTTATATTGCCAAAGAAAAGAATATAAAAAAAACATATCAGCAAACGAACACGCTGAATGCAGTCTGTCTCCAACATTTTTATAGTCTGTCATCTGGACAACCTGCTGCTCTTTTATATCATAGCGATGCTATTTAACCCCTTTATTGCCAGTCTCACATTTCTCAGTAGCTTTAAAGTGGACCGTAGTTGCTAAATACTGTATGTCTTAGTTTTCTCCTACTTTTGTGTGTGCTGTCATTTCACTCTCTTACTTTGCCAAATAATCTATCAATAAAAAGAGTCAAACGTTTGCACACAGTCAAATACATTAAGATTACCAAGTGCACACGTTTGCACTTCATGCATGTGAGCCGTGATTTAGTGAAGGATGAGTGTATGTGTGATGAGTCATGTTGTGAGTGGTGACAACACAACATGCAACATTTAAACAAAAAGGAAAAAAAAAAAGAAACACTTCACGTCGACTTTAGCGCGAGGCAGGAACTCCTGTACATTGAAGAATAGATGCAAGCACAAGTCCGTCTCCAAGACCTCACACATATACTTCATGTTCAATCACTTTTTCAGCAATCAAATAGACACATATACTTCATGTTCAGTCACTTTCTCGGCAATCATGTAGACACATATATACTTCATGTTCAATCACTTTTTCAGCAATCATGTAGACACATATATACTTCATGTTCAATCACTTTTTCAGCAATCATGTAGACACATATATACTTCATGTTCAGTCACTTTCTCAGCAATCATGTAGACACATATATACTTCATGTTCAATCACTTTCTCAGCAATCATGTAGACACATATACTTCATGTTCAATCACTTTCTCAGCAATCATGTAGACATATATATTTCACGTTCAATCACTTTCTCAGCAATCATGTAGACAGAAAAAGACCTTGCATGTTTCCATACGTCTTTCCTCTTTGGGTGGCTCAAACTTGAGAAAGGTTAACTATAGCCAGGCAAGACCATAACTTACAGGCCTCAGAGACAACAGGCTGGGGGGACAGAGTAAGGATGGGTACCATACAAATCGTACTGGGGCTTAGGAGAAACCCAGGCTATGAGGGTATTTTATCTTTAGTGTCTGACTAGAACGTGAAGGAAACTTCTCTGTCCATCATGGTAGTCTGTCGTTTTCTCCATTATTATTATCAGAAAATTAACAGATGTCCCCATTATTATTATCAGAAAATTAACAGATGTCTTCATTATTATTATCAGAAAATTAAAAGATGTCTTCATTATTATTATTATCAGAAAATTTACAGATCGATAGTTCCAGTAACATAGAAGACAACAGCAGGAATAATAAACTAGACGATTTATCTTTCAACACTCAGTGCTGTGTAGTATTTGTTTTTATTGGTGTAGCATTTTATATTTACGTTACTGACGTGAATTATTGTTCAATCTTTTATTTCTGTCTTGCTGCCGTCGTACTGAGTGGTGGAAGGGTGACTACACCAACGTTCACACCTTACATGTAAATAACAGGAACACGAAACAACAATCTTTTTTTATAAAATCACGATCCTTGCATTTACAAAATTCTGATCCACAAGGAAATGCGAATCAAACGAATCCTATGCGCATGAAGTCCATATATTTATATATGTCCACACGCGTTATTGATTCATAAAAAAACATTTCCTTGAATAATATGAGTTCAACCCTGATTACAAATGCACACAACTAAACTATACACGTCAGCCTCCATCTATCGAGTGACCACCCTCGTCCACGTCTGAACGATGACACTGTCGCTGGACTCCAACGTGCTCAGCTTATGGAATGCCTTTAAACTTCTCTCTTCTTGTCTTATATACCTGACCCGCGACGGACTCGAAGGACTGGGCATTTCCATTCAAAACGGGGCCGTCTCTGGCCAGTGGGATTTCCAATCAAAACCGGGTCACTGCTTGCTTTTTTCCCACTCCTTACAGCTGCTGCCCGGCTATTTTGTGCCCTTAACAAAGCTGATTAATAAAACATGCCACCTCCGAGGTCAGTACTACACTTCTGTGAGGTCCGCGCCATATGAACTGCCTCTCTAGCCTAATTGTAGCTTTGATTCTGTCAGAATTACACCACATCGTACTGCCCATCCTTAGTGCTACTAGGACTACACTATATACACATGTAGTACTGACAATATTTGGTACTTCTAGAACTAAACCACATTCTACTGACCACCCTTTTTAGTACTGCTAGAACTACCCTGACCATCTTTGGTATTGCCAGAACTATACACATTTAACTGAGCATCTCTACTACTGCCAGAACTATACAACATTTAACTGAGCATCTCTACTACTGCCAGAACTATACAACATTTAACTGAGCATCTCTGCTACTGCCAGAACTATACAACATTTAACTGAGCATCTCTGCTACTGCCAGAACTATACAACATTTAACTGAGCATCTCTGCTACTGCCAGAACTATACAACATTTAACTGAGCATCTCTGCTACTGCCAGAACTATACAACATTTAACTGAGCATCTCTGCTACTGCCAGAACTATACAACATTTAACTGAGCATCTCTGCTACTGCCAGAACTATACAACACTTTAATGTCAGTCAGTCATCAGCAAGTCCCTCGCGGAACTTTGCCTCCCTAGCAGCTCTCCTGAAGGCCCCTCGGTTGTAAGCAAGATGCTCTGCTGCTGGTCATCAACAGATTTCCAGATCATCAGCGACATTAGACGTCGTGAGAATTTAGAGGACAGTCTTCGAAGGGTACATAATGGGGGAAAGAAAGAAAGAAAGAAAGACCAAGGCGAAGATGGCAGAAAGACACTTTAATGACAATTTAAAAAGAAAAAAAAATAAAACTAAAGAAAACAAAATGAAAAACCTACTCCACGTAGTACTTACCATCTGGTCCTGCTAGATCTACATCTTTTAGTACTTACCATCTGGTCCTGCTAGATCTACATCTTTTAGTACTTACCATCTGGTCCCGCTAGATCTGCATCTTTTAGTACTTACCATCTGGTACTGCTAGAACTACATCTTTTAGTACTTACCATATGGTATTGCTAGAACTACATCTTTTAGTACTTACCATCTGGTACTGCTAGAACTACATCTTTTAGTACTTACCATCTGGTACTGCTAGATCTACATCTTTTAGTACTTACCATCTGGTACTGCTAGAACTACATCTTTTAGTACTTACCATCTGGTACTGCTAGAACTACATCTTTTAGTACTTCCCATATAGTACTGCTGGATCTATACCTTTTAGTACTTACCATATGGTACTGTTAGAACTACATCTTTTAGTACTTTCCATATGGTACTGCTAGAACTACATCTTTTAGTACTTACCATACGGTACTGCTAGAACTACACCTTTTAGTACTTACCATATGGCACTGCTAGAACTACATCTTTTAGTACTTACCATATGGTACTGCTAGAACTTAATTTTATAGCACTGATCATCTGGTACTGCTTGAGTTACATCTTATAATATCTATCATCTTTTGTGGTGTCAGTGTTCTCAATCCACTCTCTCTCCTCATCCTCCAGCAATCTGTCTCATACGATTTTCGTAATGTCTTCCTTATCCGTTCTAGCCTGTCTTATATTTCAGCCTGTCTTATATTTCAGTCTGTCTTATATTTCACCCTGTCTTATATTTCAGCCTGTCTTATATTTCAGCCTGTCCGGTCAGTCCATCGGCAACTCATTTCCACGAACATATCCTGGGACTGAAAATCCACATAAAGCCCTTAACATGTTAGTGTCCCAAAAGATTCACCCACTCTCTCCGAAGAGACTTATCAGTCCGGGTAAATTATACTGGATGCTCTCTCTCTCTCTCTCTCTCTCTCTCTCTCTCTCTCTCTAAAGTAGTATATTATTATAACACACCGGAGACTATCTCTAAAGTAGTATGTTACCGTATTTTGCTAAATTTCAAAATACTGTTTCACCAATTTCTCGCCCTTCAAAAGGAGTGCTTTGAGATCCCCGCCATTTTCCACAAAATCATCTGGTAACATCTGGAGATTTTCCACAAAATCATCTGGTAACATCTGGAGATTTTTCACAAAATCATCTGGTAACATCTGGAGATTTTCCACAAAATCATCTGGTAACATCTGGAAATTTTCCACAAAATCATCTGGTAACATCTGGAGATTTTCCACAAAATCATCTGGTAACATCTGGAGATTTTCCACAAAATCATCTGGTAACATCTGAAAATTTTCCACAAAATCATATGATAACATCTTCAAATTTTACACAAAATCATCTGGTAACATCTGGAAATTTTCCACAAAATCGTCTTGTAACATCTGGAGATTTTCCACAAAATCATCTCGTAACATCTGGAAATTTTCCACAAAATCGTCTGGTAACATCTGGAAATTTTCCACAAAATCGTCTGGTAACATCTGGAAATTTTCCACAAAATCGTCTGGTAACATCTGGAAATTTTCCACAAAATCGTCTGGTAACATCTGGAAATTTTCCACAATATCGTCTGGTAACATCTGGAAATTTTCCACAAAATCGTCTGGTAACATCTGGAAATTTTCCACAAAATCGTCTGGTAACATCTGGAAATTTTCCACAAAATCGTCTTGTAACATCCGGAGATTTTCCACGTGATCTACATTGTGTATTCTTATTATTTGAAACCTCAGAAGCATGTGAATTTTGTTTCTCTTTTGCTCACTTCTTTCGTTTCTAGTGTTTCGCTTTTTCTAAATCACAGTTAATATACTTCCTTTTCCACTTTCATCTTAATTAAGACAAAATCTAAACTTTGCACTCACTATAAATGCCTTTTAGCAAACCTCTGCAACAAAATAAAGCGTCTGCAACGAACACAAATTTAAAAAAAGCAACAAAACACTAGTGAACAATGATCATTTATAAGGCAACAATTTATCTCTTGACATTTAACCCTTTGGGCTTTATTTGCAAAGTGTTATCGAGCTGTTCATGTGCACTGAAGACAGCAGGAAGGCTAACCACAAACTTTGTGCATATGAGATAAACTCGATGATTTCGAGCACTCTGTTACAGCAGCTGTCAGCAGAGGGTATGTGCCTTCGTTGCAGTACTTCCCGCTGAAGTCATCAGTCATTAAATCAGTTGCAAACCCTCCCAGTCCTTGCTTCTTTATAAATCTTATCTTCTCCTTGACGCTTTCAGGATTTTCGTAGCCTATCCACTGATTCCCGCTCACAAGATACGGGACGCTCTGTTTGATGAGGAAATAAACCGTTGCACCGCTGCTGATCAGCTGACAGATTTCAAAATACGGCCAAGCTGGTCCATGTGGGCCAGAATATCGTCCATAAGCTGCATGTAGTGTAGGAGCACCAAGTTCTGTTGCTGAACTCTTCAAAACAAAGCCGATTCCAGCTGATGGAAAGCCAAGAACTAGTTTCTGTTTGGCTGCTCCATGTTTTACCCATAGATCAACTACAGTCTGCATATTCTCTTTAGCTGAGGGTCCTTTTGATAAGTGACAATCCATTCAGGTGAGTAAAGAATCTATCTATCTATCTATCTATCTATCTATCTATCTATCTATCTATCTATCTATCTATCTATCTATCTATCTATCTGTCTATCTGTCTATCTGTCTGTCTGTCTGTCTGTCTATCTATCTATCTGTCTGTCTGTCTGTCTGTCTGTCTATTCGTCCACTTGTTCGTCCGTCAATATATGTTTGTGTGTGTCTACCTGTGCTTTTCTTTTTAATGCTGATATATCAATGCCCTGTTTGAAAAGAACGTAACAGACTGACTGACCAGACAGAAAATTTAACAGAGAACTCAAAGTCTGGATCGAGGTTAGTCTAGACATTGCCGAGATAATATTAGTCAGAACTAACAGTATGTTCATACAAAGTAAGAAAGGTTAAATCAGATTGTGAAACATAAACAGATAAGATAATATAATAAGATAAATTAATCTTAACATTTTTTTCCTCTGCTTAAAAATTTACATTCGTTATTTTTTCCCCTCATTTATAGGGCTACTATATGAGAGAGAAGAAGAAGAAGAAGAAGAAGAAGAAGAAAAGAACTCTTTGCTATAAATGCTTTAAAAATTAGTCAAATGTGATTTTTGTGTTTATTTGTTGTTTCATTATTTTCTTCGTCCTTGATGAAGATATGTCGTCGAAATATTGGTTTAGTATTGCTTGTTTCACATTTCTACGTGCTCATTTTATTGCTCCTTTTATCTTTCCCTCTCGCTTTCCTTTCTTTCTACTGTTTCTGCCACACTGCACCATACACCTCTGTCAGTGATCTCAGGAAAGAAGCAGCGATCTACAAGCAGATATGTTCTAACGTAGTGTGCTTGTAATCAATTATATTCTACTTGCTTTTAAGTGCGGTCTTTCAAGGTATTCCCCTCTATTTTTCTATTCTTTCTATTTTCATCTTTTCTTGCGTATTGAGCTTGTGGGTTATAAATCAGTATCTCTGCTTGAACGGGGCCGTTCTAGTCACAGAAAGAGCACAGTTTAACACAGTGAAAGTGCGGTATATAGCAACAAATTACTTGCATAAGGTGGGCCTTATTTGTACTTAGACAAATATTAGAACAGGCAAATGAGTGGCATAGCACAACATATGCATTATTCATAGATTTTTAGAAAGCCTTTGACAGTGTCAACAGAGATGCACTGTGGAAAATCCTAAGATGGCATGGCCTCCCCCATAAAATAGTAAATGTAATCAAAGCCCTATACGAGGGTTTTCAGTGCAAAGTGATCTGTGGAGAACATACCTCCAGCAGCTTTAGGGTACAAACAGGAGTGAAACAGGGATGTGTACTATCACCAACATTATGTATCTTGGCAGTAGACTGGTTAATGAAGTAGGCAACATCAGACAAACGCAGAGGATTACAATGGACCCTTGACACAGTGCTGGAGGACCTTGACTTTGCGGACGACATTTGTCTATTATCAAGCAGTCACAAAGATATGCAAGATAAAATAAACAAGCTAACTCAGAATGCAAACAACATAGGACTAAAGATCAACGTAGGAAAGACAAAGTTAATGAAGCAAAATGTGAACAACAAAAATGTACTCAGAGTAGATAACAAGTTAGTGGAGGAGGTCAGCGAATTTGTATACCTTGGCAGCAGAGTAGTAGAAAATGGAGACAGCACAGAGGACATCAACAGCAGACTTACTAGAGCAAACCAGGCTTTTGCAATGCTGCAGACTATATGGAAATCAAAAAAACTAAGCATAAATATGAAAATCAGGATATTTAAGAGTAATGTTCTAAGTGTACTACTCTATGGAAGTGAATGGTGGAAAATCACCAAAACCATAGAAAACAATTTGAATTCTTTCCAGACTAAATGTTTACGAAGAATTAGGAAAATATTTTGGCCAAACACCATAAGAAATAACATCTTATTGGCAGAAATGCAGATGAAGCCACTGACAACAATTATTGAGGAAAGACGCTGGCGATGGTTGGGACATGTGCTCCGAATGACTGATAACTCACTACCAAAAATAGCACTAAGATGGACACCACAGGGGGACAGAAGTAGGGGTAGACCAAAAGAGACACGGAGAAGAACAACAGAAAGAATGTTGAGCAATAGAGGGCTCACCTGGGCAAGAGCAAAAAAAAAAAAAGGCGAAGGACAGGCATTTGTGGAAAACCCTTGCGGAAGCCCCATGTGCTCTGGGCACTTAAGGTTCAGAGAGAGAGAGAGAGAGAGAGTTGCAACACTATAAGAGGAGTGTCCAATTGGTGGCCCGCGGGCCGCCTACTGCCCGTGAAATCCTCTTTGCAGAGTATAAGAGCATCGTGAAAATGTAGTTTATTTTACTGAGCTTAATGTCAAGAAACGATGAGTTTTAGTTTATTCTGGGAAAGAAAAATCATCGTAACTCCAACTGTTTGACAGTTATTTGTAAACCTTCCACTAGCATATTTTGCAAATCTGAAAGTAAAAACAAAACATTGGCTCATTCATACGTTGCCTATAGCTAGCCTCGAGAACACAGCTGTGGCCCTCAATTTCTCTGAAGTTAAACACCACTGCGCTATATCTTTCTGTATCCTAACAAATCTGGTGTATGTATGAGTACATTTTTTTAAAGTAAATGTTATTTTTATAATACCTGTCTCGCTCCCAAACAACGGGCTGACGTGTCTTGTTATTGGGCTCTGAAGAATATACGCATTGAAGGCCATCAAGGTGATCCAGTCCACGTTATTGGAGATTCCAGGAATATCGTAGATATCTTCTTGAAATATTGTCGGTCCGGCGGTCATTATGGTCAGCAATAGTGACCCATTACATGACCGTACTTTGTTAAAAGCCGACTTAAAGGCAGCCAAAATTGTACTTAGTTTATACTTAACAGAGCTGTCGTCCGGGCTATTTCCAAGGCAGGAGATTTCTAAGCCATTGAAACCATATCTTCTTAAAAGGGTAACCACATCGTCAGCAGCCTTGCTGGCGGATCCAGGGTTGTCTGCCAGATTAATAAAGGCATGTTTGCCGCAGTCCTGGATCCTTAACGAAAGTAGAAACTTGACTTTGGGATTATTCTTTCTCAACTTCACGAGCTGTAAGTGGAGACAAAATATACCAGGACAGTAAATACAACCACAGGGTAAAGGAAACAAAAAATAAATTTATTTTCTTATCAATTTTTATTTTCTACTCGTATCGTTCATCACTCCATTTATTTCAGTAGTTCTCGGACTTTTTCAGGATGTACCTCTCTTTTCACTCACTCTTTTTTCACTCACTCTCTTTCCACTCACTCTCTTTCCACTCACTCTCTTTCCACTCATTGCTTTTCCACTCACTCTGTTTTCACTCACTCTCTTTTCACTCACTTTCTTTCCACTCACTTCCCTTCACTCAATCCCTTTTCACTCATTCCTTTTCCACTCACTCCTCTTTCACTCACTCTCTTTTCACTCACACTCTTTTCACTCACTCCCTTTTCACTCACTCTCTTTTCACTCACTCTCTTTTCACTCACTCTCTTTTCACTCACTACCTTTTCACTCACTCTCTTTTCACTCACTCTCTTTTCACTCACTCCCTTTTCACTCACTCCCTTTTCACTCACTCTCTTTTCACTCACTCTCTTTTCACTCCCTTTTCACTCACTACCTTTTCATTCACTCTCTTTTCACTCACTCCATTTTCACTCACTCTCTTTTCACTCACTCCATTTTCACTCACCCTCTTTTCACTCTCTCCATTTTCACTCACCCTCTTTTCACTCACTCCCTTTTCACTCATTCCCTTTTCACTCACTCTCTTTTTACTCACTCTCTTTTCACTCACTCTCTTTTCACTCATCCCCTCCCTGGATCTTCCCACGCCCAGAAAAAGAGGCGGGCTTGGAATAACGTACACCGCGGTAACTACTGCTCTGTTTTTGGAAAATGATCGACTAAAAAAAAAAAACATCGTCGAATATGTTTACCTTCGACTTACATCATCGTCGAATATGTTTATTGTCGATTTACAGTTAAGCACGAAAATTTTTTTTTTACTTCTCAGCCGGATTGTGTCTGGTGTTCAGCATATGTTGAGTGCTGTCAGTCTGTGGAAACAACAACCTGTCTCATCTTTACATGGTTGCCCATCTGGCTTCTCCTTGTCTTTCTTTCAAATGTCCCACGCGTGTTTGTGCCAAAAATAATGCTGGGATCTTTTCTAGAATATGCGACCAGTCCATTTCCAGCGTCTTTTAGCTATTTTAAGCGTCTTTTTACATGCTGTCTTCCAGGTGAGGAAGGTTTACATTCTTTTAAACAGTTTAGCAAATTCATCGTTTCATGGCACTTCGGTGCATTAGATCAGTGGTTCTCAACTGGTGGTCCTCAGATCTTCGGAGGTCTCCGTAACACATCGTGGAGGTCCGTGACAGAAACTTAACGACCTGTTTTTTTTTATTTTCACTGTAAAATGTTTAGCGAGCGATGTTTCAGTGAATCCTGTGTTGGGAAAATAACTTTTTGACATTTACGAATGGGAAATATTGAACCAGATGTGGAGGGAAAAAGCGAATGTTCGGAATAAAAGAGGCGTGGTTTCTCTCACCATATTTGGGTCGGTTGTCTGTCACAAACTTCACTTTCTGTTCATTTGTCAGTATATGTAGGAACGTTAATTGTCCTCTTTTTTTCTGAACTACATTATGGTCATTTTGAAAATTCACAAAGTGTGTACTGTGGTTTTTAGTGTAGTGTAGCGGTTACTCATTAAAGGTTACCCACATTTTTTTTTCATTTAAAGTACATAGCTACCATACAGGTATGAAACTTTACTCAAAGTATGGAGGTCCGTGGCCTGGATTTTGAAACAGCAGAAGTCCCGCGGAATTTTGTTAATTTGGAACAATTGCACTCATTCATTCATTTGCGTGTCCCTTGCGGAACTTTGCCTCCCTAACAGCACTCCTGTAGGCCTCTCAGTTGTGAGCAAGATGCCCTGCTGCTGATGCATCCATTTGCAGATCATCAACGATGTCTTGCAGCCATCTTCGCCTTGATCTTCCTCTCTTTCTTTTTCCCATTATGTACCCTTTCAAGACGGTCTTCTCTAGATTATCATGACATTTAATGTGTCCAAAAAAATATAAGTTTTCTTTGTTTAATCCTCTTTACTAGCCAGCCCTTCTTCAAAATTAATTTCTTGTAGTATTGATATATTTGTTCTTTACATTTGCACTAGATTATGTTTTTTATCTGATTGTTTGCGGTTAACACAGTGAACAGGATATACAGACTTGTAGCACAGATTCATTTTTGTCTGATCTACGCTGCCAACACTATCAGCCGGACATAGAATAAGCGAGTAGAAACTAATGCATGAAATATTTGGAAGAAATATGCAAAATAAGACTTAAACACTTCGAGAGAAAACTATCAGTAAGTAACTTATTTTCTTTCAAAGATACATCATCTGATAGTCTTAGATGTCTGCAGGCTGATTGCATGTCATGACGTAGAGTTAGACTGATTGATTGACTGATTTTAGATTGATTGGCTGATTCAACTTCATTTGGAAATAGTGAAAAATTGGGCACGCAGTCCCCCTCTGACATTCTAATTTTTTGTTTCTCATCATTCGCTTTTCCCAATCATTCAGCTTGATTCAGGTAAATGAAAAGCATAAGGAGCGTGAATAAAATGTTAAATAACAAAACAATTATCTTCTTCTTCTTCTTCTGTGTCCCTGGAAATGCGAGCTAGTGCTCTTTGCAGTCGATGCTGTGAAGGTGTAGAGACATGTCATCGTGTCTATCTAGGATCCTGTTGTGACGGCTATTGTTTTTAGTCCCTGAAACAAGCTAGTAACAAAAGAAAAACATGCGAGTGTTCAATAACTTCTTTAGCAGACTCCACCACCATTTGGCAATCCTTGCCTCGTTGAGAGTGGAGCACCAAGCTATGTATCGCTAGAACAACTAATCCAACCATAGAACAACTAATCCAACCATAGAACAACTAATACATTGGATTAACTTTACACGTACTCTCACGCATACGTGGTTAAAAACGAAAAAAATCACATGGATGGATGGATGGATGGATGGATAGATAGATGGATGGATGGATGGATGGATGGATGGATGGATGGATGGATGGATGGATGGATAAATAGATAGATATATGGATGGATGGATGGATGGATGGATGGATGGATGGATGGATGGATGGATGGATGGATGGACTGGGTACAGATGCCATTTAAACATTACACGCTTCATAAATCAACATTAGACTGCCACATAAATCACTATCAGTTTGCTGCTAGGGCGCATAAAAATGTAATTAGGACTCTTTTACATTCATCTTTTAATCACATATTCTATAGCAGGACATTCTGGCGTGGTACTCTCAACAACATGAACTGACCACTGTACGTTGTATAAAGGACCACTTTAGAGTAGCATAATATGTTGCAGTGCGTTTGTTTTGTTATACTTTGTTACAGACAAATTATGTTGTAGAAGGTGAATGATGCAGTTTTTGTAACAGAAATAAACTGAAATGCTTTAAATAAATAATAACAATCCAGTATTACGGCGAAACATTTTTTTCAGCGACAACAAAGTAGACAAAACAAACAAATAAGGAGACAGGTTTTTTTGTGTATTTTATCTTTTTTTTTCCTTGCCTGCTGTCCTTGATGAAGGCATTTTGTTGAAGTAATCGGTTGTTATTCATAACCATTTCACTGTCCGTATCTTTTATTGTTAACTTTTCTTTTTTTTTCTTTTATCTCTCTGCCTTCTTTTTTTCCAAACTGCACCACAATGTCAAAAAATGTATAAACTAGGGAGAAAAGTAGGGATAGCTTTATTACTTAACAACTACAAAGTTGTGACGTTTCGGCGTGAGCCTTAATCATACAAAAACACACAGGACAAAGAAACAGAGAGAGGAGATAAAATATAAATTCACATGAATGCTGTGTTAAAAAGAAAATCAAACAAAATGAATAGAGCACTTAGCTGTAACTTGTAAGAAGCTGTGGCTTGTCCGACACTGTGTGTCAGAAATGCGTATGGTGGAATGTAGAGAGTATGTAAATGGAGACTTGGGATGTGTGATAGATGGGTTGTAACTGAGGGTGGTGGGTGGGAAAACCGTGGAGAGGAGAGTGATACAATGATAGTATAGCCAGGAGAAAGTGAAATATGTGATTATAGTTGTGATAGATGGGTTGTAATGTAATGCTGTGAGGAGGCTCTGAACTATGTGTAACAAGTGAGAAGGGAGTGGAACTCAGTGGGGAGGGATTGTGGAAGAGGAGAATGTTATGTGTAGCTTAATAACGAGTTCAAGCCAGGTGGCACAAGCGTCCCATATTCCTGAATGTAGCGGTTCTCAAGCGCTAGGCAGCTTCTATCATCCGCATGACACTGTTCGATGGCTTTTACCAGAAAGTCAGATTTGTCTCCTTAGTTGGAGCAATTGAAATGATGTGGGACTGATTTCGAAGCATGCTGGGTGATATCGTACAGATGTTTCTGATGTGGTCCCCTAATTTTAGGGAACCACACATGGGCATTTCTGAAACACCTCGACGGACAACCCATAGCTTCTTACAAGTTACAGCTAAGTAGTCTATTCGTTTTATTTGATTTTGGTTTTTTTTTTTAACACAGCATTCACATGAATTTTTAATCTCCTCTCTCTATTTCTTTGTCTTGTATGTTTTTGTATGATTAAGGCCACGCTGAAACGTCACAACTGTGTACTTGTTAAGTAATAAAGCTGTTCCTACCTTTTTTCTAGTTTATACATTTTGGTATCACAGCTTTACTGCAGTGGCTCCGTGTCTAGTTATATACTCATACACTAATTATTATGTCGTACAATTTCACCGTCTAACTCTGTTCTACTACATCCGGTTTTACCGCACGTATCACATTTATCACGGGCAGTGTCACTAACGGGAGCATCTTCCGTTCTAGAGTATCTTTCGTCCTAGAGTATCTCTGTCTTAGAGTATCTTCAGTCCGTCCTTGTATAAATTTGCTCAGAAGGAAAAGGCAACCACAAACGTACTTACGTTATGAAAGCCTATACGAGGCCAATCTTCAGTAGTCTCAAAGTCAAAATGTGGAACTATCGTGTTGTTTGAAAAACGTGCAGCATAATAGATGACATGACTACAGAGGCACGCCGGTATCTGGTCAATGTAAAGCCTCAGATCGCTGTCGCTAAAAATCTGGGCTTGGTTATGGTAATAGCAGACTCGACGATGGCACTCCTGCTGTACGGAACATGTCACAGTCGTTGACAGAACAATCGTCACAAAAATAATCTGCAGATTATCATGAGAGCTTGTTACCAAGTTAGTTTTTTTTTTCTGATGCACAGAAATAAAACAGACACGATTTGCTAAAAATAGAAAAGTACCACGGAACAAATAATCAGAAAATATTAGAAATAAGATAATCTAGTTCTGTCTCGGGATCGCGGGCGATGGAGTTAGTAGCAAAAGGAATAAAAGGGCACGAATTATAAGAGAAATAAGGAAATTTAAGAAAACGCGTCTTACCATCTTCTTTATCCCCTCTCTGTAACATGAACAAGGACATTGAATTATATTTTACAGCACAGCATCACATGTCCAGGAGAGGAAATTATCAGCGTTTCTCACTCAGGGAAATTAGAACCCCATTGCTTGGGGATTTGTGGAAGAAGTGTGAAATTCTAAATTAATTCTAAACAAGTTACTTGTAGAAAAAAGAGATTTGTACAAAAAATACTCAAAACCCTCTTCCCAACCCCCAACCCCCTAATCCCCTGCCCACAACCCTTTCATGTTGTGTGCACGTACGATGTTGCTGGCAGCTGGAATATCTATAGAGTAAATCATGGTTACACGTGAAACAGAAGATCAGGGTTGGGGTGTCCTGTCTGATTCTAAAGTTTGAGAGCACCTGCAACGGTTGTCACGAGCGTACGTCTTTTGGCAATTACTTGTGCCGATTTAAGAAGTAAATGTGACAAGATTATTCTAAAGTACCATAAATCTTTCAATGCTCTGCGTCTTTCCAACAGGTGCTTTTGTTAATAAATATGTTGGATTGTTTGGATCTAGCTAAACACGAACAGGCAGGGTTTGTTTTTCTGTTGTTTTTCTTTTTAAAGGTATAGAAGAAAAAAATAGAGGAAGACCTCATGGTGTAAGAAAATTTGAAAACTTCAAAAAGAAGTCGTTTCATACACTAATTTGCACTTTATTTTATACTATCATTTCATCGGTCTCTCGTGTCACATAACGAAGCTACTTCTGAGAATAATTATGAGAAGAACAAGGAAAAAGATAAAAATGGAAATAGCAGATGAACAGTTTGGATTTGTTGAAGGAAAGGGAACACACAATACCATTTATGCTTTACGAACACTAACAGAAAGAGTTTTAGAAGTACAGAAATATCTCTACTTATGCTTCATTGATTACACCAAGGCATTCGACAAGGTGAAACATAATGAAATTATTAAAATGCTTGACGACATCATTATAGACGGCAAAGATCCGAGGAATGTAAAACATCTATACTGGCA
The DNA here is from genome assembly GCA_009760885.1 of Achatina immaculata. Lineage (NCBI taxonomy): Eukaryota > Metazoa > Mollusca > Gastropoda > Stylommatophora > Achatinidae > Lissachatina > Lissachatina immaculata. The sequence continues at coordinate 22,531,638 of CM019703.1, read as the reverse complement.
GCAAGAAGCAGCAGTTCGAACTGAAAATAGAACTGGAAAACATCAACCTATAAAACAAGAGGTGAGATAAGGTTGTGTACTATCTCCAGATCTTTTCTCTCTGTCATCATCATCATCATCAGGTGCCGTGCCGACTGGCGTTGGCTATTATGCTTCTCCAGAATACACGATCCTTCATGCAGACCATCAGTTCAGTTGGTGATCTCCTCTCACACCATTCCGTCAGACTGTCCAGTATCATTTCTCTTGGTCTTCCTCTTGATCTTCTTCCTTCTATTTTTCCTGTTGTTATAATATTTTCAGTGCCCCTCTTCTCATTGCATGTCCTATGACAGTACATTGTCTCTCTCTCTTATCTTTTTGACAAGGTTTTTTTTTGTCTCTCTAGCTCTTCTCATACATTCTTCATTAGTTATTTTTGCTGTCCAGAGGATTCGCAACATTCTTCTAATAAACCACATTTCTGCTGCTTCCAATGATTTTTGTGCAGACTTGCCTATTGTCCATGATTCACTTCCATATAACAAGATAGGTTCAATATAGCATTTTAGGACTCGTTTTCTAACATTCATTGATAAAGATGTGTTAGCTAATATGTTTCTCATTCTCTGAAATGCAGTCTTTGTTTGGCCTATTCTGTTCCTAATTTCTGTTCTGCATTTCCCATCTGAAGTTATTACTGCTCCAAGGTATTTGAATTTCTGCACCTGCTTTAGAATAGTTCCGTTTAATTTTATACTGCATGCTGGTGGATTCTGTTTCTTAGATATAACCATAGTTTATGTCTTTTTGATGTTCAAAGTAAGGCCTTTCTGTTCACTTTCTTTGGCGACTTTATCGAAGAGATTTTGCAGGTCTTGTTGGTTCTCAGCTATCAGTACTGTGTCGTCAGCATACCGAAGGTTGTTGATATTGTATCCTCCAATTTTTATGCCTGGTTCTGTGATGATCGTTCTTAGAATATTCTCGCTGTACAGAGAAAAAAGGTATGGAGATAGTACACAACTTTGTCGCACCCCTTGTTTTATAGGTTGATACTTTCCAATTCTATTTTCAACTCGAACTGCTGCTTCTTGCTGCCAGTATAGATGTTTTACATTCCTCGGATCTTTGCCGTCTATAATGTGTCTTCAAGCATTTTAATAATTTCATTATGTTTCACCTTGTCGAATGCCTTGGTGTAACCAATGAAGCATAAGTAGAGATCTTTCTGTACTTCTGAAACTCTTTCTGTTAGTGTTCGTAGAGCATAAATGGCATTGTGTGTTCCTTTTCCTTCAACAAATCCAAACTGTTCACCTGCTATTTCCATTTTTATTTTTTTCCTTGTTCCTCTCATAATTATTCTCAGAAGTAGCTTCTTTATGTGACATGAGAGGCTGATAGTCCGGTGGTCGTCACATTCCTTTGCACCTGGTTTCTTTGGTAGTGCTATAAACGTGGATTTAATCAGGTCACTGGGAATATAACCACTGTTGTAAATGTCATTCAGTAACTTCGTTATTATTTTTTATTCCTGTCTCCTCTAGTGCCTATACTTCTTCTATTGTTATATTATCCCCCAGTCGCTTTTCCTTTCTTCATGTGTTTGATGGCATCTATGATTTCATCTTCAAGTATTGGCGGTCCATCACAGTTTTCAGTATCTGGTGTTAATTCTGGTCTTTCTCCTCCATATAGCTCACCGATATACTCTGTCCACCTGTCCACAATGTCTTCTTTTCCCATTAACATTTTACCTTCTTTCGATTTCAGGCATCCTGTGGTATATTTTGTTTTCCTGCCTGTGAGTTCACTAATTCGTTTGTGCATGTTTTTGGTGCCTTTATTATGAGAGTCCTCTATCTGTCTGCACTGCTCATTTAACCACACTTCTTTTGCTTCTCTGCATTTGCGTCTTATTTCTTTATTTATCTTTCTATATTTTTCCTCGTTATTTTTACTCCTCCTCCTCTTGTCCATCAGTCCTAAGATGTCGTCTGTCATCCATTTATTTTTAGAGGTTTCTTTTTTTGGTGGTATTATCTCCTTAACAGTTTGGTGGATAGAATCTCTTATCATTTCCCATTGTTCATCTATACTATTTATCTTTGCTATTGCATTGTATCTATTTGTTATAATAACTTTGTATTGTTCTCGCAGTTCTTGGTCATTTTTAAGAAGTTCTGTATTCAGTTTGATGTTTCTCACTTTCCTGCATGCTTTCTTTAGCTTTATTCTAACTTTTCCACAGAGTGGATCATGGTCACTATTGCAGTCAGCTCCTGGCATGGTTTTTGTTGTCAGTAATGCATTGCGGAATCGGAATAATATTTTAGACGCTGTTCCCTGCTGGGGACCATAAAACTGTATCTGGGTTACCATGTGTGTCGTAACTGTCCAGGCCTTACTACAACACACTCTTAAGTAACTGGGCTTTAGCCATTTGGTCATATGACCCAGCTGTCATTTTAGCCATTTGGTCATGTGACTCAGCTGTTATTTTAGCCATTTGGTCACATGACTCAGCTGTTGCTTTAGCCATTTGGTCACATGACTCAGCTGTTATTGAACGTGCTAGCGAGAGGTGTTTTCGGCCGATCTTTTCTATTTTTTTTGAAAGAGAGAACACCTTGTGAAAGCTAGAAAATCTACGTATGGAAGTATGAGGGGTTTTATCTGTCTACATGATTTCTGAGAAAGTGATTAAACATGGAGTATATATGTGAGATCTTGGAGATGGACCTGTTCTTCATTGCAGAGGTAGTTCCTGTGTCTCGTTAAAGTCGACGTGAAGTGTTCCTTTGTTTGGATGTTGCTGTATGTTGACCTGTCACGTCTTAGAACATAGGCTTATATCCACCACTAGATCATGCCGTGCATGTATGAAGAGCAAACAACGAGTAGTCTAAATGTGTTTATATTTGATATGTATACAGTTTAACTCGGTTTTGTTTTTTAGATTGTTTGGCAAGGTAAGAGAGATAAAATCTCAACACAAACAAAAATAGAAGAAAGATAAGATATATTTAGGTTCCTGTGGGAACTAATGGGAAATGTCAGACTGACAATGAAGAGGTTAAATAACATCGCTGTGATATAAAAGAGCAGCAGGTTGTTCAAATCAGCTATACATGACAGACTATAAAATTGTTGATGAAAGACCGCGTTACGTTTGCTAATATGCTTTTTTTATATCGTTTTGTGTGGCAATATAAAGATCAGTATCGACTGTGTGTTTGCTCTCTTTTATTTGTAGTGTTAAGAGTCTAATGTTAGAGTTTAGGTAACTATGACAGCAGACAACAGATGTCCATGATAACACATGACAGATGTCGATGATATAGATGATAGATGTGAATGACAGTAGATGATAGATACAAATGACAGTAAACGACAGATGTCAATGATATAGATGATCGATATCTATAACAGCAGAAAATTGATGTCAATGATAGTAGATGACAAGTGCAAAAAAAAAAACAGTAGACGATAGATGTCGACAATATAAAAGAATAGGTTCATCTGTTAAGCCAGTCAACTGCGACAAGCCTAACGTGGCTTTATTATCCAGGGCATGCGGGAGTACATGGCAATAAAGTGACAGACTGACTTGCTGGACAGGCTAAAATAACTGGAAGACTGGGAATAGACAAGAGTGACATGGCTAAAGACTGGAAAGACTGCGAGAAAATGAAGAGCGGGAATGGAAGAACAATGTAGCTGTGAAGAGATTGCAGGACCTAGGACAAATTAAGGGTGCTGGTAGGAAATATGAACTGTGTGGCAGAAAACGCACAGTAAAGAACCAACATTTGACAGAAACTGTTAGCAGACATACTCCTGGATGAATGCTGCGGCATGCGGCGGGGCATATATGGGGCTGTCCTGAATGCAGTGAAGCCGAGGTCTGAATTTTCAACCTTGAAAACAGAAGAACATAGATATGGATAATAACAAACATTAGATGTAAATGACAGTAGACGATAGATATTGTTAATAGAAAATTATGGACGTATATGGTAATAGACGATAGATATCGACAATAGCAAATTATATATGTAAATTTTAGTAGATGAAGATATCAATAGTAGCTATATATAGATGTATATGATAGCAGACGATAGATGTCAACAATAGCAGCTGATAGATGTCGATAATAGCAAACCATATATGTAAATGATAGTAGATGAAGATATCAATAGTAGCTATATATAGATGTATATGATAGCAGACAATAGATGTCAACAATAGCAGCTGATAGATGTCGATAATAGCAAAGCATATATGTAAATGATAGTAGATGAAGATATCAATAGTAGCTATATATAGATGTATATGATAGCAGACGATAGATGTCAACAATAGCAGCTGATAGATGTCGATAATAGCAAACCATATATGTAAATGATAGTAGATGAAGATATCAATAATAGCGAACTAGAGATGTAAATGATAGTTGAGGATAGATGTCAACAATATCAGATGAGATATCGATAATAGCAAACTATAGATTTAAATGTTAGTAGACGATAGATGTCCATAACAGCGAACTATAGATGTAAATGCTAGTAGACGATAGATGTCCATAACAGCGAACTATAGATGTAAATGCTAGTAGACGATAGATGTCGATAAAAACAAATTAGAGATATAAATGCTAGTAGACGACAAATGTCGATGATAGCTGACGATTTCCATCTTATTCATGTCTCGGAACAAACATTCTGTTTGTCTCAAAGAAGTTTCCTGCTAGAGTTTGTTCAAAATCTGTTAGAATTATGGCTGTTTGACTTATTAACTACTTATTAATGAGAACCAAAAGGTTTAAAACCTGATGAAAAGGCAGTTTATCTCATATTTAATTAATTAGATCTGGCGTCATTTACAAATCCTACAAACTACGAGACTACTTGCTGCCTTATCTATGTGTTTATCTCACTCTAACCGCCACGAAATGTTCAAGAAGTCATTCACTTGTGATTTAAACGTTTGATGATCTTTTGACTTTTTCCACCTCTGGGTTCATGAGTTCTCTTTGTTTTTCCCTTGCTGTATAGTGTCTGGTCAGCGGTCATTCTCCTTATGTCTGTGCCTGTGATTCTTAACCTTTTTTTTTTTTCTGTGGCCTCCGTTTTCCGACCTGAGAACAGCTGTGGATCCCTCATTAAAAATAAAACAATAAATAGAACCCAGATAGTGCCAAGATATTTTTTAATCGAGCCAGTCTATTTTATGATCGGCGGACACTGCATGTTAAGATCTCTGGTATAAGCCAGTAGTAGAACTGGGAAGAGCTTATGTTTGTAATTATGTTGAGTGAGGGCAGTGTGACCTTGCACGACCTGAAGATTGTGCACTGGTCTCGACAACATAAACTGTTGATGCGGTCTCGACAACATAAGCTGCTGATGTGGTCTCCAGGGTTGGGCTTTGGCTGAGGTTCCCACAGGGATCTTCTGGTTGGGTCCGTAGTCCATCCTTTGCTTTTTTTTTTTTTTTACTGTTCTAATGTTGCTAGGGATGTAAGGTTATGGCATGGTTGCTCTTGTCAGCGTGATTACTACCTCTGATGCCCATGTGCCCTGGTATCCACTGCATGATTCTGATGTAAGAAGAGCAGATATGTTGTACTGTACTGAGTACGTCGGTTTAGATGTGTTCAGCTGTTGGTGTCCAAACATTTGATAGTAGCAGGTGCTAGGAGCTCTATATCCTAGGCCAGTTTCTCGAAGTCAAGCACATTATATCCTCCTTTATGTATAAACTAGGGAAAAAGTAGGACCAGCTTTATTACTTAACGATTACACAGTTGTGACGTTTCGGCGTGAGCCTTAATCATAACAAAAACATACAGGACGAATAAACAGAGAGGAGATAAAATATAAATTCACATGAATGCTATGTTAAAAAAAAAATTGAATCAAATGAGTAGAGCACTTAGCTGTAACTTGTAAGAAGCTGTGGCTTGTCCGACGCTGTGTGTCAGAAATGCGCATGGTGGAATGTAGAGGGGTATGTAAATGGAGAGTTGGGATGTGTGATAGGTGAGTCGTAACTGAGGGTGGTGGATGGGGAAACCGTGGCGGGGAGAGAGAGTGATACAATGGTAATCTAACCGGGAGAGGGTGAAATATGTGATTACAGTTATGGCAGAGGGGTTGTAATGTGATGGTGTGAGGAGGTTCTGAACTGTGTGTTACAAATGAGAAGGGAGTGGAGCTTAGTGGGGAGGGATTATGATTGTGGAAGAGGAGAATATCCTCCTTTGTCATAAGTTCTTCCCAACACTACTATCCACGTGATATGTTTGGGTTTCAATACTGGAAAACCTAGGGCACCAGTTGTCCAATAAACGGACAGGAAAGAGTGGTCAAACAAAAATTGTTTTTTCATTCATTCATTAGGTTATCGTTGTTGATTCTTAGTTCTGTACAGCCCGTGGTATTTCAAATTACATCTGTCAATGCCGGTGCTTGGAAAAACTTTAGTCTCTCTATGACACATTTCCCTTTCTCTCTGTTTCCACAACTTCTGTACTCCTCCGTCCAGGTCAGGGACACCCAGTAGAGGAAGCTGAAAGTGCGTGATGGGAAATCGTCACGTGATGGTGCATGAATCAGACGCGCTCAAGTTCAACAAAGCATCTGAAGGCCGGGGTCAAGGCAACTGACCCCAGATTTGAGTGATCAACTTATCGATCCCTGTCAAGAACATTTATGGTGGTCCAGCAGAAGGTGATGGCTTCCAGGGGAGGAAAAACTGTTCCTGGAGATAAATCCCGAGTCCACTACCACCAGTCGGAAACCAAGAGAGCGAGCAAGGAATGACGCCATTACTCTCCACCAAAATGGGAACTTCTGCAATGGGCGCAGAGACTTTCAGTTCAGAAGAAGACGTGCAACAGCCAATGAATGAGTGATACGCACTGAACCAAGATTATTTTGTATATTTTATACAGGAATCCAAGCACTTTGTAAGTGCAGAAGGACTTGCATTAAACCTAATGGATATTTTTAAAAAAACATGACATTTTTGTTTCGATAAATTATGAGGGGAAAATGTGACGGTTTACCTTCGTCTTACTCTCGTAACATAACTTATCTACATTTGTACATACTGTGTTTCTAGCCAAACTGTACACATATGTACAAATGGTGTTTCAAATCAAACTCTATACATCATAGCAAATGGTGTTTATAGCCAAACTGTATACATTAGATTATCTAAAATGTGCCAGAACCAAGAACAAAACCTACCAAAGTGTTACAAAGTAGGCATTTTATTTTGAACATGTAACATTGTAAGAAAAATGCATACAAACAGCAGCACACAGAAGCAGAAAACATTCCTGAAGGAGCTTTTCACAGCCCTAACACTGACTGCATCTTGCTTGGCTGACCCTGGCCGTTTTATTTCAATAATCATAAACGCAACAACAACAAAGCAAACGTGAACAATATTACACTTACATAAAAATGATGTATCTTGACTGTGGTCTAAGGATTCACTGATATCATTAATTCTTGGCCTAGCTCCAGCAGGTTCTCATCTTAAGAGGAATGGTGACAGCATCTACAGACCAATCCATACAGCTTGCCCTGGATTACTGCCATGTTTATTTTCTGTTCGTTCTTCACGCTTTGTAGGATAAACTGTGTGCTTGTTTTCTAGTCTCATTCTCAAACACAAACTTCACTTTCAACAGCTTCACTCATTTTCTAGTATATAAATGTTTGATTTTTTGTTTCCCTCACTCCACCATAATCAAGACATACCCTGCACTTTGCAGGGCAACACGCCAAGATTTTCCTATTTATACACATTCTCATTCAAATACAACATGAAAATCTACAACTTATAATAAATAGTGTTGATATATACAAAATTTCTATTCTGATATAGAAAACATATCACAGACGTAGCTATCAATGAGATATTCGTCGGTAACTTTATACAAGGAAGAATAAAATCTATACAGTAAGCAAAAAAAGTTATTGTTATATTAATTAAACATGTTATACTTGTTACTTTTTTTGATTATGTATGACGTCTGTTGACAAAGAAATTAAAACTAACAGGTGTTTAGTGAGTTTATGTCAAGGCACGTTCAACTTAGGCAGCTTCTGTTGCGATGAAGAAAAAATATGCATTTGGAAGAAGCACCACATGTTTATATTAAGATAACAATGTTAATGGAATAACAGTTATATCTTCTGTGTCAATAATATAAACTTGCTACAGTACAATCATGCATCAGCTTACAGTTGACCAAGTTACAGGCACTCATGCTTACAGCTGACCACGTTACAGGCACTCATGCTTACAGCTGACCACGTTACAGGCACTCATGCTTACAGCTGACCACGTTACAGGCACTCATGCTTACAGCTGACCACGTTACAGGCACTCATGCTTACAGCTGACCACGTTACAGGCACTCATGCTTACAGCTGACCACGTTACAGGCACTCATGCTTACAGCTGACCACGTTACATCTATTCATGCTTACAGCTGACCAAGTTAAGCCACTTACGCAGTGTGTCACTGGAAAGTTATTACAGAATGATTACTGATTTAATATCTTGTAATTCATACTACACAGTTAATGGGCAAACTTGTACTCTGTTAATATTTTAAAGTGACGGCAATCATGCCTGTTCATCATGTAACATGTTATAGTTGTGACCTGCACTTTAGTGTACATGACCTCCCCCTATAATGCATACGATGACTCATCCAAAATATGGGCCTTAAACTGAAACATGACTGTAATCTGTGTATGTGAGTATTTGAAGATTACACTGAAATGCTCAGAACATGTTCACATTATTATGACATACTTACACTGAATACTTAAAAAATCAAAAAATTTTTTTAAATGAGGTTTCAGTATTTAATATAAATGTTTTAAATACTGCAACCTCATTACTTTTTTAACTACTACTAGTTCCATAAAAAGAAAGAACTACTACCACAGCTACATCCTCTCTACCATACATAATGAACAGTACAACAGGCTTGAGGACACACACAAAAATGTAAAGGTCCAGTTATATTTCAGAAATCTCAAGGTGAATATTATGAAATATCAGTTAAGTAGGAAAATAAGCATTATTAAGTAAAATATAAAAAAATAGAGATTTAATCATCCAACACTATAATTTTCAAAGTCTGCGGCATTCACTCTGACAAAGAATAAAAGTAGGCTGATGCATGTGTGCATGTGAAAATTTTGTTTATTGTATAGGTTTAAGATTACTGAGAGATGTTTGATGCAGTGAGCGGAAGTCAAAAACGTGTCATGAAATTTGAAAGCCACAATCACTGTGAGTGCTGTGATTTTAGTCAGCTCGAAAACTCAGACCGCTGATGTTTTTTTTACTGGGAAATTGTAAAGTTCAATAGCTAACCCACGTAAAAAGACAATCATATTTTCACTTCTTTTTCCATCATTTTTGGTGGGTTATGACTCAGTAATACCCTGATCTGTTGCATATAAACAAAGAACGCACAGTAAATAGCGGATGGACTACAGATAAAGACGATAAATGTGCACACGTGTTGACAAGTTCAAGACATAAATGCAGATGGACGGATCTTAAAGAACTGCAACTGCAGAAATCAAGAGATGTGGAAAAACAAAAAAATTATCTGGAGCTAACTAAGAGCTACAAAACGACGCATGAATTCCAACAGGCTCAACACACTTTCTAGCAGTATATCAAGGCTTCTGACTTAAGGCTAGAACCCACGGCAGTTGTAACAGCAACATCATCATGGAAAAAACTATCTACTCTAACCGCAAACAATTTGCACTGATCTGATAAACTTATATACAGCTTTGTCAAGGATGTTCCTTATAAATTTTAATGAATAAGAACTAACATTTTTATTATATTGTGTCATGTCCACACAGGAACAACCATCTGAAAGAATCGGAACAGTTATTTGATCAAAAGAACTGTAGAATCAGAACAGTCATGTAAACACAAGAACTGTAGAATCAGAGCAATCATTTGGTAAAAACTATAGAAACAGAACAATCAGAACAAAAGACCTACAGAATCACAGAACAATCCTTTGAACAAAAGAACTGCAGAATCAGAACAATTATTTGAAGAAAAGATCTCCAGAATCAGAACAATAATTTGAACAAAAGATCTGCAGAATCAGAACAATTCAAAAGAGTTGCAGAATCAGAAATTAAAGAGCACAAAAATATAGAAACTTGTCTATACAGAAGACGATCAAATTCTCATTATCCCGCAGTTCTGCTACAGAGTAGCCAGACTCTGGGTTCTGACAGTACAGCTTATGAGCAAACTATCCTTCATCTGTCCCCATCTCAAGCTGGATGATTTGTCCTTCATCTGTCCCCATCTCAAGCTGCATGATTTGTTCTTCATCTGGCCTCATCTTAAGCTGGATGATTTGTTCTTCATCTGGCCTCATCTCAATCTGGATGATTTGTTCCTCATCTGGGCTCATCTCAAGCTGGATGATTTGTTCTTCATCTGGCCTCATGTCAAGCTGGATGATCTGTTCTTCATCTGGCCTCATCTCAAGCTGGATGATGATTTGTCCTTCATCTGGCCTCATCTCAAGCTGGATGATGATTTGTCCTTCATCTGGCCTCATCTCAAGCTGGATGATTTGTCCTTCATCTGGCCTCATCTCAAGCTGGATGGTGATTTGTCCTTCATCTGGCCTCATCTCAAGCTGGATGATGATTTGTCCATCTGTCTTCATCTCAAGCTGGATGATTTGTCCTTCATCTGTCCTCATCTCAAGCTGGATGATGATTTGTCTTTCATCTGTCCCCATCTCAAGCTGGATGATTTGTCCTTCATCTGGCCTCGTCTCAAGCTGGATGATGATTTGTCGCTCATCTGGCCTCATCTCAAGCTGGATGATTTGTCCTTCACCTGGCCCCTTCTCAAGCTGGATGATTTGTCCTTCACCTGGCCCCTTCTCAAGCTGGATGATGATTTGTCCTTCATCTGGCCTCATCTCAACCAGGATGATGATTTGTCCTTCATCTAGCTTCATCTCAAACAGGATGATGATTTGTTCTTCATCTGGCCTCATCTCAACTAGGATAATGATTTGTCATTCATCTGGCCTCAATCTCAAGGTTGATGATGACTTGTCCTGCTTTTTGAGGTTTTTTGGCAGGTTTCTGGCATGAAGAATTAAGTGTGAGAGAGCAAATCAAATCCTGGTTATAGTGACGGTGCACTGTGCTGAATGCGGGGAACATCGTAGCGTTTCTGCTGTTAGACCCTGCCACAGATATTCTAAGATATGGCATACTAAACAGATGAACAGACAATGCTCAAAGCAAATAATAATGCTACAAAGTGGCAATTAGCTGTGAACAGTGGTTGACTTTGCTCTTTCAGCAATCTGCCAGCTGCCATAATGATTCTGTTATCATGTCTGCCAATGTGATAAAGTTATATATACATATATAAGCTGGGGAAAAAAAAAAAAGTATGATGTTCGAATTTTTATTTAATAAATAAACTCAAGTGATTATCTGTATGCATTTTGTAAATTTAATTCCAAAAAATAAATAAAAAATAAAAGCTTTGTTTGAAACATGTGTGCGGGTGTGCATCAACAAATGTCATCATCCAAATGTTCAAAATCAGTTTCAGGCATCACTGCAGTCAGGACAGGCATAGTTATGCTCCACCAGCATGTCTGCCAACAGATCCCATCAAGCGTTGGTTAACTTTTTAAGAGACATATTTTTTTTCATTTATTTGTTTCATTAGCCACTGATTCTAGTTTTCACTGTATCTTTTGCTTCCTCAAAAGTGCAGTTTTTCTTTACATTTCCACAGCAGATTTCTTTTGGCTATTGTCTGCTGTATTTTTTCCTTTTTTACTAATCCTCCGTTTACTTTTTTTTTTTTCACTTTCAAAGTGTGTTCCAAAATGCTCCAACAGTTTTAGATTCAAGTGTCACTGTTACAAAAGCAGCAAAAGAAGAGCTTGGCAAATATCAGGCTCTCAATAATAACCAAGTATTCTGAAAACGCTAACTTGCTCTCGAGAAAACAAAACTGAAACAAGAGTCCCCTCTAAAACTTTTTACACTGGTTGGTCCCAGATGATAACCGGAACATTTCCGTCAGTTTATTTTCTTTTCTTTTCTTTCACAATCACAAACAGTTACTTGTATGTGCAAAAATGACTATTAATCAAACACATAACAATAAATGTTATTCAAATACACAATGTGGAGGACAAAGTAAAAAAATAAAGTATGCTCTAAGTACATTTGTCATCTTCCATATCATAATAATATCCACAGGCTTTCTCTAAGTACATTTGTCATCTTTCATATCATAATAATATCCACAGGCTTTCTCTAAGTACATTTGTCATCTTTCATATCATAATAATATCCCCAGGCTTTCAAATCCGAGATATTTTTCACGACCAAACTTTTTATATTATATGAAAAATCATATCAAACAGGGCTTCCCATTTGTAAGAAAAAAAAAGAAAAAGAAGTGGCATTTAAATTCACCTGAACGAAATTTCATATACAACTACACCAAATATAAAGTTGCATTAACATGAAGTGAATCTTTTGCCTCTCTATGCAAGGTAAGGACACTTAGGATTTTGTTTCGTTACATTTCACACAATCCACAATTCTCCCAAATATGGAAGCGGTTATCTGTTCTGTGAGTCGTAAAGCTTAAAGTGGTATGAATTTTAGCAAGGGAAGATCAGGTTATTTTAGAAGAGAAAATCTTGGCAATTCTCCTGGACTCCTCCGCAGACGGCGGCTGCTTGGTTTTGACAGACACTGTGGCAGGTCTTGGCACAGATGCTGTCATTCTGCTAACCAGTTCTGAGACAGCCTTGACCTTGCCTTCTGCTCTAAGTGTATCCTGGAGACCATAATAATATATTAATTATTTACTGTTCAATGTATGTCACAGACAAACAGCCACTTACAACAGCAGCTGAAATAAATGCACAAGTTTCAAGAGTCAGAACAGTATTCAATCCTTTCAAATGGAACTGCCATTTAACCCTTTAAACCTACACAAATAACTATTCAAACTGAAGTGAAAGGTGTGCAGAATGGTGAGATGCAGAGTAGTCTTGTAAGATCAACAGCCACACTTAGTGTTCTAGATGACAAATATCCATGTGACACCTGGATACGTGTGTATACAGATGGATCTGCACATAATGCCATAAAGAATGGAGGGGCAGGAGCACATATTGAATATCCAAACAATACCACTGACAAGATTTCCATACCCACTGGAAAATACTGCAACAACTATGATGTAGAATTTAGGGCAATTATTGCTGCAGTTGAAAAACTATCAGACTCCAGAATTGATACATGTCCTGTAATAATTCTCACAGATGCAAGATCAATACTGGAAGCTCTTCAGTGCAACAAACTATCAGACCTTAAGGATGCCTTGTCAAAAATTGGCTTACAACATGGAGTCACTTTGCAGTGGATTCCCTCCCACTATGGGATACCAGGCAATGAGAAAGCTGACCGTCTGGCCAAAGAGGGCACTGAAATGGAGCAACCAGACATACCAGTCACCTATAATCAGAAGAAAAGCATGATAAAAACCTACAGGAAGCCACAAACACCACCACATGATGACTATCACATGCTAAAAAGAAAGGAACAAGTCACCATCTTCCGTCTCCGAACAGGACACAGCCGACTCCGAAGTCATATGTATACAAAGTTTAAGGCTGGTACTACTAATCTATGTACATGTGCCCAGGTGCCCCAAACTGTGGAACATATCCTCCAGAACTGCACCAACTATGAGACACTGAGAAATAATTACTGGCCCAGTGAAACCACTAAAGAAGATAAGCTCTGTGGTTCCATACATGAATTAAAAAAACAGTGAAATTTATCCAAGAGACAGGACTGCAGATATAGACACACAATGCAAACGAAGAAGAAGAAGAAGAAACCCTTTAAACCCAGCTTGACTATGCCTTAAGATGCAGTTCTTCTATAGCAATATTTCTAACAAAGAAAATATGCCCACAGATCTTTAAGTCATTCAGTTAACTTTACCCTTTTGACTTGCAACATCTGTTAACAAATAAGAATTTATTGCAACATCTGTTAACAAATAAGAATTTATTGCAACATCTGTTAACAAATAAGAATTTATATACTGAGAACAGGGTATGAAGACCATAGCAGACTTACCTTGTTTATGTCTGTGGTGGCCATCTTTAATGCCATTATGGAAGCTTGCATGTCTTTTTCTGGCATGAAGAAATTTGGAATAATATGGCCAGATTTCTCAGCTGCATCCTCCTCAAGGCTCCCCTCTTCTGCTTGACCCTGGCCATTGTTCTCAAGTGTCGGCTCTTCAGCAGACACATGAATACCATTCACCATCGGCATGCTGTCAGGACACACACCAGGAATATCACTACAATCACCATCCATATATGCAGAGTCAGCCGTGCTGTCTACGTCATTACGCTCATTTGGAGTTAAAGTATTGACCTGGTTTAAAGCAGTGTCTGAAGCAGTTTTGGAAGTTGGGAGAGATTTTGATCCCGAGTTACTATGTATGCTGTCCGAACACTTGGATGCTTTAGAGTTGTGGCTGGTCTCGGAATGTGGACGCGAGGAAGAGCTGGACTCCAGATCAACATTGTGAAGGAGACGATGAAGTTTTGGTCGGGCACCTTCATCTTTGCTCTGATGCCTTGTATTTGCAAGTTCTGACATGAGAGCATGTTCATCTGTTGCTGTTGGGTTTGATGGTAAAGTTGATATACTGCTGAAGCCAGACAACTTTGTGTTTCCATTTACTGCAGGAGACATCAGTGATGGATGTAGTACCTGGCCAGTTTCTGCTGACGAGTGACAGACCTTGGCCATCTGTCCATTATCTGATAATAATGTCTGAGAATCCAGCAACTCAACATTTGACAAGAGACTTTTAGGTATGTTAGCGGCTTTATCTTTTTCTTCACCAAATTGTATTTCTTTCGAGTTCTGCAAATGAAGGTTTTTCAGTTTAACAGCAACCTCTTCTCCTTGGTTTACAAGTTGGCCAGCCTCTTCTTGCTTCTTGTTCCACAGATTTCTAGGAGTTTCCTCATCACTTGTGTCCTCATTGTTCTGATCCCACATGTTCCTGTCTCTCTCTCTCAGACTCTCTTCACTATTATGTTCAGAGTCACTCTCAAGGTGCAATCTTGTGATCTCTTCACTGTCCCCTGGAGTTGTTTCAACTCTTGGAGTAGTTTCTTCAGATCTTAGAGTAGTTTCTTCAGATCTTGGAGTAGTTTCTTCAGATCTCGCATCTTTGGCCTCATGATCATCCGGGTTACCATAAACTCTCCTCCTACTTCTATGTTCTGATTTACCTTCTTTGTTATCAGCAAAAAAATGTTCAATCATGGCCTGATCCTTTCTGGCTGAGCTGATGCCGCTTTGTGCCTGTGCTCTAGTTCTGTCCTTGGTGTGAACCTCTAACCAGTTCTCCAGTCGAGCTCTGCTAGAGCTGTCAGGCTGTTCCAACAACCAATTATCAAAGGTCATCTCTTCAACATTTTCTCCTTTCTGAATTAAGATACTTTTATTCTCCTCAAAGACTTGTTGAAAAAAGCTGTCATCATTGTCCTCTGAGCACCACACACTGGTGCCATCATGTGGGTTCACATGGTGAGGTGCTGGTGAGAAAACTGATCTGTCTAGCTCATGTCCAGCACCACCAACATCGCTCTCTGCTGCTGAAGTCACTCTGAAAAAATTCTCATCTGTAATTCTCGTGGAGCCATGATTAACATCAGAGCCAAGAGCCAGAACCACAGACATATTGTTTAAGCTTCGTGGAACAATCTGAACCACATCCTCTTCATCAGTATCGCTCTTCTCTTCCTTCTCCTCATCATCATCACTTCCTTTGGCATCAAGCATCTCTCGATATCTGTGATAGTTTCCATATCTTCCATTTTCATGCCCCTCATCATTATCATCATCATCATCATCACTGGTATAATCTTCTGCTTCCACATTTTCTACAACAGTTTTTACATTAGATCTTGCTGAATCACCGGTTTCTTTCGATCCATCCTCTGTTGCCCCAGTGCCATCAGTGACCTTGCCATGAGACTCAGTATGTCCTTGACCTATTTCTCTGGCAAAACTCTCCATCAGACTGCTTCCCTGAGTATGAGGAATAAAGCCACGACTGTTTTCAGAGTTATCAACTGTTGAAACAATTGTCTGTACATCTGGCACAGCTACTGCTAAAAATCTGGCCTCTAAGGTACCAAAATGAGCAGCATCTCTTGAAAGAATGCCAGGCAGAGACGGCACAGCTGTGAGACTATCATTTGCAGCAGCAGGAGTCATATTACCCCCACTATCATGAGCCTCTTCTCCTGATTTCTCAGAAAAATTTTTAGCTGAGAAGACACCAGAGTCAATCAATCTGTGTCCTTGACCTGTAAGGTTATCTTCACGTCTCCTTGAAGAATCAACATCGTTTTCCAAAGCTGAAGAATTATTCAGCGTGCGGCTCTGGGCAGATTCCTGGGACGTGCCAACCTCAAACGAAAAGGCATATCGGCTTGGTTCAGAGCTTTCTCTGGTGTTTGTGAGCATGGATGATGCGTGGATTGTGCTGAGGTCCGACTGGGTGCCCGTGAGGATGTCACCGGAACGTGAACTAATGTGCCCTGTATCCTCTTCCTGTGACTGTACAGCTAATCTATTTTTCAGTCTCTGCGTAATGGTGTCAAGATCCTGAAGTTGCTGTCTGAAAATAATAATTTTTTTTTTACAAAACAGCAGAATAGAAAGAATATTCAACCACTTAAATAAACTATTCTATTTAACTGGCTACTGACATCTATTTAACTGGCTACTGACATCTATTTAACTGGCTACTGACATCTATTTAACTGGCCACTGACATCTATTTAACTGGCTACTGACATCTATTTAACTGGCTACTGACATTAAAGACAGACAAGTCACACTGGGCATGAATTTTCTTTTCTCAGTGAATATACTCTTCATGGCTATTGTGGTTTTGTTGGATTTTGTGATGTTGAAAGGAAGAACGGGTGCTTTCTTCTTCTCCAAGATTGGCTAACCATAACTAAACAAACACCCTCTCTCACATCCTCAGTGTTCCCTTAAGAAAGCTTGTAGCACACTATCATTAAGACTAAGGCATGGATTGATATAGTCCCTGTCATAGCAGTACTGACAGCTGGGTAGTCCTTGACATGTTTATTTTGGAACATCTGCGGGAGTCAAGAAAATTACAGTGACTCACTATCACATTCATTGTTTGTGAACTGAGAAGACTATTTGTAGAATACACTAAAAAAAAAACAGGACACTCTTTTAGCAAGTTATCAGGAAAAAAAGTCACTGTTTGTGGAAGATATAAGGGAAAAAAATACCAAAAAATCAGTCATTGTTTGTGGAAGATATTAGAAAAGAAACAAAAAATCCAGTCACTGTTTGTGGAAGGTATTAGAAAAGAAAAGAAAAAAGATCCAGTCACTGTTTGTGGAAGGTATTAGAAAAGAAAAGAAAAAAGATCCAGTTACTGTTTGTGGAAGGTATTAGAAAAGAAAAGAAAAAAGATCCAGTCATTGTTTGTGGAAGGTATTAGAAATGAAAAGAAAAAAGATCCAGTCATTGTTTGTGGAAGGTATTAGAAATGAAAAGAAAAAAGATCCAGTCATTGTTTGTGGAAGGTATTAGAAATGAAAAGAAAAAAGATCCAGTCACTGTTTGTGGAAGGTATTAGAAATGAAAAGAAAAAAGATCCAGTCATTGTTTGTGGAAGGTATTAGAAATGAAAAGAAAAAAGATCCAGTCACTGTTTGTAGAAGGTATTAGAAAAGAAATGAAAAAAGATGCAGTCACTGTTTGTGGAAGATATTATACAAGAAAAAAAATCCAATCACTGTTTGTGGAAGGTATTAGAAAAGAAAAAAGATCCAGATACTGTTTGTGGAAGGTATTAGAAAAGAAAAAAGATCCAGATACTGTTTGTGGAAGGTATTAGAAAAGAAAAAAGATCCAGTCACTGTTTGTGGAGGGTATTAAAAAAAGAAAAGAAAAAAGATCCAGTCACTGTTTGTGGAGGGTATTAAAAAAAGAAAAGAAAAAAGATTCAGTCACTGTTTGTGGAGGGTATTAAAAAAAGAAAAGAAAAAAGATTCAGTCACTGTTTGTGGAAGGTATTAAAAAAGAAAAGAAAAAAGATCCAGTCACTGTTTGTGGAAGGTATTAGAAAAGAAAAAAGATCCAGTCACTGTTTGTGGAAGGTATTAGAAAAGAAAAGAAAAAAGATCCAGTCACTGTTTGTGGAGGGTGGAAGCAGCAGTGAGTGCAGCTGCCTCTCATGGTATGGCACCACTGTCATCTAACTGCAGAAGCGAGTACCCGAGTTCTCCTTGAGCTATGAGAGGAAAGGTGGCCAGGAGTGGTGCCAGCGCTTCAAGGAAAATATCCATTCTGTGCCTCTATGGCATAATAGCAATACATCTGTAGAATGTGTAAGCGAGGTCACTGCGTCAAAATTACTGAGGGAAAAGTATTTACTTATTCACAAAAACTGGTGAAATCTTCTGCTCCAGTGCCTTGTCACTCTACCAGGTAACTCACCTGAGCGAGGAGAACAGGTATGACTTTGAGGCATCATCTGTCTGGGTCTCAAGCACAAATTTTGGCTGCCAGTGAGATACAGGGAGCGTGCTGGCTGCTGCAGGAAATGGATCTCTGGGTGTCGGCCCTAACCAAATATAAATGTACAATAAACAAATAATAACACGATCTAGAAAACGGCATAGAGAACAGAACTACAACATTTGTCCTTTGTTACATTAAAATGCACAAAATAAAAACAAACCAAGCATTCATACTTGAAAAATTAAATGACCAAAATCAAGAAGGACAGAAAGAGTCATCATCTTTCGCTGCAGACACATCCATAGGTGCTCCAACCTTCTCTTCAATACCCTCATCAGCGTACAATAACTGACAATCTGTTTCTGACTGACCAAACCAAGAACCTAAGAGAGGTAACTCTGATCCTCTCACCTCTTACAGCTTCCTCCCCCTGGACTGTTTTGGCGACTGATAATCTTCCCATAGCACCACTGGCCACCACACTTTGACCAGTCAGAGCTCCCATTCTCTGTAGGACTTGTTGCTGAAGACTCACGAGCTGTTGTGCAATACTGGAGGCCACCATCTGCGTGTTTTGTGACAGGCTCTCTCTTGAGGTAAAAGCTGGCATCTGGGTAACAACATAACACTACAACAACTGTTACTGTAACAATTGATGAATGATGCATAATGCTAGAATAACTGTTATTGTCACTACTGATGAATGATGCATAATGATAGAATAACTGTTATTGTCACTATTGATGAATGATGCATAATGCTAGAATAACTGTTATTGTCACTATTGATGAATGATGCATAATGCTAGAATAACTGTTATTGTAACTGACTACTGATGAATTATATATAAATGCTAGAATAACTGTAACTGTAAGTACACTTAATGAACATTCACTTTTGGTAATAACATTTTGTGGGCTAGAGTTAAGATTCTCTTACGCAATAAGGAGTATGTTCTGAGAAATATTCTAACTTGGGGTGTTTTTTTTTCTTTCCCATACAATTCCAAAACCACAGCAAGAAGATAACTGCAAGGCTAGAAGAGATACTGGAGTCAGTCGTCCAAGATAACTGCAAGGCTAGAAGAGATACTGGAGTCAGCCACCCAAGATAACTGCAACTAGAAGAGATACTGGAGTCAGTCACCCAAGATAACTGCAAGGCTAGAAGAGATACTGGGGTCAGCCGCCAAAGATAACTGCAAGGCTGGAAGAGATACTGGGGTCAACTGCCCAAGATTACTGCTAGGCTGGAAGAGATACTGGGGTCTTCCCATTTGAAACATTATTTGTTTCAAGATTATATTACACAGACAAGAGAGGTAAGATCTGTTGTTCAAGATTATATTATACAAGCTTCAAATCACAAACAGGCCGCAAGATGAAACATACAGATTGCAGAGGTCAACTGAAAATAGGTCACATAAAGACTGCAAAGATGTCACATTTAGACTGCACAGAGGTCACTATAAAGGCTGCAAAGAGGTTACATATAGACTGCAAAGAAGTCACATCTAGACTGCACAAAAACTGTACTGAGACTGCAGTCACATACAGTCAACACAGAAGTCACATACTGTTCAAAGTTCAAAATTCAGATTCCAGCTTCACTGCATTCAGGACAATCCCATACTGCTCCACCACATGCCGCAGCATCCATCCAAGAGTATGTTTGCTAACAGTTCCTGTCAAATGTTGGTTCTTTACAATCATTTTCTGTCACACAGTTCAGATTTCCTGCCAGCACCTTTACTTTGTCATAGCTCCAGCAGTCTCTTCACAACTACATTGTTCTTCCATTCCCACTCTTCATTCTCCCGCAGCCTGTCCAAGATGCAACAAAACATGGACACACGTTCCAGTGTTGCGTAACCTGAAGGCTGTGATGACCAGAAGTTGCGGAGGGTGTCCAAGAACTAGCCCTCTCTGTACAAGCTGATTAAGTACAGCATAGCTAAGGCTTAAGCCAATCTTAACAATGGTTACCACACAAGTAATGGTACAGAAATGTCAGCTACCCTCCAGGAACAATCAACAAAGAAATCATTACACTTCTGACTTACCAACAGACTTGAGACTGAAGCACTGGCTAAAGGCTGAACATTCTGTAAATCTATGGGTGTGATGCTGACCTGAAATTACATAGAACAAAACTTTTGCTAAATTCTTTAGAATCTCACGCTTGAAACATAACATGCTACTTTAAAAAAAAAAAAGCAACTCTTTCCCTCATGAATGTGCACTGTTTTTGCTTCATATTTGTATCCACAGGAGTAAAAGTGTGTGCACTGTTTGTGCTTCATATTTGTATCCACGGGAGTAAAAGTGTGTGCACTGTTTGTGCTTCATATTCGTATCCACGGGAGTAAAAGTGTGTGCACTGTTTGTGCTTCATATTCGTATCCACGGGAGTAAAAGTGTGTGCACTGTTTGTGCTTCATATTTGTATCCACGGGAGTAAAAGTGTGTGCACTGTTTGTGCTTCATATTTGTATCCACGGGAGTAAAAGTGTGTGCACTGTTTGTGCTTCATATTTGTATCCACGGGAGTAAAAGTGCCCCTTGTTCAAACCTAGCAACTGAGAATATGGCACAAGTTCAACAGATCCCTATATACAACAAAACATTCCACAAGACAAATCTCATGAAGGTGTTATCTGAATATACAAGCCTGTGTGCAGGGAGTTGGAAGTTCTCTGCTGTTAATTCCAGAATGAAGCATTTGTAGAAGATCTTGAAGAATTAGTAACATTTGTAGAAGAAGATGAAGAATGAGTAGCATTTGTAGAAGATCTTGAAGAATGAGTAACATTTGTAGAAGAGATTGAAAAATGAGTAACATTTGTAGAAGAGATTGAATAATGAGTAACATTTGTAGAAGAGATTGAATAATGAGTAACATTTGTAGAAGAGGCTGAAGAATGAGTAACATTTGTAGAAGAGATTGAAAAATGAGTAACATTTGTAGAAGAGATTGAAGAATGAGTAATATTTGTAGAAGAGATTGAAGAATGAGTAATATTTGTAGAAGAGATTGAAGAATGAGTAATATTTGTAGAAGAGGCTGAAGAATGAGTAACATTTGTAGAAGATCTTGAAGAATAAGTAGTCCTTCAGAGAAGATCTAATAATACTTCTTAACAAGCTCCACAATAAAGAGAAATATCATCTGCCCCCTCCTTGCTGACACAGACATCTGTTACTGGAGATGTAGACACTAGAGAGGTAACTCTGGTCCACTGGCCCAAATGACCATACAATCTCCTACCCACCTCCTGGCCCACACGCTCTCATTAACAAAAACACATACACAACTTTGGTACTTCTTACTTTTATCTGCCCTTTACACTGACCACTGAAGTCTATGATGTGGTACCAGCCACAGATCTGCTGCAGACCTTTAGCTAGGGAGGACAAGTCCACAGACACGAATCCCAGCACTCGATCGCACGATTTATCTAAAATACAAAGTGATACACAAATAAACCAATGTGAGACAACCACAAAACAGTGTAAAAGATAAAACTGTAAAAATTTCAGAATGTTGCACAGCCTTGCTATTGTGAAAGAAAGCAACTTATTCTGCATTTTATACTTGATATAAAGGGCTTCCCTTAAGAAAGTTCCCATGGTCTGCTTCCAGTCTGATGTGATGTCTGTGCTTAGAGATATGTGGGCATCAATGTGAAGAATTCAGCTTCAGTTACCAAAAGATCTTAGGCAAGATTTTGTAAGACAGACAGAAACAAAATGCACCCAGACAGACCTAAGACATTCTTCAAACAAGGAGAATATAAAAAAAAACTATTTAATTTTTCATGTGTTTTTCACATTTGTATCTGTTGTGTCACTTCTGTATATGATCTCTGAAAAAGGCTTTTGCCAAAATATTGGATTATTTTATCTAATTCATTTATACATACTCATCTTACTTTCCACCACTCTCATTTCTGCCCACTTTCCTCACTCTCCTTCCCACTTTCCTCGCTCTCCTTCCCACTTTCCTCGCTCTCCTTCCCACTTTCCTCGCTCTCCTTCCCACTTTCCTCACTCTCATTCCCACTTTCCTCGCTCTTTCTATCTTCTTGTAAAACTAAACCACACACCTCTATCTATCTTTATAACTAGAACCAGTTGTGCCACAGTCATCATTTCTCTTATCTCTCTACATTTACTCCAGTGCTTAAACTACATCTCACCTGGGGTCTTTGGTGCATCTGATGGTTTATGCCAAACCTTCAGTATCAGATTCTGAAATAAAAATAATGGGCTATGATGAGCCAAAACCTTGCCAAATATGTATTAATGAACTAATCTTAGATACTTGTTACTGACTTTAATGTATGAGGAATGTCACATTTCATCTTTAAGACTAGTTACTAAATAAATCTGTTTCTGTCTATTTTTATCAGTGCAAAAGTATCAATTTATACATCATTACCAAGGTGGTCCCGTATAGTTGTTATGTACATAAGCATATAATTCTGGAAAAGTATCTGACAGAGCAAAGCATTTTTATCAGAATATCAGAGTTATGGGGAGGTAAGAATATCACAGAGTTATGGGGAGGTAAGAATATCACAGAGTTAGGGGGAGGTAAGAATATCACAGTTATGGGGAGGTAAGAATATCACATAGTTATGGGGAGGTAAGAATATCACATAGTTATGGGGAGGTAAGAATGTCACATAGTTATGGGGAGGTAAGAATATCACATAGTTATGGGGAGGTAAGAATATCACATAGTTATGGGGAGGTAAGAATATCACATAGTTATGGGGAGGTAACACTGAAAACTTGGGAGCTTGGGAATGTCTAAAATTCAGATTTTTTTTAACCGTGTCAGTGCCAGTTCTCTCACCCTGTTCTCCTTGTACAAGTATTCAGTACTCAGCCTTGTCTCAATGGTGTAGTCCCAGACTGGGTTGCATGAGTTTGGGAAGATTGGGCTACAAGTTGGCTTTGATCTCTCAGCACTTTGGAAGGAAACATAAGTTGTTGGGCTGATTTCTCCAGATCTGAAATATGACACAAACCCTTTCAAATCTTCAGCATTATATACAACACTGGTTCCTAACATCTGGTTGCAATCACAGGTGGTTCATGGGCCACATTATCAGGTGGTCCATACCTGCATTATCTAATTGGTATTGCGTGCCATCTACTGAATAAAAACAATTATGGGTATGTTGCATTGCGATACTGCATACAGGCTTGTGGTCTGCATCTTATACACAACTGTAAAAGTGGTCCTCAGATGTAAAAAAAGTTTGGGAACCACTGATGAAGAGAACTGTTCCAATGCACAATACTAAAATGTGATATAATGTAACGATATCACCCTCATCAGCTATACTTGTCTCACACAGAGGGACATAAGACAGAGATAAAAGTTCTTCACTGAGAGTTCTTTGTTACATTATAATGAAAGACAAATAAAAAAACTGGTCAGGATGACACTTGATGAGAAAGAGCCCTAGTCATCCACCAGCCGTAACATACCACACAAAGAACCAAGAAACAAGGACAAGCCAGGGACATGTCTGGGAGAGAACAAATAATGTCCTGTTCTGATTGGTACAACTGGTCACAATAACACTTTAAATCAGACACAATAATCAGCCTGTCTGTTTAAACTGGACACAATAATCAACCTGCCTGTTTAGATTAGATACAATAATCAACCTGCCCTATTTAGATTGGATACAATAATCAACCTGCCTGATTAGATACAATAATCAACCTGCCTGTTTAGATACAATAATCAACCTGCCTGTTTAGATCGGATACAATAATCAACCTGCCCGTTTAGATCGGATACAATAATCAACCTGCCTGTTTAGATTGGATGCAACAATCAAACTATCTACAACACGAAACAACAACAGACAAAATAAGTTTATATGCACAACACACTAACCCTATTGTGAAATGCAATAATTATGTTTACAAAAGCCAAGTGTGAAGAACATAAAAGCCATACAAGTGAACTGTCAATAAAAAATCTACAACATTAAATAAAGTTTATACAAAAAATAGCAGCCACATATGTGAGAGTTTACATAAAGTCAAATAAGTAATAAATCTTACATCTTACATACATCCTTCCCATGCCGTTAAACGTCACATAGGGCTCGCATAATTGTCTGCCAAGTTTTCCTGTTTTTGGCAAGTTTTTCAACTTCATCAAGGGATGTTATGCACACTAAACTGGCTTCTCTTAACAATATCCTCTTTAGAGTTTCATGTGGTCAACTTCTTTTTCTTTGACCTGTTGTGCTCTACTTGATAGCTTGTTTTGGTATTCTCTGATTGTTTCTTCTCATACATGGCCTACATATGTCCATCTTCTTTTTTTTATCACCCATGAGACGGGTTGTTGTTTGCTCATTTGTCTTATCTCTGTATTGTTCTTAAATTCATTCCACTTTATTCCAAATATTTTCCTGAGGCATTTGTCTTCAAAAGAATCTAACTTTTTGTCTATTTCTTTAGTTGATTTCCAGCTTTCACATGCATAAATGAGGGTGGATACCACATTTGAATTGAATAATCTTAACTTGGTTTTTGTGCTTATAACTTTTGAATTCCATATGTTCTCAAGATTATTGAAGGACAATGCTGCTTTTGCAATTCTAACTTCCTTCCTGGTGTCACCATCCTGGTCTATGTAGCTGCAAAGGAATGCAATAAATACAAAAGTAATAAATACGAAAGAAAAAAAACATAAAAACCAATATGTGAAGGGTTACATACAAACAATCACCTGTTTCTATCAGTGACCATAGGCAAGCGCAACGCTCTCTCAACAACTAGGACCACTCCAAAACTGGTCTTCGTGTCTTGATTATCTCCCTTCTGCTTCTTTGGCGACTTGTCAATACCAAACTCCTCATCAGAATGGTGAAAAATATCACTGGACTGGTCTGTTTCTGAAGCAGACACCGAGATATCAGACTGATTGATGGCCTTTTCACTTTCTGAAACCTGCAGAAACACCAATATAACTGATGCTCACTTGTTCTGAAATAATAAAAATTTTACTTATAAATAAACTATTTAGACTATGTTGTGTTTTGTGGCTACAAAGTAGCTAGTGCTTATCACAGGTAGTGGCTTGGTGAAGAATTTGACTGTCATTCGCAGTTGCTCAGTTTTGGATGTATATAGGTCCTCAATTACAGGGAATCTTGAATTTATCTTCTTTTTAATAAGCCACTTAATGGGAACATTTTAGGAAGAAATGTCAGCCTTCTTCTGTCTTGGTGCCTGTAACGTAGATTGTTTGATACTGGTTCTGTTCAAATACAATACTTATGTCTTGTGGTTGAAAACTTGCAGTGTTGTTTATTTTATTTTTTTCTTTGGTAAATTAGAAAGACTGTAGTGGTAATGTGTGTGTTTGGTGGTTTGGGGGTGGGGGGGTGAGGTGGGGTGCCCCATTATCTGGACTAGTTATCACAGCTGATGATGTGATATTCTGAGCTGGCCAAGAACCTATACTGCTTGCTGATGCCATATTCTGAGCTGGCCAAGAACCTATACTGCTTGCTGATGCCATATTCTGAGCTGGCCAAGAACCTATACTGCTTGCTGATGCCATATTCTGAGCTGGCCAAGAACCTATACTGTCTGCTGATGCCATATTCTGAGCTGGCCAAGAACCTATACTGTCTGCTGATGCCATATTCTGAGCTGGCCAAGAACCTATACTGCTTGCTGATGCCATATTCTGAGCTGGCCAAGAACCTATACTGTCTGCTGATGCCATATTCTGAGCTGGCCAAGAACCTATACTGTCTGCTGATGCCATATTCTGAGCTGGCCAAGAACCTATACTGTCTGCTGATGCCATATTCTGAGCTGGCCAAGAACCTATACTGTCTGCTGATGCCATATTCTGAGCTGGCCAAGAACCTATACTGCTTGCTGATGCCATATTCTGAGCTGGCCAAGAACCTATACTGCTTGCTGATGCCATATTCTGAGCTGGCCAAGAACCTATACTGTCTGCTGATGCCATATTCTGAGCTGGCCAAGAACCTATACTGCTTGCTGATGTGATATTCTGAGCTGGCCAAGAACCTATACTGCTTGCTGACGTGATATTCTGAGCCGTCCAAGAACCTATACTGCTTGCTGACGTGATATTCTGAGCTGGCCAAGAACCTATACTGCTTGCTGACGTGATATTCTGAGCCGTCCAAGAACCTATACTGCTTGCTGACGTGATATTCTGAGCTGGCCAAGAACCTATACTGCTTGCTGACGTGATATTCTGAGCCGTCCAAGAACCTATACTGCTTGCTGACGTGATATTCTGAGCAGGCAAAGTGGACAATGCAATACTTTGAGCTGGCCAGGAACCTATACTGAATTCTATTGTGATACTTCAAGCTGGCCAAAAATATGTACTACTAACTGCTGCTGCAAGCAGGATAGGGATCAATGTGCTTATTTTGACAATGAAGGATGCTGAGAAAACTGCTTCTTTAGATGCACTGAGGGCGTTAAAAAAGATCACTTTCACCCACTCCTTATCCAAGTCAATGATGTGTCTTACGATTTTCACAATTTCAGCTGCAAACATGTCATGTTTAAAGTTACTAGGATTTCCTACAACATTCTACACTAAAGTCAGTCAATAAGATCACACTGGACAAAAGTGAGTTCACATATCACAGTCTGAAAGAAACAGCACAAACAAGCAAACAAACAATGAATAAACCTTTTCAAAGAGTGAAGATCTGTCCACAAAAGGCTCATCCAATATTCTAACCTTCATCTTTCAACTTTCATTATAATGCACTCATTAAACACAAATTTAGTACCTGTCTCTTGCACATATAAAGAATAATAATGTTTATGAAATGAAAATTGTATACATCTTTGAAAGAAAAAAAACTTGGATGGAGGATGAAAGTTAGAGTAGTTGACGTGGCTGAACTATCATATGCTTCTCCACCAACGCATGTTACAAGAGCAACAATCCACATACAAAAAGCAAAAAAATAAAAAGCCACATGAGATTCACCTGTTCTCTGTTTCTGGAACACAGTCTTGATGTTATATGAGCTCTGACGAATGCTGCCTTCAGATTGCTTGCGCCAGGTTTAAAAAGTGGGAAAAGCCCACTAGAAAAAAAAAAAGATATTTAACATTACACTTTCTGTCAACTAGTGCCAAGCCAAATTTTCTTACCGAACATCTCACACATCAATCACAACAAGCTTTCCAGAACTTCCTATCAGAAAGTAAATCAAATTTTCAGCAGATCTAATGTTATAATGAAGTGATTTATCACAGTGCTGTATGACCAGCATTCAAAAGTTAGTGGACAAAACACTTTAGATGTAAGAGAAAGGAAAATGAGAAAGAAAATTACCTGCAACTCAAACCACAGACTCTGGCATTATTAATGTTTTCATCATAATTGTTATAATGACCATATTTGCCCTCTGAACTATCATTATAGAGATTTCAACAGCTGCCATTACAATCTTAAAATTCATTATTCATCAACATTACACTTCTTCAATGTTTCAATCTGTAAAAAGGTATAGGGAAAGGTAAAAATGGGAAAGGTAAAAAGGTAAAAGTGATTCTGTCATACTTTACAGGCACAATGGGATATAGTGTTAGTGCCCATATTTTCATTATGTGCTGGCACACTAGAGGATTGATGTGGTCAGCTGCCTTTCTTTCCCTAACTCCAGAAGTCAGGATTCTTGTCAAGATGTTTCCCTTTATTCATCAAGAAATCTTTTTCTTTTCTTTATATTATAAAGTATGTATTAAAAAGTATGAACAATACTATTAAAAAAACAGTGACAGAGTACAATGTCTTATGGTTTCCCTAGTCATATTCCCTCACCATTTAGTTCTACTCTTTCCTCACCTGTAATTTATATTCTAGAACCCCCTCACTGCACTAGGTTACAAACCTCCTAACCCAACCACATTTAACTATTCCACTAACCAGTATCTCAGCTATATTACCTCTGCATCCCTCTCTCCTGTCCACCTTCCCCCCTCCCTCCCTCCATCACACACCCCAAGTCTTCATTTAAGCACTCACAACACCCTATCATGTGCACTTCTGGAAACAGCTGCTTACAAGTCACAGCTAAGCGCTCCCTCTTTCTTCTAATTTTTTTTTTTAATTCTTATTTCTTGTACAGCATCCATGTGATTTTATATTTTAGTTTCTTTGCCTGTAAGTTTTTGTATGATTAATGTGTAAACCGTAATGTTCCAACTGCGTGCTCATTAATTAATAAAGCTTTCCTTCCTTTTGTTTGTTATCATAGTTTTACTGTTGTGGCTTATAATATTTACATATTTAGTTTTATATATGCTTATACCCAGCTATTTGAGTGTTGTATGGTTAGTCTTCGAAAAGTAGTAGAAAAAGCACTTTAGACGTGACAGAAGAAAAATGATAAGAGAATGGGCATGGTCAAACCACGGGCTCTGGTAGGACAAGGTCATCTGACCATGCAAGGACTGCACATTATCCACAACTATCATGCAACACTCTACAAAAAAAATTTGTATTAAAAAATGTAAGGGTCAAATTGCCACACCTTATTCTTTGCTGCCTGCATCTCACATCAGTCAAAGCTTCGAGATCTATGTAACAGCTGCCAACGAGCTTGTCTCTCTGCCGAGGCTTCTTCTCTCCATCTTTCCTACGTCCGTAGGTCACCCAAGCCTGAATTTCTAGCTTCTCTTCCCGCAAATACCTTGGAATGATAAATTACCAAGCTAAAAATACATACTGACCTTCAACAGGAAATTTCTACTGTTCTCTAAAGCTCTGGGAAAATATTTTCAGTGGCATGATGTACAAGTATATTACTAACTTACTTATCACTTTATGGAGCAATAAAATTGCTTTTCCTGGCAATAATCAAAGAGATATGCGGCAGTTTTTTTTCTCCAACTAAAATTAATGACAATTAATGAACAAAACAATGCAGAATATCAAGATTTCACTCCATGGATACAAATTTTCAAATTATGTACTTTGTTTCTGAAAACTGTGTATGCTATCGTATTCTTAATTTCACCACCTCCCCCCCCCCCAAATTTCCTGGCATTATGCACAAATCTGGTTAATTTCAAATGTTCCACTTGTTATAATCATTTCACAAACTAAAATTCTCAGAGCATTATTTGCTTGCAGGATAAAGCCACCGATTTGTCACTGGCCAGATCTGGCCATCTTAATACACCCTGGCTCATTCAGCAAACTCACGGGACAACTGATAGGTAAACTTTATCCTGGCTTCATTGTCCTCGAGTGATGGAGTGGAGTGTAGTGGAGATGATAGCTTATCTTATATCTTATATCCTTCCCGTGCCGTTAAACGTCACATAGGGCTCGCAAAGTAGTTCGCCAATTGGAGATGATATACAATACAGTAATTGTAGGTTAAAAACAAAAAAGGATAAAAAGGTTAAATCTGCAGGTGCATCACAACAGCCAATATTGTGCTTTTCTTCTGAGCTGCAAATCTTGTAATCCTTGGACCAAATAAAAAATCTGGAACTAAACACACCTGACAAGGTTTTTTAAAGGGAAATGACATGATGCCCATATTTAGCTCATGCTGCAGTTTAAAAATTTGAATCCAAAAAAAAAATAAATGGTACAAAACCATACTGACTTTTTTTTTTAACTTGTATGTTGTGTTTTACAAAATCTTGTTGTATCCAATGGTAGGACAGGTAACTAAAAAGCTACACAACAGACAAAAATGCAACTGACCACTGTAACGGGGCTGTGTGCGGCAGTACAAAGTTGCGCTTGTGACTAAGTAAGGACAGCACTGTTCCATTATCACAAGTCCGTAGTTTCCTACACTTTGATGCTACAGAACCTACCAGAAAAAAAAAACCATTTATTTTACATGTGAACTAGAATCTTTAGGAAAACAGGATTTTTTAAATATATTGTCAAAAAACAATTTTAAAAATTTAAGATTTTTTAAGATTTCAAACAAAATCTGTTTTTAAAACATTCCATAAAACATTTTTAAAATTTAAATCCAAGATGTGCATCACAACACGGTTCACTATATCATTAAATGAAATTTTTGATTTATTTATGATGAAAGTTATGATTTATTTATGATTAATGAAACAAAACATTTAAAATAAAGCATTTTTTACTTAACTGTAAAAACTAATACCTTGATTTCAGATTTAAACAACTGTTACCCCTTTTGAAATATGTTCACACTTTAATTAGCACAATCCAGACTTATGTCAATAGTCAGTCACATGTATGTCAATAATCAGTCACATGTATGTCAATAATCAGTCACACATATCAATAATCACTCACACATATGTCAATAATCACTCACATGTATGTCAATAATCACTCACATGTATGTCAATAATCACTCACATGTATGTTAATAATCAGTAACATGTATGTCAATAATCAGTCATACATGTCAATAATCATTCACACAAGAAGTCATTATTTTTAATGAAAACACTGTCTAAACCCACCTCTGTCATAAAGCTTGTACCGTACATAGCATCTAGCCTGGGGGTCCAGCTCTGACTGGCCCGTTGCAAGAGTGCTAGCCAAGGGAAAAGACACCTGGTCCACACTCACTGTGATGTCATGCACATTGTAGTGACTGTCTGCAAGTTTAAAACACAACAAGACACTACTTTTGACCAGTTCATGAAATTTTTCTAAAAGGTACAACTATTTCTGTATCTGGTGCTGAGATGAAAACCTGGATACGCAGACCTGCAGCAGATGTCTTCAATTCTTGAGGCAGATTCTGGATGCCACGCATCTTGCCCACCTCCACCACAATGCAGGAAGCACATCAACCCCTACCCACGCTGCCCAGACAGAAACAACGTACCAGCCTGTTTCTGTGGACAACCATGGAGAGATAGTGCATGTGCTCTACTGCTCTGATCTGCAGAACTAGTTCCCCTACAGCAGTCTCCCCATCTCCTTTCCATTCATTACATTTTTAGTCAATGCTGAAGGCAGTAACATGGGTTATGGGCTGGGCAGATTAACTGTGTCTGAAATACATGTCAGGGAACAATAATCTCAGCACTAAACAGGAATGAACTAGCAGTTATAGAGCATAAACACCAAGAGTGAAGGCAAAATCTCTATAAAGCATTTTTTTCAATAATGACAAGATTGATATCACTGTTACTGGAACATCATATGTTAAATATGCTAACTCTTCCTTGTTATCATTTTTTATACTAACAGGCAACACAAGCTAAGATTTAGAACAGTCTTTTCACTGTGAACACAAGCTAAGATTCAGAACAGTATATTCATTGTGAACGCAAGCTAAGATTCAGAACAGTATATTCACTATGAACACAAGCTAAGATTCAGAACAGTCTATTCACTGTGAACACAAGCTAAGATTCAGAACAGTCTATTCACTGTGAACACAAGCTAAGATTCAGAACAGTATATTCACTGCCAACACAAGCTAAGATTCAGAACAGTCTATTTACTATGAACACAAGCTAAGATTCAGAACAGTATATTCAGTGTGAACACATGCTAAGATTCAGAACAGTATATTTACTACGAACACAAGCTATGATTCAAGCAGCCTCACCTTCCTCCTGCCAGTCAGACTGTTCTATGTCCACATCCAGGGGTGACCATCCTATGCTGCGAGCAGCACTGACCACACGGTCTCTGTCATCTTGATGAACAAATTTGACAGACAGTTCGATCCCTCCTACAACCTACAAGCGGATTAGAAAACCACGTTTGTACACACGACCATTAATAAACATTAATGACAATGACTGTGACGATGATTATGATGAAGGGATTTACATCTCTGAAGTTTTTAATTTCCATACTGATAAAGTCTTCTTCTTCTTTGGCTTTCATTGCCAGGTGATGGTAAATCTGGAGCACTACTGTCAGGATGAGGGCAACACTTTTCTCCAGGTTTTAATAAAATAGTATTCCGTTCTGTGTGATTTACTGCATACTAACGTGCCAATATGGCACTAGAAAAGATGTATCTGTTGTGGTTAAAGGTCCAAGAGAACAACTAAGTTGCTGCCTTAAAGGTTTTCCCCCACAGCCATGCCCTATAACCTGGTATAATTTTGCTTAATTGAATGTCTGCTAGAGCAAATTTAATGGTCTGAGTTTTGGCACTCACAGAGGGGGTTAACATTTTTTTTTTTTATGGATTCCAGATTTTTGAAAAAATTAAGGTTAAGAATTCTTCAGGTCATGCATTATTTCCCCCGTGTGGTACCCGGGATCTGCAAAGAATAGGACCACTGTACCCTACCACGCATGATCATAAAAGGCGACTAAGGAGGGTTCAGCATAGGGCCAGCAACCCTATCTGGTAAAAAAACTATCAGACTGCTACAGAAACGGAAGCAAGGGAAAAAACAAATGCAGGTAGAAGGAGAAATGCGTATCAGGAAACTGAGCCCATGAAGGTTGTGGATGAAAGCCAGCCACTGGAAGTCCCCAGCCCGACTGCAGACCTCCTGGAACCTAAACACAAGATGCAAATAGGCAGCTGGAATGTAAGAACACTAAACCAGACTGGAAAACTAGCACAAACCATCAAGGAAATGCACAGATACAAACTAGACATACTAGGAATACAAGAAGCAAGATGGACAGGACAAGGCAGAAGGAAATTAACAACGCAGCACACAGAAGATACAATAATATGGTCAGGTAAAGAAGATCTTCATGAAGGAGGCGTAGCATTGATTATAACAAAAGAAGCATCAAGAGCATTGCTGAAATGGACCCCAATAAATGAGAGATTATTATATGCACGCTTCAACTCAAGATTCACGAAGCTGTCTATTATAGTTTGTTATGCACCAACAGAAGCAGCTGAAGAGGAGAGGAATTAAAAGAAGATTTTTACAACAGCCTCCAAGCAACAGTAGAAACAATACCCAAGCATGATATGCTACTCATCTTGGGCGACTTCAATGCAAAAGTAGGTGAAGGAAATGAAGATAGAAGAAGAATCATGGGAAGAGAAGGAATCGGAGAAATAAATGAAAATGGAGAAAGACTGTGCAGTTTCTGTGAAGAAAACATGATGACCATCGGAGGGACAATTTTCCAACACAAAAACATCCATAAGGTGACTTGGAGGTCACCAGATAAAACCACAGAAAACCAAATCGATCACATACTAATACACAACAAGTGGAAACGGTCACTACAAGATGTGCGAGCAAGGAAAGGAGCAGATGTAGGAAGTGATCACAACCTTCTGGTAGCAAAAATAAAACTAAAATTAAGGAAAGCCAAAATCGGAGAACACAGAAAGATACATTTTGATACAAGAAAACTGACAGACCAGCAAACAAGAAATGAATTCTCAATAGTACTTAAGAACTGCTTCAGTGTCCTACAAGACGAAGCAGAAATGTCCATACTAGAGTTCAATAAAACACTACAGGAAACAGCAAAAGAGGTGCTGGGATATCGGAAAAGGAGAAAAGAGGAATGGATATGCGAGACCACATGGGAAAAGATAGAGCAAAGAAAAGAAATCAAGAAAAAATTACTGAACACCAAATCACAACGGCTTAAAGAACAAGTTTTAAGTAATTATGCACAAAAAGACAAAGAAGTGAAGGAATCATGCTGTCAAGATAAACGTCAATATTATGACAACTTAGCAGAAACAGCAGAGAAAGCAGCATATACAAATGACATGAAAACCATATATAAAATCACAAAGCAGATGACAGGTAACTTCAACACAAGATGTGAAAGTGCAGTAAGAACACAAAATGGACAACTGGTCAGTGGAGAAAGAGAAAAAAATTGAAAGATGGAGGGAACAATTTAACACCCTACTAAACAGAACACAAGCAGCACAAACAATAGACATACCTGAAGCAAAAACGGAACTAAACATCAATACAGGACCAATAACAATAAATGAAGTAAAGGAGGCGATAAAGAAGCTAAAATCAGACAGGGCACCAGGTGAAGATGAAGTGACTGCTGAGATGTTGAAAGCAGAAGAAACAGAAACACCAAAACAACTTTGCCGGATATTACAACAAATTTGGGATCTAGAAAAAGCTCCAGAGGAGTGGAAAACTGGGCTTATAGTAAAACTACCAAAGATGGGTGACCTCAGAGATTGTGGGAACTGGAGAGGCATTACCCTACTGCCACTCACCAGTAAAGTATTTTGCAGAATAATCATCAACAGAATTGTACCAACACTTGAGGAAAAACTTTGGAAAGAGCAGGCAGGATTTAGGAAAGGAAGATCATGCATAGACCACATATTTGTACTTAGACAAATATTAGAACAGGCAAATGAGTGGCATAGCACAACATATGCATTATTCATAGATTTTGAGAAAGCCTTTGACAGTGTCAACAGAGATGCGCTGCGGAAAATCCTAAGATGGCATGGCCTCCCCCATAAAATAGTTAATGTAATAAAAGCCCTATACGAGGGTTTTCAGTGCAAAGTTATCTGTGGAGAACATATCTCCAGCAGCTTTAGGGTACAAACAGGAGTGAAACAGGGATGTGTACTATCACCAACATTATTTATCTTGGCAGTAGACTGGTTAATGAAGGAGGCAACATCAGACAAATGCAGAGGATTACAATGGACCCTTGACACAGTGCTGGAGGACCTTGACTTTGCGGACGACATTTGTCTATTATCAAGCAGTCACAAAGATATGCAAGATAAAATAAACAAGCTAACTCAGAATGCAAACAACATAGGACTAAAGATCAACGTAGGAAAGACAAAGTTAATGAAGCAAAATGTGAACAACAGAAATGTACTCAGAGTAGATAACAAGTTAGTGGAGGAGGTCAACGAATTTGTATACCTTGGCAGCAGAGTAGAAGAAAATGGAGACAGCACAGAGGACATCAACAGCAGACTTACTAGAGCAAACCAGGCTTTTGCAATGATGCAGACTATATGGAAATTAAAAAAAACTAAGCATAAATATGAAAATCACGATATTTAAGAGTAATGTTCTAAGTGTACTACTCTATGGAAGTGAATGCTGGAAAATCACCAAAACCATAGAAAACAAGTTGAATTCTTTCCAGACTAAATGTTTACGAAGAATTAGAAAAATATTTTGGCCAAACACCATAAGAAATAACATCTTATTAGCAGAAATGCAGATGAAACCACTGACAACAATTATTGAGGAAAGACGGTGGCGATGGTTGGGACATGTGCTCCGAATGACTGACAACTCACTACCAAAAGTAGCACTAAAATGGACACCACAGGGGAGCAGAAGTAAGGGTAGACCAAAAGAGACATGGAGAAGAACAACAGAAAGGATGTTGAGCAACAGAGGGCTCACCTGGGCAAGAGCAGAAAAAAAGGCGAAGGACAGGCATTTGTGGAAAACCCTTGCGGAAGCCCCATATGCCCTGGGCACAAGGTTCAGAGAGAGAGAGAGAGAGCATTGTTATTTGTTTAGGGTTTGACTTCCAAGGGAAAAAAAGAAACTAAGAAGCACTGCTCCATGTACAGAAAGTGTCACTGGCAATGACAATGATGTAAATGGTTGGAAAACATTAAAAGACAGATAAGAATCATTCTGGCAAAGTGCACCAGGAAAATCTGAGATCGAGCAAGCTGGCAATCCATCACAGACAACTATTTCTGAGAAGCTGGGAGAAAATGATGCTGTTTATTATCCTGACTATGCCAGGCTGAATGCAGCTTTGCTTGACACTTTACTGAAGTTGCGCCAGATTTGATGTAAGCTTACTTGACATTTTCTTGAAAATGTGCCAACTTGGATACAGGTTTCCTTGAAACTCTTCTGAAATTGTGCCATTCTGAATATGGCTTTACTTAACACTTTCCTGAAACTGTGACAGTCTGGATGTGATGTTACTTGACACTTTCCTGAAACTGTGCCAGTCTGGATGTGATGCTACTTGACACTTTCCTGAAACTGTGACAGTCTGGATGTGATGTTACTTGACACTTTCCTGAAACTGTGCCAGTCTGGATGTGATGCTACTTGACACTTTCCTTCTCCTTCTTCTTCTTCTTCGTTCACTTCTACCACCAAAAAGCGCACTGTGAACCTACTGAATTCACGCCTGTGGTCCTCGTTAGGTCCCGTGGTCCCCTGTGTGGTCCAAAATAGACCACACGAGATCCACGAGAGGACCACAAGGGGTTCAGAGTATCACAGTGCTTTAGCCTGTATTCTTGGTGGGTCTCGGAAGCGGGATTGCGTGACACCGTGGTTTTCATTGCACCAGTTTAGTCTAGGGTTGGACTTTCTCACCGGAAGACCTCGACGAGTTTAGGATATCAGTGCATCCCCGCTGGGTGAGAGGCGGTAGCCCACCCAGGCCAGAGTTGGACTTTCTCACCGGAAAACCTCGACGTGTTTTAAGATACCCGTGTATCACCACCGGGTGAGAGGTGGTTGCCCATCCAGTCCAGGGTTGGACTTTCTCACCGGAAAACCTCAGCGTCATTAGGATACGCAAACATCCCCGCCGGGTGAGAGGTGGTTGCCTATCTAGACTTCCCTGGTCCAGTGTCTCCGACTTCAGCATTTTGCGGTCGTGGCCGCTACCCTTCCTAGTTGTGACCAGGATGGAGCTTTTGTCCAGGAGGACAAATCCTCGCCACTAGTGACTTCTACCCCTGGGTTGAGCCGGTTTAGGCATTATCCCAGTATGGGCGTGTTTGGGACGGGACCAACCTCTAGGGCAGAGGTACTGTGACATGCATAGCCTTCAAGATTCACCCCTGGTATGAGCCGGTTTAGGCAAAATTCACCAGTATGGGTGTTTATCAGGCGTTACCGACCTCTAGAGCGGAGGTGGCATGACATGTCTAGCCATCAAGTTCCACCCCTGGTGTGTGCCGGTTTAGGCATATTTCACCAGTGTAGGTGTATTTCGGACGTGGGCGGCCTCTAGAGCAGAGGTGTCATGGTATAGCTCTTGTAGCGATACTACTGGACATACCGGTTAAACTTCACTTTCCACCATCTTTTCCCATCGGCTCCGCACAGCAACCTTTATTTCTTTTCCACATTCACTTCCTTAACCGGGAGGAGCTTCACTCCATGCGCGGCATTTGAAGAGTCTCGCCAGCAGTGTCTTAACCTCTGGGACAAGCCGGTTCATGCATTTCACCCGATATGACTGCACTCAGGACGTGGCCGACCTCCAGACCAGAGGTGCCGTGATTTGACTGTTTGCTTCGCTTTATCCTTTCTACCACCTTTTCCGCAGTGATGCTGCGCGGCAACCTCATTTGCAAATTTCTTCATTGGCCGGGAGGAGCACCGCTCCACGCACGGCAGCTGAAGATCTCGCCAACAGCGGCAGATGAGCTACCAAACGTGCCACTCATCTACCCTAAGTAACTGGTTTTCAGGCGCCAGATATTCGCCCTCGCCCCTTCTCCTGTCAGTTTAAACAGTTCTGCCACGGGAAGGCCAGGAGCTGGACTTGACTGCCAGAGGCTGTTTGTGGCGCGTTTGCAGTCCTTAGAACCGACACTTTCCTGAAACTGTGACAGTCTGGATGTGATGTTACTTGACACTTTCCTGAAACTGTGACAGTCTGGATGTGATGTTACTTGACACTTTCCTGAAACTGTGACAGTCTGGATGTGATGCTACTTGACACTTTCCTGAAACTGTGACAGTCTGGATGTGATGTTACTTGACACTTTCCTAAAATTCTTCCAGCTTGTGTGCAGAAACAGTACCGAGCTCATGCACAGACTAAAACCGACATCAATTATTACAAAAATAAATACAAACTAATATTACTAACAAAACTGCTGCTGCTGTTTACCTGATCTAAAGCAGAGCTACCCTGAACATCTCCATCAACAGCAGGCCTCTCCCAACCTAACGAGGGCAAACTTATGGCTGACCATCCATTTACTCCTGAAATTCAACAGGAAAATGATCTGCTTTATTTCAATTTGGCACTAGAACACCCCATACCTGGTACTACACTTTAAGCTCTGTGAATTAAACTATGCTAAAATAAACAAGTACTTCTGTTTAGAAAACCGAAATTTGTATAAAGTGTTATTTCTTGAAGACATATACTTTCAATTATAAACAAGTGTCTTCCATGTACTTGAGGTTTTTAAAAACAAGTCTTTTTTTTAGATAAGATACTCAAACATGTGGACATTTTAGTTATACATCAATTAAACAAAAATGGAGGGTGAAAGCAATCAGAAAATAAGATCTTGACAGATCAAATATGTGACAAATCATAGACGAAAATGAAGACAAGAGTCCCTTACTAGGATATGATCACATGCGTTAGTACAAGGCTTAACAAGGCATATACTCACCTGTACGTCTTGTTAACAATGGCATCAACGGCACAACAGAGGTCCCTAACAGAACATCACCAGTCTGATGTGCCAGTCTGTGCACAGAAAGACCACTTCTGCTCTTCTCCAGCCCGAACTCTTAAAGTAAAGGATTTAAAAACAGAAAAGTGAAAACAAATCGAAAACAGGGTCAAGGTGACGTAAGGATATCAGGGGCATCAAACTTGGAAGACTCTTAATAATAAAAGTGTTTTAACAGTCATGTTCTAAAAATATATTTTCTTCTTTCATTTCTTCTTCAGTTTATCTGGAACTGTGAGTTGGTGTTCTTGGGCAAGTGAAGTGGTGAAGATGTTGGGGCACAGCATCATATCAGCTTGGGGGCAGGTGATGTGGTGAAGATGTTGGGGCACAGCATCATATCAGCTTGGGGGCAGGTGATGTGGTGAAGATGTTGGGGCACAGCATCATATCAGCTTGGGGGCAAGTGATGTGGTGAAGATGTTGGGGCACAGCATCATATCAGCTTGGGGGCAGGTGATGTGGTGAAGATGTTGGGGGCACAGCATCATATCAGCTTGGGGGCAAGTGATGTGGTGAAGATGGGGGCACGGCATCATATCAGCTTGGGAGCAAGTGATGTGGTGAAGATGTTGGGGCACAGCATCATATCAGCTTGGGGGCAGGTGATGTGGTGAAGATGTTGGGAGCACAGCATCATATCAGCTTGGGGGGAGGTTATGTTGTGAAGATGTTGGGGGCACAGTATCATATCAGCTTGGGGGGAGGTTATGTGGTGAAGATGTTGGGGGCACAGTATCATATCAGCTTGGGGGCAGGTGATGGTGGCTATTTTTTTTCAGTCCCTGAGTGAAGCAATGAGTGCTCAAGGCTTCTTTAGCAGACTTCATCACTATGGGGGTTTATGGTGCCCCCTGCCACATTAGCAGTTAGTTACTGAGGAGACTAGGCATGTTAATGGGGAGACCAGGCCTGTTACTGGTGAGACCAGGCCTGTTAATGGGGAGACCAGGCATGTTAATGGGGAGACCGGGCGTGTTACTGGGGAGACCAGGCCTGTTAATGGGGAGACCGGGCGTGTTACTGGTGAGACCAGGCCTGTTAATGGGGAGACCAGGCATGTTAATGGGGAGACCAGGCGTGTTACTGGGGAGACCAGGCCTGTTACTGGGGAGACCAGGCGTGTTACTGGGGAGACCAGGCCTGTTACTGGGGAGACCGGGCGTGTTACTGGGGAGACCTGGCGTGTTACTGAGGAGACCAGGCCTGTTACTGGGGAGACCAGGCCTGTTACTGGGAAGACTAGGCCTGTTACTGGGGAGACCAGGCCTGTTACTGGGAAGACTAGGCCTGTTACTGGAGGTACCAAGTGAGAAGTGGAACAGGTTCTTGGTCGTGTATGGTTCGCCAAGGCTGATGCTAGTATGACAGCTATGGGTCTGCTGATTGTCAAATTAAACAGGGTGTCAATCAATCAATCAATCTTCACTCACTCTTGTTCCCCATAAATAGGGGTTTCATCTTCTTCTGGATCTGTTTGGTTTTTTTTTCAGATTTTTTCAAATACTTTTCCTCTATCAAAGCTATCTGTAGCTTGGAAGAACATTCCTTTCATTACTGTATCAATTTTTATCTTTATAATGCTTTTTTAGTCTTTATAGCTTTCAATTTTATATAAAATATTATCTATATAAAGGTCATGTCAAGAGCATTTCTTATATATATGACGGTAGAGAAAGAGAGAGAGGT
Organism: Achatina immaculata; assembly: GCA_009760885.1. Lineage (NCBI taxonomy): Eukaryota > Metazoa > Mollusca > Gastropoda > Stylommatophora > Achatinidae > Lissachatina > Lissachatina immaculata. The sequence continues at coordinate 22,490,829 of CM019703.1, read as the reverse complement.
ATGTATGTATGTATATACACATAAACTTGAAACATACTTGAAATTTGATACAAAATGTCTTTAATTCATACTAGACACAGTTTCTGAGGTTAACTCTGACAAAGACCGGCTTGTTGATCTACAGTATCCTTACACATTCACTATTTTTCCATGTAAAGAAATAGCAAAACAAATGACATCAAGAGCTACATTACATGGACACCAAACATGAACAAATAGGATAATAAAAAAAAAAGTATGCATATAGAATAACAGAGGTTGTACAGATGTAACGAAGCAATAATTAGAATCTGCAGAACCCTAAAGTTGACTTACGGTGTGTTTATGACTAACAACAATATAGGTTCCAAAACAAAACAAAAAAATCTGATGTTTCATAAGTCATATATTTGAAAAATCTAAAAACTGACATCGAAAGTGTTTGTGTTGAAGGTCAGTGTTAAAATATTTATGATTTGCCTAAAAAAAAATGGTAGACAAAAAAACTTTACACATAAAAGAAAGAAAAATAGTAACAGAACAACGGAAACTCAAACCCTAGACCAACTGGACAAGCAAATGCCTGGTCATGAGAGGACAATGCTCCCGACAACTTGGCCATCTTGCATTTTTCACCCTCAACACTTTACTGTACAAACCTCAATGTTAACACTGTACCAATGTCTTCCTGTACCATTAAAAAAAAAGTATACAACAATGTGAACTAGCCTTTTATTTGTTAATCTTTTTCTTTTAAAACAGATAAGTCAAAACACTGGCTTTTTTTTTGGGGGGGGGGGGGGGGGAATGGGAGTAATGACAGATGACACTTGAGAAGAAAACAACAGTTCACATGCAGACAACAATTCACATACAAACAAAAGTAATTAACAAAGGAACTTTAATTTCAAAGGCCAAAGAATTGTGCACGCATGCTCATCCAACTTTCTGCCTGTCGTCATTAAGAGAGAGACAGGAGACATAATGTGTAAGAAGATCATCAACATAATAAATAAAATAAGCCACAGATGACAAGTTGGCACAAGAAGATGAAAATGATAAACATATTACCTTTACTGAGACTAGTTGGCATCTGATGCCACACTTCAAAGACAGCCTCAGCAGACTCCAACAACTCTGCCAGACTGATGACATCAGATGACGAGGTCCCAGACACAAGCAGCTGACAAGGAAAGTCCATGTAGTGATTGAATTCTGGAGCAAATGACCTGGCCACCGTTTTTGTCACCCTCTCGCTCTAAGAAAACATGGTACAAACACATCAAACAGAAATATCTGAAGCATCAAAGAAACATGCATCAAGACTGCCAAGACTGAGAAAACATGGTACAAACACATCAAACAGAACAGTCTGAAGCATCAAAGAAACATGCATCAAGACTGCCAAGACTGAGAAAACATGGTACAAACACATCAAACAGAACAGTCTGAAGAGAACAGCCCCTTTTCTACTAGGCAATAAGCAACCCATAGCCTACATGCTGGTGTCAGGGTTAATGAACCACTGCTGACCAAGACCCTATCTCATCTCTCCTTTTGTACCCCCCCCCCACAATAGGTCTAGCCTGGTTAACATGGCAGAACTGCCCTAGTCCCAATGGTGGTGGAGTCTGCTAAAGAAGCACTGCACTCCTTTCTGTTAGCTCAAGAACTGGAGAAAAAAAAAACTGCCACCATAACCTGCTTCCATGCTGACACAATGCTGCGCTTCAACATCTTCACCACAATAAACACTAGCTCACAGTTTCAAGGAGACAGAACAACCTGAAATAAATATCTATCAGGATTGCCAAGTCTGAAAACACCTATCAGATACACCCAATCTAACACTGGGACTGGCAAGAAAAAAAAAACAGCCAGGAATATCCCCAGTATCCAGTGATTTCAGCATGCATGGATAGACATGGTCTCTGTTCTTCCTTTATTTTACTCCCTTCTCTAATGATATCTTATATTTAGCCGATAAAATACATATTTTTTATTTAAGGCTTGCTTTTACTCTTTTACCTTCTACTACCTTCCACAGCTTCACTGAACTGTCTCAGTGTATGTGCACTAAGTATACAATTAACAAAAGAGAGAGTATCTTTCTCTTGTTAAATAATTACCTCCTTTCCCAAGAAGGAAATTCTGATGCGGACATAAGCATTCACACCAACATCTGCTGGGTAAGCCATGGATGAGTCCAGCTGTGCAATGCTCTCTGCGGCAGCCTTAGGCACAGAAAACAGGCACATAATGGATACGTATAATATTACAATGTGCCACACAACCTCAGTCTAGCTAATGTGCTATATCAGATGTCAGTACACAATATAAAACTATAAGATGTCAGTCTTGCCATTCTAAAGTGCCACATACATAATTTACTGACATACGCAATCAGTCAACCTTCTCTTATCCTCCTTTTCCGAGTCTAGAGAATTTCACTTTCTACTTTCTTTTCTTTTCCCTGTGTGTATTTTAGATAGTTCTTTCCCCCTCGATGATATCTTTATGAAGTGGTCTATTAATACACATAATTTCTATGCTACCAACTTTCTTTTACTTTCTCATTTCCATTACACAAAAGCTTATCACAATAATTCGGTTTTATTACTGTATGTAAGTAGGCACAAGGCAAATATCTGCAACTAAAATCATACTGTTGGAAGATATCTGAACTGTTTCCTATCCTGTTTGAAGATATCTGAACTGTTTCCTATCCTGTTGGAAGACATCTGAACTGTTTCCTATCCTGTTGGAAGATATCTAAACTGTTTCCTATCCTGTTTCAGAGTTTTCTTGAAATAAATTGCACAATCAAAAGGGAAAAAAAGTTATTATCAGTTATGTATAGAAAAAAAACATACTGAAACCAGTTATCAGTTCATGTGGCTTGTCATTGCTGGGCAATCTGAATGTATTTTTATTAAGCCATGACGCCTGCCTCAGTGAGTATGGTACTGTGAGTGTCAGTGATATCCTGGGCCCATTATCTCTGAAGTTCCCCCCTTCCCCATTTCTCCTCCCCCCACCCCCACCCCTCTTCTGTTCTTTTTAGGCCACCACATTTTTTTTTCTGTAAAATCACTACAGAAGGATAACTTTTCTTGATGCAGTTGAGGAGTTTTAGTATTCATCCATTTCCAGTTTATATATATGAAAGTGAATCAAATACAAGTTAGAAAATGTGATTTACACAGAACATTTATTGAGTACAGGAAAAATAACATCCCTCATTCATTTATTTGCATGTCCCTTGCAGAACCTTGCCTCCCTAATAGCTCTCCTGTAGGCCTCTCGGTTGTAAGCAAGATGGCCTGCTGCTGATGCATCCATTTGCAGATTATCAACAATGTCTTGCAGCCATCTTTGCCTTGGTCTTCCTCTCTTTCTTTTTCCCATTAGGTATCCTTCCAAGACAGTATTCTCTAGATTATCATGATGTTTAATGTGTCCAAAATAGTTTTCTCTGTTTAATTCTCTTTACTAGCCAGCCTTCTTCAATATTAAGTTCTTGTAGTATGGATACATTTGTTCCTTTTTGTGTCCATGATATTTGAAGAACTCTTCTGTAGCATTTACATTCAAAGGCATTTATGTGTTTCTCAGCTATTTTGTTAAGTGTTCAGGTCTCACAGACATATGTTGCGATGGGAAAGATGCATGCCCTTAAAAATCTTATTTTTGTGGTTCTGTCTGTTCCTCTCCACAGATTCTTTATTTGTTTTACTTTCTGAAGAGTGAAAGATGTCCTCCTTTTAATTTCCCTCATTGTATCTCCATTATTAGTTAGTAGTGATCCAAGATATTCAAAACTCTCCACTTCTTCCAGTTTTTCCTCACTCATCAATTTAGTTTTATTTGTATTAAGATAGAGGTTTTGCTCTTCGCTGTTCTTACGGACTGACATAATTAGTTTTTCCATTCCTTTTTGTGTCGTGGACAGTAATACTGTGTCATCAGCATATCTAATCTCTGGTATTTCATAACCTCCAATTGTTATGGCATCGTAATATTCTTTGTCTACATTTTCTCTAACATTCCTCATTATATTTTCAGTATACAAGTTAAATAAGTAAGGCGACAATATGCACCCCTGACGGGCCTCTTGTTTTATGTCAAACCAAGATGTTGTTTCGCCATTTATTCTTACTGCTGCCCTGTTTTCTATATAATCCCACAGCTTTGCAATGCTTTTGTGTCACCTGTGAACTAGCGCCTGAATATTAGTAAGAAAAAAACTCTTTGCCCCAGAGTTCTCAGCCTCTGGTGCACTCATCCCTTGTGTGCCTAGCCAGGATGGTCAAGTTCTCAGCCTCTGGTGCACCTCATCCCTCGTGTGCCTCGCTAGGATGGTCAAGTTCTCAGCCTCTGGTGCACTTCATCCCTTGTGTGCCTCGCCAGGATGGTCAAGTTCTCAGCCTCTGGTGCACCTCATCCCTTGTGTGCCTCGCCAGGATGGTCAAGTTCTCAGCCCCTGGTGCACCTCATCCCTTGTGTGCCTCGCCAGGATGGTCAGTGTAGTGTAAGACTGTTAGGTCTGACTTAAACTCTGAGACCCAGCTGTAGAATTAAGCCTTGCACACGCACTCTGCACATATTTCACAGTAAATGTTCCCAGGGGTTCAGAACTTTGGTGGACAGGAATCAGATGACAAAAAGCACTCCTTCCTTGGAGCATGTCTTCAATGTAACCACCATCTTGACATGCACTATTCTCAGCTTGCTACTCAGCTCTGGTGGTGCTGCTTGCATACTAACATCATCTGCCTTGGTGCTACAGATGGTACTGCTAAGGAATTTCTATATGTTCTTCGGAAATTTTATCCACACTTTCTACCTTTCATCTGATTCATCCTTGTACAATTATCCTTTGTAATTCTGTCACAGAAACCATAATAAAAATTTATTGTAAAAAAAGCATAAATGCTTGGGAAAAAAAAAAAAAACGAAGCTGGAAAACAAAAGTTTTACATTAAAAAAGGATCCTACAGCAGCTCTTCAGCACTTAAAAACAGAAAGTGAATGGTTAATGACAAATGAAGGAAACACACAACCCTTACCTTGAGTCCAGCTGCTCTCATGACCCCTACAGACAAACAGACTTGAGAACCTGCAATGTTCCTGCTCAGTGTTGTGAACGTTGCATCAGACTGAAAGAGAAGTGCTTTTCTATTACTATAATCTTTTAAATGCAGAACATCTGCCATTTTCTGCTCTGAAAACTAATTACATGACAACAAAAACTCTCACTGTTTCCATGATGAAACTAATCATTCAAAAAACAAAACAAAAAAAAAACTATATAATGTGTGTGTGCGCATGCATGTGTGTGAGTGGTGTTGGAAAATCATCAAAACTATAGAAAACAAGCTGAATTCTTTCCA
>CM019703.1:18612804-18895304 GCA_009760885.1 Achatina immaculata | reverse complement strand
TAAAGTGGAGATATAGCAGTATATACTAAGATGGACACCACAGGGGACAGAAGTAAGGGTAGACCAAAAGAGACATGGAGAAGAACAACAGAAAGGATGTTGAGCAATAGAGGGCTCACCTGGGCAAGAGTAGAAAAAAAGGCGAAGGACAGGCATTTGTGGAAAACCCTTGCGGAAGCCCCATGTGCCCTAGGCACTTAAGGTTCAGAGAGAGAGAGAGAGATAGCAGTATATGTTGATATAAAACTGAAAGAAATAAACTGCCATATGTATCAATACAGCAGTAGTAATTTTCCTGTAATAGTCGAGTGATTTATCATTTATTATTTATCAATGAGGAAAAATTGGAAGAGGTGGAGAGTTTTGAATATATTCAATCATTAATAATGGAGATACACTGAGGGAAATTAAAAGGAGGACATCTATCGCTCTTCAGAAAACAAATCTACTACAGAAGCTGTGGAGAGGAACAGACAGAACTACAAAAATAAGATTTTTAAGGGCATGCATCTTTCTCATCGAAAAATATGCATGTGAGACCTGGACACTTAACAAAACAGCTGGGAAACACATAAATGCCTTTGAATGTAAATGCTACAGAAGAGTTCTTCATTTATCATAGACACAAAAAAGAACACATATATCCATACTACAAGAACTTAGCACTGAAGAAGGCTGGTTAGTAAAGAGGATTAAACAGAGAAAACTTAAATATTTTGAAGACATTAAATGTCATGATAATCTAGAGAATACCGTCTTTGAAGAGTTCATAATGGGAAAAAGAAAGAGAGGAAGACCAAGGCGAAGATGGCTTGATTTTTTATAATCTGCAAAGGGATGCATCAGCAGCAGGCCATCTTGCTTACAATCGAGAGGACTACAGGAGTGCTGTTAGGGAGGCAATGTTCCGCAAGGGACATGCATATGACTAAGTGACCGAGTCGAGTGATTACTAACCCCAAAGACCATGTAGTGGTCTCTGTATGTGGGTCCAAACATTAATTTGGATCCCTCCTCAGAGTTGGCAAAGAATTCGTCCAACCTTGCTTGTATCCAGAGTATTATGTCTTTTCCAAATTCCCATTTGAGAACGAAGAGAGCAGCCAGAAACTGAAGCTCAAAGCTCCAGTAGATCGTATGCCAATTAATCTGAAAATCGAAACATTATAAAAAATGTGTGTGATGAATGAAAAAGTAATATCTATATCACATATAACTGGCTTACCTTTAAAACTCCAAAACTGCTACTGTGTCTCCTACTACACTACTTTTACATTAACTTTTGTTAATTATTACTTCCGCGTGCAAAGCAAATTCTTCAGACAACACTGTAGGAGAGGTTTTTGACCAGGAAAATGTTTGTTTTTGTTACCTAGTATCATTTTATTAACTAATTTCTGGCACAGAGGATTCTGCTAATATTTGACTGGCATAAAGGCTTAGGGTTAGGGTTAGGCCTCAGTAACTAAATAACATATTTGCATTGTAAGGTGGTATACAGTCCACAGTAACATATTTGCATTGTAAGGTGGTATACTTTTTTTTTTTTTGAGACAACGAAAACGACAGGCCGGGACCCGGTGGTACTGCAAACCGGGCCCACCCGTAACGAGATGCGGACCTTACCCCCGACAGTCAGTGTGCAGGGCAGGCCTCAAACACCTCGTTGGTTCCAAAATAACAAAGTGTACATTCTACAGAGCGCAGAACTACACTTTGATCTTAGCCAAAAGGGTTAAGCCTCAGTAACTAAATAACATATTTGCATTGTAAGGTGGTATACATTCCACAGTAACTAAATAATATGTTTGCACTGTAAGGTGGTATACAGTCCACAGTAACTAAATAATATGTTTGCATCGTAAAACTAGGTTATTTGTGGTTGGGTTTTTTTTGTGTATGTGTGTTTAGTTTTGACCACTGTTTTCTCTTCAAATAGTTCAGCACAATTCTGCAAATCCACTTTCTACATTGCACGATCTTTTCCCAGCTCTGCTCATTTATAGCAACTGAAGGAAAAACTCACTGATAATTTACAAATATATTTATTCCTATTTCAGATAGAGGACACTCATAATAAAGACAACAAAAACATGCATAAACGCATTAATGAACTCACAGGCAGGAAAACAAAATATACCACAGGATGCCTGAAATCGAAAGAAGGTAAAATGTTAATGGCAAAAGAAGACATTGTGATCAGGTGGACAGAGTATATCGGTGAGCTATATGGAGGAGAAAGACCAGAATTAACACCAGATACTGAAAACTGTGATGGACCGCCAATACTTGAAGATGAAATCACAGATGCCATCAAACACATGAAGAAAGGAAAAGCGACTGGGCCTGATAATATAACAATAGAAGAAATAGAGGCACTAGAGGAGACAGGAATAAAAATAATAACCAAGTTACTGAATGACATTTACAACAGTGGTTATATTCCCAGTGACCTGATTAAATCCACGTTTATAGCACTACCAAAGAAACCAGGTGCAAAGGAGTGTGACGACCACCGGACTATCAGCCTCTCAAGTCACATAACGAAGCTACTTTTGAGAATAATTATGAGAAGAACAAGGAAAAAGATAAAAATGGAAATAGCAGATGAACAGTTTGGATTTGTTGAAGGAAAGGGAACACACAATGCCATTTATGCTTTACAAACACTAACAGAAAGAGCTTTAGAAGTACAGAAAGATCTCTACTTATGCTTCATTGATTACACCAAGGCATTTGACAAGGTGAAACATAGTGAAATTATTAAAATGCTTGAAGACATCAATATAGACGGCAAAGACTTGAGGATTGTAAAACATCTATACTGGCAGCAAGAAGCAGCAGTTCGAGTTGAAAATGGAATTGGAAAATACCAACCTATAAAACAAGGGGTGCGACAAGGATGTGTACTATCTCCAGACCTTTTTTCTCTGTACAGCGAGAATATTCTAAGAACAATCATCACAGAACCAGGCATAAAAATTGGAGGATACAATATTAACAACCTTCGGTATGCTGACGACACAGTACTGATAGCGGAGAACCAACAAGACCTGCAAAATCTCTTGGATAAAGTCGCCAAAGAAAGTAAACAGAAAGGCCTTACTTTGAACATAAAAAAGACAGAGACTATGGTTATATCTAAGAAACAGAATCCACCAGCATGCAGTATTCAATTAAACGGAACCATTCTAAAGCAGGTGCAGAAATTCAAATACCTTGGAGCAGTAATAACTTCAGATGGGAAATGCAAAACAGAAATTAGGAACAGAATAGGCCAAGCAAAGACTGCATTTCAGAGAATGAGAAACATATTAGTTAACACATCCTTATCAATGAATGTTAGAAAACGAGTCCTAAAATGCTATATTGAACCTATCTTGTTATATGGAAGTGAATCATGGACAATAGGCAAGTCTGCACAAAAATCATTGGAAGCAGCAGAAATGTGGTTTATTAGAAGAATGTTGCGAATCCCCTGGACAGCAAAAATAACTAATGAAGAATGTATGAGAAGAGCTGGAGAGACAAAAAAACCTTGTCAGAAAGATAAGAGAGAGACAATGTACTTTCATAGGACATGCAATGAGAAGAGGGGGCATTGAAAATATTATAACAACAGGAAAAATAGAAGGAAGAAGATCAAGAGGAAGACCAAGAGAAATGATACTGGACAGTCTGACGGGATGGTGTGAGAGGAGATCACCAACTGAACTGATGGCCTGCATGAAGGATCGGGTACTCTGGAGAAGCATAATAGCCAACGCCAGTCGGCACGGCAACTGATGATGATGATGATTTCAGGTTATCCCCTTTTGCTTTCCTTGTGATAGTATATTGTAAGGGAAGTAAGTAACTTTAGTGGTTAAGCTATTTGATTATGTCCCTTGTTTGTAGTATCCGGAATTTTTTTTTTTTTTATAGAAAGTCAGCTCATGTAATTTGCTATCTGAGGGAAAAGTTTCTTGGCTCAAACAATTTTGACACGTTGCGTATATTTCTCGGGATTTTTCTGAAAAAGTTTTTTTTAGGTTTCAACGACTGGAGTGTTTGTGTTGACACAACAGTCTAAATTTAGTATTAGAGTTCTAGTTGTTTGTTTTAGAAATTAAAGTTTATCAAAACAGGTAAATTCACGTGAATATAGTGTTTCATGATGGAATATTCAGAAAACATAAGAAGATTTGGTAGGGAATGTTTAAAGCTCAGAGAGAGTCATAGTCATGATTATTATGATAGGACTTCACAATATTCTACACTTGATACGAGAACATTTCCTAACTTAGCATTATACCAGATCTACAACACGTGGTCAATCAACTATACGATTAAATCACTGTACTCGAAGTTTAAAAAGTATCAATTCTTCATAATCCCTTGAAACACATCTTCAATCTGTCCTAAAACTTATTCTGCAAGACTGCTCTTCTTGAGTATCTAGTGCTCTAACTGTCCATCTGTTCCAACTGTCGTTACCTACGTCTTCTTTCTCTCTCGTGTCTTCTCTGGTGTGTGTTCTTCTTCTGATGTTCTTCTCTGATTGTCTGTCCTTCTCATCTTCTCTTGTCTGGACCGGTCTCAATTCACTGACCGTCCTTGTTCCTCCGTCCTCCGTCTACACTCTCCTCTACTTCCGTACTTCTTCGTCTTAGATTGTCTGTCTTCGGGTTCCCTCCTCTGTCTCCTCTCCTCTACTTCCGTACTTCTTCGTCTTAGATTGTCTGTTCTTCCATTTTCGGACCTCCCCCTCTGTCTCCTCTCTCCTCTACTTCCGTACTTCTTCATCTTAGATTGTCTGTTCTTCCATCTTCGGGCCCCCTCCTCTGTCTCCTCTCTCCTCTACTTTCGTACTTCTTGGTTCCCTCCAGTCTCTTCGCTCGCCTTTTTATCTTCAAGTTCAGCTTGATGGATTAACCAATAAGTATTTTGGCTCCACCCTTCAGATGTCCACTGGTTCCCATGAGCCTTCTGATTATCCGTCATTCAAACTGCCCCGTGACCTATCTCTCGTAAGTCAATTGTCCAATAGGCCACGTCTCTAAATATCTAATTGATCAGCTGGCCGAGTCGTCTACTCCTTTATTTAAAAATCATGTGCAATAGCGTCCTAACGGTCATAGGTCTCAAAGTGTCAACGCCGTCGATACATTTGTCATTTACCTAAGTAAATCTTGCTCTTTCATGTCGGAGGTTTTATTGTGTCCTCTCTTTTCATTGTGTCTGCCTTTTCTATTCGTCTTTTCTATTTTGTTTTCAGGTGACAACGTCCAGTCACTGCTTTGTTATCACTGGACCATCCTACTTTCTGGCGTCCTTCCTTTGTATTCCCTTCTCAGCGTCACTGAATCCAGTCTTTTTCAATTTACTTTTTCCACTTTTTACTTTTGTCCGCGTCTTCTTCTTGTGTCATGGAAGTTTTATACATTTCTCTTCCTTTCCTACCTACTTTTTTTCTGTCGCTATTCGATGTTACTATTTTGTTTAAAGTATTCTTTCATAATCATATTCATTAATAATAATAACAACAACTATAGTCATTACTTACAATGATGTGCTACACTTTGCCATTATGAGATTGTTTTTCATTCTCATCACACTGTTCTGCAGACATATTTCTTTCTTTTCAATCAATCGTTTACTTATGTCTTTGTTACTTCCTTCATATAATGTTTTATGTTTCCTCTTCTCTTAACAGTCATTTCTAGAATATCATCTGTCATCTGTATTTATTTTTGGCTTGTCTTTATGACTATGTTACTGATGCCTCTAACGCTTGCTGGGATGATTTTTTTAAGGCTATAACTATCATTTACATCTTGAAATATTATTTCATTATCAGATAGTGCATCAAAACTGTTTTTAACTTATATATTAAATTTCCCTTTTATTTCTGTATCTTGTCCTGACACATCTATATTTAGTTTAGAGTTTCTGGTCATTATTTTAACAATCTTGAATTTTAACCTATTTTAACCTTAATTTTATTATTACTAATCTGTGCTCAGTGTGATCGTCTGCTCCATGGACTGCTTTGGCTACCTGGAGAACACTTTTGAATTTTGTTTTGATAAGGGAATAATCCATATGCTGTCGGATCTTATTGTCTGGTCTTTTCCAGATGTATAGCCTTTGTATGTTGTGTTGCTGATACCAGGTATTTACGATGACATTTTGCCCACCCGACCAGATTCTCTCCTCTGTCGGTATGTTGTCCTAGACAATGATCTTCTACCACTTGATCTTCTGGGGTTTTTCTTACCTAGACACTGAAATGTCGCACTGTTACATTTAATTAAGTTTCGCATTGTTTCGTTGAAGTGTCAAAGTGATGATAAAATTAGAACGGAATTAGCAGCAACAGAGATGTGGTTGTGGAGAAAGATACAACAAAAACCCTAGCCAGACAGAAAAACAAACGAAGAGGTCCTAAAAAAAAGTCAGAACAGCGGAAACTAGTTAAAACTGTAAGAAAAAGACGGTGAAGACTGTCATGAGAAGACATAGAGAACTCGGTAATGATTGAAACGTCAAGGGAAAAATAAAGAGAGGACAGAGAAGAGAGGAAGAGATCTCAGTGGACTGGCCAAACGGCATGGACAAGAAAAACATCTGAACTGACTGGAAACAATGATATCGCAAAGGGTGAAAAAAATATGATTGGCTACGCCATCCAACAGGGAACATAACAATAATAAAATGCTTAAGTTGTCTTCATTGACACACGTTTGGTATACTGCAGTGCGACATAGTCATAGGCTCTCTTAAAAAGCGTGAGGTCCAATTCAAGACACAATTTTTGTGTTAGTACTCTTATGTAATAATGAGGATCATTATATCAATAGAAAATAATGTAGTAATTCAAGTCTGCTATGCTTACCGCGGACAATGATAAAACAAATCCATACACTGTAACTTTTCCAGTGTTCGATGGTGTTGCTCACTGTGCGGATCGACTAAACTCATTGTCATTCATTTATGTGACATGTTGCTCACTGTGTGGATCGACTAAACTCATTGTCATTCATTTATGTGACATGTTGCTCACTGTGCGGATCGACTAAACTCATTGTCATTCATTTATGTGACATGTTGCTCACTGTGTGGATCGACTAAACTCATTGTCATTCATTTATGTGACACGTCCTTTTTAGAACGTTGTCCTTCTCACAGCCTCCCTGATTGCTTACGGTCTTATGCAAGTTGGCTTGCAGTGACACATTCAGACTTTCCATGATGTCCTGAGTCCACCTGTAGCCAGGTCGTCTCTTTTCTCTTTTGCCAGGCGCTATGCTTTCTACTACCAACCTCTCCAAGCTGTTGTGTCTCTTGATGTGGCCGAAGCACTTCAGCTATTTAATTTTTATGGTGTTAACAAGCCAGTTTTCTGCGACATCTAATCCCATCAATATCTCTTTATTTGATTTTTTTCTATACATTATATGCTACATGGCCTTCTACTAATACTTCATTTCAAATGGTGTTATTCTCTGTTCTAGTCATTTGTTGAGTGTCTTTGTTTCACATCCGTATGTTGCCACTGGGAATATGTAAGCTCTTAGTAAAAATAACGTTGTTTTCTTGTTGGTACCTTGCCACATACTCTTCATTTGTGCTAGTTTCTGTGATGCAACTGCAATTCTTCTTTTGATTTCCACTGAGCAGTCACCATTAGAGGTGATGAGTGAACCTAGATATTAAAATGTATCTACATTTTCAAGATCTTTATGGTCCAACGTAATTTTGGACTTGCTTCTTATTTTCTCAAATAATTATCACAACTTACATTTTGTTTGTGTTTAAAAAAGAAGTTCTGAGCTTTGCTGTGCCTTTTTGTTGAGAAAATCAGTGCCATCAAACAACCGAATAAGACTAACTTCAGCTTAATGCATATAATGATTACCAAGTCTACCGCTGTCACAGACAGAGAGATCAGGAACGCTTCTAAATACAGTCGAACCTACTTAATATACATCACTTTATGTCACAACCGGCATATTGTCACAGAAATGTGTATCCATGGCCAACCCTATAAGTAATTAATGGGCTTTACTCCAGCTAATACCACTCCGCTTATTGGCACAAATAGTTTAGTGTCACCGTATTTTTTCACCCGGAGGAGTTAAAAACTCCTCTTTATATCACAAACTAGGCGAGTCTAAGCTATAAACAGCGTTATCAGTTTCACGATTCATCAAAGTAAGGAGCCGGTCGTTTGATCACCGAGTACGTGCCGCATCAATCTTTTGAACATGTGAGCATCAAAACTCAAGTGATGTGAATGAATGGAGTACCACGCCCGCCCTTTCAGAAGAACATGATTTAAAAACTGGCTTCTTTCGGTCATTATTTGCAATGTTTATCAAGACGTGAGCGGTGTTAATTTGGCAACGCGAGTTGATGGACGGTCATTCTGGAGTAGTAACACACAATAATTAGTGTATAAGTGCATAACTATACACGAAGCCACTGCAGTAAAGCTGCGATGCCAAAATGTATAAGCTAGGAAGAAAGTAGGAACAGCTTTATTACTTAAGGAGTACACGGTTGTGACGTTTCGGCATGAGCCTTAATCATTCAAAAAACACACAGCACGAAGAACTGGATAGAGGAGATAAACTATACATTTACATGAATGCTATGTTTAAAAAAATGTATGAAATAAAATGAATAGAGCACTTAGCTGTAACCTGTAAGAAGCTGCAGCACATGTGTACTGTTTTTAAATCATGTGTATTGTGAATCGTATAGTCGGGAATTTCTCTCTACTTCTCGGTGTGATAAATAATGGCTACCAAAAACAAACGTCGTGATCAAGATTTAAACGCTAAAATGAATATTCTGAAGCAAGGTAATGAAAAAGTTACGAGAAATGACACAGTGGATAATTTGGAATTGACGTTTCAGCTGTATCGAAACTGCTAAAAACCGAAACAAAATTGAACGAGACTTTCACTCGTCTTTAGTTAGGTCAAACTGTGAGCGAAGATGTGCGGGTTCTTACTTGGATATTGAGTGTGCTCTGCTGAAATGGTTCAAGCATACGCATTATGTGCTGTTGCCTGTGTGTGTTCCTATGATGATGGAAATGGATATGCCTGTTCGAACGGCTTTTTTGGGCGCTTTAAGAAACGCCACAACGTAACATTTAAGGTCGCTTCAGGTGAAGCGGCCCGAGTTAACACCGATGTCGTTAATGATTGCATTTCGCATTTGCCAAAGAGTTTGGTTGGGTAAAGCAACTGTTTTATAAACAGCTACCGAGCAGAACTTTGTGCTTTCGTGATGAGAAGTGCTACGGTGACAAACAAGCTAAAGATTGTGTGCTGTAACATGCCTGGTAGTGAGAAGACCCGGCTCATTGTTATCGGAAAGTCACGAAATCCGCCGTGCTTCAAGAACGTCACGAGCATGCCCGTCACTTACAGGCCCAGCAAACGCGCTTCGATGACAAGTTTACTGTCTGAGACTGGGTTATTTTTTTTCGGAAACAAAATGAATCAAATGAACAGAAAGGTTTTGTTGATCGATGATAACTGTCGGGTGTACACTGTCGTCGCCAGTCTGATGGATACAAAGCGTGTTTTCTTGCCATCTAACACAAATTAAAGGGGTGGCGACTGCAATAAAACTGGTTCAGATAATAAAGGTAGATATAGGTGTATGGTTTAATCTTTCAAGGCGGCAGAGGGAGTGGAAAAAAAACGAATATAAAGTATGACAGTAAGATGAGAGTGTATAAATGAAAAACATACACAAAAAAAAACAACAGATAAATAATTATCTTAGTGGCATCCTCTTAAGTAGGACACACAAGAATGCGTGTCCCATTAACGAATCATATAGACCAAGGTGGAGGGCACAAAGGATAGCAGATGAAGACAATAGGAATTAAGAGGCGGGTAAAGGGAAAGAAACAGGTGGGGGAGGGAAGAGCAATAAACACCTGTAGGTCGCTAGAGAAGTAGATGTCGCGGGGGTGGGGGTGGGGGAGCAGAGAGATAATGAATGAAGAATTGCAGGAACGAACGAAAGGGACCATAAACACCTGTAGGCCACTAAAGACACAAATCGTAGTGGGAGTGGCGAGGGAAGCAGGGAGATAATATACAACTGGTGAATGAAGGACAAAACCCGGAGGGAAAATAAACACATATATACCACCAGAGAATAAGAGAAGGTGACGAAGGTGGAGGTGAGAAGCTGTGAGAGAGAAGTAGAGAAAACATGGAAAACTAAAGAAGTTAAAGGAAGCTGAAGAAATTGTTAATTCCAGCTGGATAGAGACAGCCAGCCTGGAAAATGAGGCGCAGTTCTAGGACCCTCTGAGATCGTACACCAGCAGAACAAGAACGGATCTCACTATCGGAAATGTCCTGTTTTCCCATGTAGTTGCTAAGGTCAAAAACGTTTAGCCACGGGTGTCCAAGCCCTCTTAGAAATGTAGTTAAGATGTTGACGAAAACGATCTCCTAAGAGTAAACCGGTCTCCCCTATATACTTCATATCACAACGTTTGCACATAATAGCATAATAGCCCTCCTGAACTGATAACGTGGACATATGGAAGGAGATCTGGCTAGCCTCGACAACAAAGGGCAAGTGTTGCATCTACGACGTCCGCAACGTCTGGTACCATAAAAAATGTCATCTGTCTTAAGGCGACTTTGAACTAAAAGGTCCCTGATGTTCTTGTCCCTTTAGGGTTAGGTATACATTTCTCTACTTGACTGCGACACTGTTGTGTAAATTTTCTCAGTTTTCGTTGACTTGTGCTGTGCTATTTATCCCTCTATTCCTTTCCACACTCTATCCCACTATTCCATTTCAGACTTAGTACCTTTTTTATGATAAATGTTTCATTTCCATCACCTGTTATCATCTCTCCATTCATCTCCGTATTCATTCATTCTGTGCTTCTTAGTTTAGTCTCTACTCTTCCTCCCCACACCTGTTATTCGATATCTCTTCTCGTCATCATCCTATATACTTCCCGTGCTGTTAAACGTCACATAGGGCTCGCAAGATAGTTCGCCAGTTTTTCCTGTTTTCGGCGAGCTTTTCAGCCTCATCAAGGGATTTTATGCCTATTAATTTGGCCTCTCTTAACAATATTCTCTTTTGAGTTTCACGTAGTCTGCCTCTTTTTCCTTCGACCTTGTGTGTTCCACTTGATAGCTTGTTTTGGGATTCTCTGATCGTTTCTTCTCATCACGTGACCAACATATGTCCATCTCCTTTTCCTGATCACCCATGAGACTGGTTGTTGTTCAGCCATCTGTCTTATCTCTGCACTGTTCTTGAATTCGTTCCACTTGATGCCGAGTATTTTCCTTAGGCATTTGTTTTCAAGAGTCTAATTTCTTGTCTATTTCTTTAGTTGTTTTCCAGCTTTCACATGCATAAATGAGGGTGGGTACTACATTTGAATTGAATAGTCTTAACTTGGTTTTTGTGCTTATAACTTTTTAATTCCATATTTTCTCAAGATTCTTGAAGATTGATGCTGCTTTTGCAACTCTAATTCTAACTTCCTTTCTGGTGTCACCATCTCGGTCTATGTAGCTGCTAAGGTATGCAAACTGATTGACTTCTTCAACATCTGTCCCTTCTACGTGTATTTTTCCATTATGAGAAATGGGAAGTTTCATTATTTTTGTTTTGTCCTTGTTAATTTCAAGTCATATTTTGCTAGCCAGTGAAGACAGAATATCTATTGGTTCTTGCATGAAATCTCGTCACCATGCCTTCTTTAAATCGGATCATCAAATCTCTCAAGTCTTTTATTACTATCTCTTTCAGTCTTCTGTCACCTCTCCTTTCCCGTACCGCTACTGACCTCGCCTTATCCACTTAAAGAAGGCCCGCTTCACGTCTCGCGTTAATTTCCTTAAGAACTGTCTTCGCCTGAAGGTTATTCCTAAATGTTTTACTTCTACGTTTTCACCGGCCATGGGCACTCTCCACCCTAGAATTAGTCAGCATCTTTGTTCTATCGAAACTAAATTCCCTTTCCAACGAATGCGCTGTATTGTTGAGGGGCACACTCGGATATTTACAGTCAGATAGCTCAGCTTTTTGTCTGTCTCCACAAAGTTACACATGATAATTACCCCATTAATCGCCTGATCTGAGAGATTATTCACTCCACGAACGGGCAACTCTACCTGCATCTTTCCACTCTCAAAAAGCAGAAACTTTCTGCTATCCGTCCATCTCCAGTCTCTTCCTGATGCACCACCGCTTGTGCTCCCACTAAGGTGGTTTGTATCACTCCTGATATTCCAATGTCGACTGATGAATTGTCTGTCCTGGGGAAATGTTCACAGTTTGTCCCCCTCCGTTCATCTGCTGCCCAGTTCTCACGCCTTCAAGATGTCCACTGTTTCCATCGCAGCCTGTGTTTGAAGTTCCATTTCCAAGACGCGGACCAACCTTCATTATCCCAATCTGCTTCTGATGATGACCCTTTCTCTCTCTTCTCCAAACAACCATCCACCTGGACACAATCTGCAGGAGCGTCCCGTTCCTTGGACCTCTACACTGATCAAGCCATCTCCATGAAATCCGCAAGCTTCGCCTTCCCCGTGTACGACACTCTAAACTGACCCCCGGGGAGCAGCGCGCACTTTCACAACTCCAGCGCAGGCGAGATATCGTGATCAAGAGTGCAGACAAGGGCGGGGCCATTGTTTGTTGGGAGAAAGAATTGTACACCCAAGAGGCCATGGGCCAGCTGAGCAACACTGAATTCTATACCTCTCTCCCTCAAGATCTGACTCTGGCCAACAACCACCATGTTCGTGACACGATTAACGAACTCATTCACAA
This sequence comes from Achatina immaculata, assembly GCA_009760885.1. Classification (NCBI taxonomy): domain Eukaryota; kingdom Metazoa; phylum Mollusca; class Gastropoda; order Stylommatophora; family Achatinidae; genus Lissachatina; species Lissachatina immaculata. The sequence goes on along the minus strand of CM019703.1, from coordinate 18,882,476 downwards.
GAATGGTTTTTCTCCCCCTGCAACTCTTCTACACATCTACACATCCACGACAGCTGCTTAAGGAAACTATCCTTTTTTCTACTTCCTAAGATACACAAACCAGGCAAGCCGGGAAGCCCCATAGTGTCTGCTTGTTTCTGCCCTACAGAACAAATCTCTGACTTTCTAGGCAGCATCTTTCAACCTCAGGAAATAAAGATCAATCAATCAATCATTCACTCAGTCTTGTCACTAGTCTGGGACCCGAATCACGCTCTCACTGCTTTTGAGACCCTTACACTTCTGCCTGGTCACACTTACCGTATCTTCACTCTTGCTGTAGTGTCCTTATACACATCCATCCCGCATGATCAGAGACTTCAGGCCGTTAAGTTCTTTCTGAACAAAAGACGCCATCCTAACTATTCTGTGCTTTACACGACTTGTCCTCCACTGAATTCGTTTGAATTCAATGGCCTGTACTTCGATCAGATTAGTGGTGTGGCCATGGGTACCAGAATGGGCCCTAGCTACGCACGTCTGTTCATGGGCCACTTCGAACACAAGGTTCTGAGAACCTACAGAAGCCCTCTTCCAGCCTTCTATAGACGCTACATAGATGACGGCATTGGGGTCAATTTTGTTAAGAAGTACAATCCTGTCATTTCTTTCACCTCCCATGCCTCTAACTTCTTCTGCTAACGTTCTCGACATTGCCTTTATTATCGGCAATACCGGGCTTGATACTTCTGTCCACTATAAATCTACAGACTCTCACAGCTCTTCCTCCCATCCCGGATAGTGTAAGGACTCTATTCCTTTTTCCCAGCTTCTTAGATTGCAACGTCTGTGTACTGAGGATGTTGATTTCCATGAAATTCCGTGTTCTATTTCTTCCGCCAGCGCGTCTATCCAGAACATGTTCTCTTGTCGTCTTGGAACCACATCAGCCATATATCACTTCAAAAAGCCCTCACTCCTAAACCGCACTGTAGCTCGGACAGAGTTAAACTGGGACTCACGTACTACCCTCATAATTTGGCAGTTAAGAACATACTGTTTCGTCATCTCTATCTCCTCCTTCTCTTCTTCTTCGTTTGTATAACAAGAAGAGAAATGCCTACAACACGTGGTGTTCCCAAGCGGTCACCCATCTAAGTACTAACCACGCCCGGCGTTGCTTGACTTCGGTGATCGGACGAGAACCGGTATTCTCAATGCGGTATGGCCATAGGCATCTATCTCCTCCTGATACACGTGAACTATTTGGGGGAACCTCCATGGTTGGCCTACAGACAGGACATTTCCGATAGTGAGATCCACTCTTGTTCTGCTGATGCGCGATCTCAGAGGGTCCTAGAACTGCGCCTCATTTTCCAGGCTGGCTGTCTCTATCCAGCTGGAATTAACAATTTCTTCAGCTTCCTTTAACTTCTTTAGTTTTCCACGTTTTCTCTACTTTCTTGTTTCTCTCTCGCAGCTTCTCACCTCCACCTTCACCACCTTCTCTTCTTCTCTGGTGGCATATATGTGTTTATTTTCCCTCCGGGTTTTGTCCTTCATTCACCAGTTGTATATTATCTCCCTGCTTCCCTCGCCACTCCCACTACGATTTGTGTCTTTAGTGGCCTACAGGTGTTTATGGTCCCTTTTGTTCGTTCCTGCAATTCTTCATTCATTATCTCTCTGCTCCCCCACCCCCACCCCCACCCCCGGGATATCTACTTCTCTAGCCACTTACAGATGTCTATTGCCCTTCCCTCCCCCACCTGTTTCTCTCTCTTCACCCGCTTCTTAATTCCTATTGTCTTCATCTGCTATCCTTTATAGCCCCCCTTTCATTGGTATATTTGCCACGTCAATGGGACACGCATTCTTGAGTTTCTTACTTAAGAGGATGCCACTGAGATAAGCGTTTCTCTTAGTTGATCTCAATGTAGGGACAATGGCTACGATCACTGACTAGTACGGTCACTGCCCGGAAAGAAAGCAATGGTAAAATTCCTTCCGGAAATATATAAAGAAACCCAAACAGCAAAATAGAAGTTCAGATAGAAAAAAAATCTGGTGGCGAGTCCCCTAGGTCAGATAGATCTAATTTTATTACTGCGTAAGATTGTGAGACAGAGGTCAGTGCTAGTAATTGTGATGACGGACAAAATCCTGACGGTGTTACAAAGGAAAACCCTTGCATCAAACTAAAAAGAAATATAATAGTGTGAACATGGAATGCGAGAAGTATGTATGAGGAAAAGTATCAAATAATAAGTGACGAGATGAAAAGAACGGGGATACACATTTTGGGAATCTGCGAACATCGATGGAAAGGATCAGGACACTTCAAGAGCGAGAGTGATAATATCTTTACATAATGTGGTAGAGAATTTGGAGGATTGAATGGAGTAGCTTTTTATTTGGACAAATTAATATAAAAAGCATTACTAGGTTACAATCCAGTACGAGATAGAATTCTCACTATCGGACTTAAAGGCACTCCTAGAAATGTAACAATTATCCAGATATATCCACCTACATCAGCAGCAGAAGAAGAGGAAGTAGAAGACTTATAACACATTGCAAACGACGATATACCAGGTACGGAGAAATGATATTCTATTAATAATGGGGGATTTAGTGCAAAGATTGGGACAGAAAGAGCAGAAGACGAATGATATGTTGTGGGTAAATTAGCATAGGACATAGAAATGCGGCAGGTGACAATCTAATAGCGTTCTGCATGGAAAATGAGCTAATGATCGCCAACACACTTGTAAAACAACATCCAAGAAGACTTTACACATGGACATCACCTGATGGGAAAACCAAGAATCAAATAGACTAAATTTTAGTGAAAAGAAGGGTTCTAAGGACTGTAATAGCCGGAGATGGGGTGAGGGATAAGCTCTCCACTCCAATTTAATGTCTACAAAAAAAAAAACAATACATACAAGATTGTTGTGAAATAAGAACATCAGAAGTGTGGAAGAGATGGTGAAATGTTTAAAGAAATGAAGACATTGACGAGAAATATCACACCTAAGCTAAATGTAATTTGTGGCGAGATGGGGAATACCATGACAGAGACAGAGGAAATTTTAGAAAGATGGAAGGAGTATTGCAGAGGAATGTATGAAACAACTGACTGTGAAAGCAGAAACCAACAGTGTGAATTATTACTGGAGAGGAAGAACCCGAATCAACAATAGAAGAAGTGTTATGGGCAATAAAGAATCTGAAAAATGGTAAATCACCACGATATGATGAGATAACAGCTGAACTTATTAAAGCAGGAGGAAAGGAATGTGCAACAATTTATCATGTACTATGTAAAAAGATATGGCATTCAGATATTTGGCCAAAAGAGTGGAAAAGAACTGTATTCATACCACTTCCAAAAAGGGTCAATTCAATTCAACTGCCGTGCCGCGTGGCGTAGGCTATAATTTCTCTCCACAATTCCATGTCTTTAGACCTGATTATAAGATCCGCCGATGACTTTCTTCCTAGCCACACTGACAACCCATCCAGTAACTTCTCTCTCTCTCTCTCTCTCTCTGAAGGGTAGAATGTAAGACGGGCCTGCGTGCCCAATTCTTTACTCTTGAAAAATAAAGATTATTCATTCATTCATTCATTCATTCATTCTCTCTCTCTCTCTCTCTCTCTCTCTCTCTCTCTCTCTCTGTCTTCCTCTGTCTCTTCTTCCTTTAATTTTTCCAGTTGCCACAGTGTGTTCCAATTTTCCTCTTCTCAGGAAATGACCTATAAATCTCGCTTGTCTGCCTCTGATCTTTGCTATAATTTGCCTTTTAACTCCAGCCTCTCTTAAGACTTCTTCATTGGTTTTCTTGGCTGTCCATGGTACCTTCAACATCCTTCTTATAAACCACATCTCCATGGCCTCCATTTCTCACTGTACTCTCTTATTCATAGACCATGCTTCACACCCATAAAACAAAATTTGCTTGATGTAATATTTAAGTACTCAGAATCTTGTTTCCATTGATATGGATCTGTTGCACAAGATGTGTCTCATTTTCTGAAATGTTGACTTGGCCTGAGCACGTCTGCTTTATATTTCATTATGACATTTCCCATCAGCTGTTATAATTGTTCCTAAGTACTTGAATTTATCAACTTGTTTTAGTTCTGTGCCATCGATAGTAATGCTACATTTTGGTGATATTCTTTTCTCTGAGATAACCATTACTTAGTCTTATTGTAACAGAATAGCAATTCTGTTCAGAGATTGTTTGTGTGTGGCTAAAAATTGTGTTCGCGTAGACCACAAATCATGTACGTGTGCAAAGGACGTCGTTAAAAAAGTCCGTGTGCAAAGCTGGTCGTTAGGAGTCTTGGTGTGAATGTGTAACTGGATGGACGTGCTTTGTGGAACGGTGTGATTGTCTCGAGAAATGTGATAGAGAGAGCATTGTTGTTGTTAGAATTAGTTTAGTTTATTTTCCCTGTGTGAGTTGCAGTCCTTGGTAAGCTTGTAAGTATGATTTTTTTTTATGTATAAATCATTGTAAGGTTTTCCTTGCCCATGTGGCGTAGAGATCATCTCACGCCGGGCATTTGTTACTGTGAATTTCTGTTCAGCCTGATGGCTACATTCCCATCATCATGATTTCACCCCTCATTTTGGTCCATTAATAAATGTGTGTTGTCTGATGATAAACTACACCAATTGGCTTTGTAGGAATTCTCATTGTTGACCAGTTTGTTTTGGTCGGAAGACTGCCAAGTTATGTTTAAGTTGTTGTATTTGTACTAATTTTGTGGAGTTGAAAGCCTGGGTGTCTTGTTGTATTTTCTTAGTGTATAATACAGAAAATTAGGTGATGGTTAGAACACCAGCAACAAGAAGAAACTTATAAGTTGAAACTGTACTCCACATGAAGATTTAATCAAACCAGTAGTCATACCATTCAGTGGTCTCCTTTGAACACAGAAATAGTCATATTTTTCTGTTAGATTATTTTTGTTCAGGGTGAGACCTTTATTTTTACTTTCACGAATCATGATGCCCAGAAGAACCTGTAGCTCCCCTTCACTTTTAGCAATCAGAACTGTGTCGTCTGCATATCTTAAGTTGTTAAGGTTATACCCACCATCTGATATTCCTGGCACGTTCTCTATATTTCTCATTATGTTTTCGCTGTACAAGAAGAAGAGGTCAGGAGATAAAACACAATCCTTGTCTCACCCCTAACTGTATGTCTTGGAATGGTCCTATTCGATTCTCAACCTTCATTGTTGCTGATTGCTGCCAATATATGTTTTTGATAAGTTTCAGATCTTTCCCATCTATGTTGATGTCTCCCAGCATTCTTATAATTTCTGTGTGTCTCACTTTATCGAATGCTTTACAGTAGTCTATGAAGCATAAGTAAAGATCCGTCTTTACTTCTCCATCAATGGTCTTTTATTTGGAGGTAGGATTTCAATAGATGTTTGCTGAATAGAGTCTTTGAGCATATTCCATTGTTCATCAATCGTTTCAATCTTCTCTATAGCATTATATTTATTATGTACTATGGGCCTATATTGTTCTTATATTGCTTTATCTTTCCGTAACAGCTGTCTATCTAGTTCATTTTTTTAGCTGCTACTTTTAACCTCTTTAGCCTGATTCTCACTTTTCCTACTTCTGGGATGTGGTCACTGTTGCAGTCTGCGCTTGGTCTTGTTTTCACGGGGATTGGTGAGCCCCTGAATCTTCTGTTGATCATAATGTAATCTATCTGGTTATGTATGTTATTATTTGGGCTTTTCCATGTCCATAGTCGCCTTGAGTGTTGTTGAAACGAAGTATTTCCTATTATCATTTTATTCTTTTCTGCCCATTCAATCAACATCTCTCCTCTTTTGTTTTTGATTCCTAATCCATACTTGCCTACTTGCCAGTATCTTCATTGTCTTGTTCAGTCCCTACTTTCGCGTTTAAATCACCTAGCATAAAGTTTACTTCCCATGGTTTGCACTGTTTCATTGCCATGTCCAGATTGTTATAAAATTCTTTTATCTCACCATCACTGCTGTTTGAAGTTGGTGCGTATATTTGGTTGAGATTTGTGTCTATATGGGTGGCCCTGTAATTTAACCATTAACACTCTGTTTGATATGCATAAGAAGCTTTTCACAGTTCTTGCTGTCTTCTTATCCAATATTATGCCAAATTCATTTCTATGCTGGTTTCCACCGGAATATATTATTTTGAAGTCTTTATAATCTCCGCTTCCTGCTCCAGTTCATCTCATTTCACATAAACCAAGGATGTTGATCTCCATTCTTTTCATTTCTTGTTTGATGTTTTCCAGTTTTCCAAGTTCTGTTAATGTTCTAATGTTCCATGTCGCAATTACTACGTTGTTGCTTTTGTTTTCTTTGCGTACAGTAGCTGGATGACGATCTGGTATCACCTGTCGCACGTGATAGTCCCTCCCGGACGAGGTAGTTCCACTGGAACCCCAATTAATGTCGTTATGATTCAAAGAATTGTGGATTGTCACGATTGTTCTTGGGAATGTACAGTATTGATTTCCCCTTGCCTTCCACTGGTTTGTTTATGGTTTACTCCACTAGCCTTTGACTCTGGCTAGAGCCTATCCTATAAAGCAGCAGGGGGTTTGAAATCAGAGTTTTCCTTCTTCTAGATGAGCTACCAGTCAAGACTAACGAGTCTCAGTTACCATCAGGGTAACGTGAAACAGAACTGTTGCCCTGATTAGTCATGCCAGTAAAATTCTGTTAAAAATCGTAATGCGTAGACTTCGCAAGAAAATAGAAGTCATTATGGTCCAAGCTCGTTTCAGGCAAGGAAGAGGATCAAGAGATCATATATTCGTTATGAGATTACTAACAGAGAAATGCAGAGAATTTAACGTGAATCTATATTTATCTTTTATAGACTATTCAAAGGCATTTGATTGTGTACAACTCCAGAAACTTTGGGAAATAATGGAAAAAATGCATTTGATACAATTATCATCAGTATTGTATCTAGACCAACAGGCAACTGTAAGAATAAATGATGAAACAAAGACTTGGTTTGACATAAAACAAGGGGTCAGTCAGGGGTCCATGTTGTCGCCTTACTTATTTAACTTGTATACCGAAAATATAATGAGGAATGTTAGAGAAGAAGTAGACAAAGAATATTACGATGGCATAACAATTGGAGGTTATGAAATACCAGAGATTAGATATGTTGATGACACGGTATTACTATCCATAACACAAAAAGGAATGGAAAAACTATTTATGCCAATCCGTAAGAACAGTGAAGAGCACAGCCTCTATCTTAATGAGAAAAAAAACTAAATTGATGATAACTGACAAAACAAATAAGGCAGCTGAAATATGTATCAATGAAGAAAAATTGGAAGAAGTGGAGAGTTTTGAATATCTTGGATCACTAATAAGTAATAATGGAGATGCAATAAGGGAAATTAAAAGGGAGTCACCTATTCATTCATCCATTCCTTTGCATGTCCCTTGCGGAACTTTGCCTCCCAAACAGCACTCCTGTAGGCCTCTCGGTTGTGAGCAAGATGGCCTGCTTCTGCTGCATCCATTTCCAGATCATCAACGATGTCTTGCAGCCATCTTCGTTTCGGTCTTCCTCTCTTTCTTTTTCCCATTATGTATCCTTCCAATATGGTCTTCTCCAAATTATCATGACGTTTAATGTGGCCAAAATATTTAAGTTTTCTCTCTTTAATCCTCTTTACTAGCCAGCCTTCTTCAATATTAAGCTCTTGCAGTATAGATATATTTGTTCTTTTTTGTGTCCACGATATTTGGAGAACTCTTCTATAGCATTTACATTCAAAGGCATTTATGTGCTTCTCAGCTGTTTTGTTAAGTGTCCAGGTCTCACAGGCATATGTTGCGATGGGAAAGATGCATGCCCTTAAAAATCTTATTTTTGTGGTTCTGTCTGCTCCTCTCCACAGATTCTTTATTTGTTTTACTTTCTGAAGAGCAATAGATGTCCTCCTTTTAATTTGTCATCACTTTAGTTTTCTTTGCATTAAGATAGAGGTTCTGCTCTTCGCTGTTCTTGCGGACTGACATAATTAGTTTTTCCATTCCTTCTTGTGTTGTGGACAGCAATACTGTGTCATCAGCATATCTAATCTCTGGTATTTCATAACCTCCAACTGTTATGGCATCGTAATATTCTTTGTCTACATCTTCTCTAACATTCCTCATTATATTTTCAGTATACAAGTTAAATAAGTAGGGTGACAATATGCACCCCTGACGGACCCCTTGTTTTATGTCAAACCAACTTGTTGTTTCACCATTTATTCTTACTGCTGCTTGTTGGTCTAAATACAGCAGTGATGTTAATTGTATCAAATGTGTTGGAAATCCCATTTTTTCCATTATTTCCCAAAGTTTCTGGTGTTGTACACAATCAAATGCCTTTGAGTAGTCTATAAAGGATAAATATAGATTCACATTAAACTCCCTGCATTTCTCTATTATTAATCTTAGATTGAATATATGATCTCTTGATCCTCTTCCTTGCCTGAAGCCAGCTTGGACCATATTGACTTCTTCTTCTATTTTCTTTCGAAGTCTACCCATTATGATTTTTAACAGAATTTTACTGGCATGACTAATCAGGGCAACAGTTCTGTAGTTGGTGCATAATTTCAGGTTACCCTTTTTTGGCAGTGGAATGAATACAGTTCTTTTCCATTCTTTTGGCCAAATACCTGAATGCCATATCTTTTTACATAGTGCATGATAGATTGTTGCACACTCCTTTCCTCCTGCTTTAATAAATTCAGCGGTTATCTCATCACATCCTGGTGATTTACCATTTTTCAGACTCTTTATTGCCCATAAAACTTCTTCCATTGTCGGCTCGGGTTCTTTCTCCTGCAATAATAATTCACACTGTTGATTTCTGCTTCCACAGTCGGTTGTTTCATACATTCTTTTGCAATATTCCTTCCATCTTTCCAGAATTTCCTCTGTCTCTGTCAGGGTATTCCCCATCTCATCACAAATGACATTTAGCTTAGGTGTGACATTTCTCGTCAATGTCTTCATTTCTTTAAACATTTCACTATCTCTTCCACACCTCTGATGTTCTTCTATTCTTTCACAACAATCTTGTATGTATTGTTTTTTGTCTTTTCTTATGTTTCTTCGTACTTCTTTTGTTAAAGTTTTATATCTATCTTTGTTGTTGTTTGTCACTCTCCACTGCGTCTTCATTTCTCTACATTGTTTTATCAGTTCTAGTGTACCTGCTGTGATCCATCTATTCTTTTGTGTTTTCTTTACTGGAACCATGTCTTTAGCTGTTGTTACTAAGATATCTTTGGCCTGCGTAGCCAATTCATCTGGTGTCATCTCTTCCTGTACAGCCATCAGGATTTCGAAACGGTTCTTCACTTCTATACCGTATTGTTCTGGTATATTTGTAAGGTCAAAGCGGAGTGGTCTTGATCCCATAACTATCTTTTTTATCTTTATCTTCATGTCTGCTATTAATAACTCATGGTCCGTGTCACAATAAGCACCTGGTAAAGTTTTTGCTGATGTTATGCTTGACCTCCACCTATTACTCTTCAGAAAATAAAACAACTAAAAAATCTGTGGAGAGGAACAGGCAGAACTACAAAAATAAGATTTTTAAGGGCATGCATCTTTCTCATCGCAACATATGCCTGTGAGACCTGGAACTTAACAAAACAGCTGAATCACATAAATACCTTTGAATATAAATGCTACAGAAAAGTTCCTCAAATATCATTGACACAAAAAAAAAGAATAAAATATATCCATACTACAAAAACTTAATATTGAAGAAGGTTGACTAGTAAAGAGGGTTAAAGAAAGAAAACTAAAATATTTTGATAATCTAGAGAAGACCGTCTTAGAAAGTACACAACTGAAAAAAAAAGAAAGAGAGGAAGACCAGGGCGAAGATGGATGCATTAGCAGCATGGCATTTTGCTTACAACTGAGAGGCCTACATGAGTACTATTAGGGAGGCAAAGTTCCACAAGGGACATGCGAATGAATGATATGTCGTTTTGTTTGTGTATGTCGTCATCATCATCATCAGGTGCCGTGCCGACTGGCGTTGGCTATTATGCTTCTTCAGAGTACACGATCCTTCATGCAGGTCATCAGCTCAGTTGGTGATCTCCTCTCACACCATCCCGTCAGACTGTCCAGTATCATTTCACTTGGTCTTCCTATTGATCTTCTTCCTTCTATTTTTCCTGTTGTTATAATATTTTCAATGCCCCTCTTCTCATTGCATGTCCTATTAAAGTACATTGTCTCTCTTTTATCTTTTTGACAAGATTTTTTGTCTCTCCAGCTTTTCCCATGCATTCTTCATTAGTTATTTTTGCTGTCTAGGGGATTCGCAACATTCTTCTAATAAACCACATTTCTGCTGCTTCCAATGATTTTTGTGCAGACCTGCCTATTGTCCATGATTCACTTCCATATAACAAGATAGGTTCAATATACCATTTTAGGACTCGTTTTCTAATATTCATTGATAAGGATGTGTTGGATAATATGTTTCTCATTCTCTGAAATGCAGTCTTTGCTTGGCCTATTCTGTTAATAATTTCTGTTCTGCATTTCCCATCTGAAGTTATTACTGCTCCAAGGTATTTGAATTTCTGCACTTGCTTTAGAACAGTTCCATTTAATTTTATACTGTATGTTGGTGGATTCTGTTTATTAGATATAACCATAGTCTCTATCTTTTTGATGTTCAAAGTAAGGTTTTTCTGTTCACTTTCTTTGGCGACTTTATCCAAGAGATTTTGCAGGTTTTGTTGGTTCTCAGCTATCAGTACTGTGTCGTCAGTGTACCAAAGGTTGTTAATATTGTATCCTCCAATTTGTATGCCTGGTTCTGTAATGATTGTTTTTAGAATATTCTCGCTGTACAGAGAAAAAAGGTCTGGAGATGGTACACATCCTTGTCGCACCCCTTGTTTTATAGGTTGAAATTTTCCAGTTCTATTTTCACCTCGAATTGCTGCTTCTTGCTGCCAGTATAGATGTTTTACAATCCTCAGGTCTTTGCCGCCTGTATTGATATTTTCAAACATTTTAATAATTTCATTATGTTTCACCTTGTCGAATGCCTTGGTGTAATCAATGAAGCATAAGTAGAGATCTTTCTGTACTTCTGAAGCTCTTTCTGTTAGTGTTCGTAAAGCATAAATGGCATTGTGTGTTCCCTTTCCTTCAACAAATCCAAACTTTTCATCTGCTATTTCCATTTTTCATTTTTTCTTTGTTCTTCTCATAATGATTCTTAGAAGTAGTTTTGTTATGTGACATGAAAGACTGATAGTCCGGTGGTCATCACATTCCTTTGCACCTGGTTTCATTGGTAATGCTATAAACGTGGATTTAAGCAAGTCACTGGAAATATAACCACTGTTGTAAATGTCATTCAGTAACTTGGTTATTATTTTTTATTCCTGTCTCCTCTAGTGTCTCTATTTCTTCTATTGTTATATTATCAGGCCCAGTCGCTTTTCCTTTCTTCATGTGTTTGATGGCATATATGATTTCATCTTCAAGTATTGGTGGTCCATCACAGTTTTCAGTATCTGGTGTTAATTCTGGTCTTTCTCCTCCATATAGCTCACCGATGTACTCTGTCCACCTGTCCACAATGTCTTCTTTCCCATTAACATTTTACTTTCTTTTGATTTCAGGCATCCTGTGGTATATTTTGTTTTCCTGTCTATGAGTTCACTAATTCGTTTATGCATGTTTTTGCTGTTTTTATTATGAGAGCCCTCTATCTCTCTGCACTGTTCATTTAACCACACTTCCTTTGCTTCGTCATTTGCATCTTATTTCTTTATTTATCTTTGCTATATTTATCTTGGTTATTTTTACTCTTCCTGCTCTTGTCCATCAGTCCTAAGATGTCGTCTATCATCTATTTATTTTTAGGGGCTTCTTTTTTGTGGTATTATCTCTTTAACAGTTTGATGGATATAATTTCTTAACACTGCCCATTGTTCATCTATACTGTTTATCTTTTCTATTGCGTTGTATCTATTTGTTATAATAACTTTGTATTTTTCTCGCAGTTCTTGGTCATTTTTAAGGAGTTATGTATTCAGTTTGATGTTTCTCACTTTTCTGCATGCTTTCTTTAGCTTTATTCTAATTTTTCCATAGAGTGGGTCATGGTCACTATTGCAGTCGGCTCCTGGAAAGGTTTTTGTTGTCAGTAATGCATTCCGGAATCGTTTGTTGATTAATACGTAGTCTATCTGGTTAAAAGTCTTTTTGTCTGGGGTTCACCACGTTGCCAGTCTTCGAGGATGTTGTTTAAACCAGGTGTTTCCTACAACCATGTTATGTATTCTTGCCCATTCAATTAATTTACTACCTCTGTCATTTCTCTCTCCCAGTCCATAGTCACCACCGATGTCTGAAGTTCTTCCTTTACCAACTTTATCAGTTTCAGTTTCAGATCTAGTTTCAGTTTTGCTAAGGATTGGTCTTCTTTAGATGTAATAGTATCCGTTAGCTTCTTGTGTATATTATATAAAGTTTTGCTGTCTCCTGTTTTTGCTGATTTCTCTGCCTCTTTCGCCATATTGTCTACGTATTCTCTTTTAACCCTTCTAGCTGAACTTTTTACTTTCTTGTCTATTTCTTTATATATATACTGCTTTCGCCAGATATTTTCCAAGGTCTGTTTTTACACTCAACATTATTGTAAGAATTCTGTAATTCATCTATACCTATCTCCTATACTTCACTGGGTGTTGTGGAATGATTTGCAAGTTCCTGATTGAAATTATTGCTAGTATTCTCTTCTTGTAGGTTGTGGCTGTTTATCTTTCTGTGTACTGATTTCTTGTGTTGGCTTTTCAGTTTTAGTTATATTTTCCCTATACACAGGTTGTGATCACTGTTATCATCTGCACCTCTATATACCCTTACATCTATCAGAGATGTTCTGTATTGCTTTCTAATACAAAAATGATCTAGTTCTATCATCTGGATATATCCAGATTGTTTTATGTATCTCTTTGTGTGGATATATTGTGCATCCAATGACCATGCCCTCTGTTAGACATATTTCAATTAATCTTTCTCCGTTCTAATTAACCATGTCAATTCCTTCTTTCTCCATCACTTTTTCAGTGTCAGTGTTATCTGTCCCTACCTTAGAGTTGAAGTCCCCCATAGCAATTAGGATGTCGTGTTTAAGGACTTTGTTGATGATTTGTTGCAATTGGTGATAGAAATCTTCTTTCACCTCATCATCTGCATTGTTCGTGTATTATTGTCATTCTTCGGTGTCTTACGTTGTATTGTGCTCTTATTATATGACTGTTCACTGGTTCCCATTCTACAAGGCTCTTTGCTGCTACATTTGACATACGTATATATATATATATATATATATATATATATAAGTAACTTGTATGTACAAACAGAACCTCATAATGCCACAGTTGAAGCAATTATCTATACAGTAATCACATTTTCAAAATATTTACATAAAAAGTTTACTTTCCACTTATCTTTCTCGTCAAAGCTCTTTTGAAGGAGACTCTTCGGGCTTTTTCTAAAAAATTCTTATCTTCTTCTTCTTCATTCGCTTCTACCACCAAGACCGCCCTGTGATCCTACTGAATTTACCCCTGTGGTCCTCGTTAAGTCCCGTGGTCCCCCGTGTGGTCGGTCACGCCCAGTATACACCCATACTGGTGAAATATGCCTAAACCGGCTCACACCAGGGGTGAAACTTGAAGGCTACGCATGTCATGGTACCTCTGCTCTAGAGGTCGGTCACGTCCCAAACACGCCCATACTGGGATAATATGCCTAAATCCGGCTCAACCCAGGGGTGGAAGCCACTAGTGGCGAGGATTCGTCCTCCTGTACAAAAACTCCATCCTGGTCACAACTAGGAAGGGTAGCGGCCACGACCACAAAATGTTGAAGTCGGAGACACTGGACCAGGGCAGTCTAGATAGGCTACTACCTCTCATCCAGCGGGGATACACTATTATCCAAAACACGTCGAGGTCTTCCGGTGAGAAAATCCAACTCTAGACTAAACTATTGCAACGAAAACCACGATGTCACGCAATCCCGCTTCAGAGACCCACCAAGAGTACAGGCTCAAGCCCTGTGGTACTCTGAACCTCTTGTGGTCCTCTCGGGGATCTCATGTGATCTTTTGGTGATCACACGGGGGACCACGGGACTTAACGAGGACCACAGGGGTAAATTCAGTAGATCACAGGGCGGTCCTGGTGGTTGAAGCAAATGAAGAAGAAGATTCTAATATACCGCTACACTTACCTTAGCAGGATGAGTAGACATGACCAGACAGAGAATGAGAAATAGGAAAAGTCCTGGAAGAGATCTCAGGTTTGTCACATTTTTTCTTCCTTGATCGATGAGAACCCAGATTGTGACAGCAGCCAAAAGTCCATAAAGAATCCTTTGAGAAAATAAAACACCTTACTTTAATGTTACTGATAAATAATACGTAAATTGCAAACACAGTTTAATTATTAACATCAAGTACATTTATGAAAGATGGAGACTCGAGCCTTCTCGAGTAGCCTTAAAGACTCGACTTGGATCGACTTGGAAATGTAAAATAGATACTCAAACTCAACTTATGACTTGGTATTTTTTTCAGCCAATTAATTCGATAATTTTACTACTAAGACGATGCATCCCTCAATGGCTTCATTTTTCTCCGTACTGTCGTACATGTTCAGTTTGATCTAGACTAGACTTCTTATCTGTCTGCTTATGGCGTTAGCGTTGCAAGGGCTTTCAGACATGGGTCCAGAGCAAGGTGAGAAGTTTGAATGGCTGTTATTTAATGCTTCCTCAAATGTCTTCCACCCTATCTATCCAATTTTTCATTGGTCGTCCTCAAATCCTATATTCAGATGTTTGAGAGTTGTGTACGCGTGCCCCTGATTGTTCTGATTTCATGCAAACTGTGAAATGTTGGAAGTTCTGGTGTCTCTTGTGTTTTCCTATTGAGCTGCAAAATGTTGAAAGTTCTGGTGTCTTGTGTAGTTTTCTTTTGAACTGTAAAATTTTGTGGGTTCTGGTGTCTCTTGTGTTTTTCTATTGAACTGTGAAATGAAGGAGGTTCTTGTGTCTCTTATGTTTTTCTATTGAATTGTAAAATATTACAGTTTCTATTTTCTCTTGTGTTTTCATATTGAAGTGTAAAATGTTGCAGGTTCTGGTTTCTCTTGTGTTTTCCTACTGAACTGTAAAATGTTGCAGGTTTGGTGTTTCTTGAACTGTGAAATATTGCATATAATATGTTTATTGTGTTTTTCTGCTGAACTATAAAATGTTGGCAGTTCTGGTGTCTCTTATGTTTTTCTATTGAACTGTAAAATATAACAGGTTCTGGTGTCTCTTGTGTTTTTCTGTTGAACTGAAAATGTTGGAGGTTCATTTGTCACTTTTGTTTTTATTGAACAGTAAAATGTTGGCTGTTCTGGTATATTTTATGCTTTTTGATTGAACTGTAAAATGTTGAATGTTTTGGTATTTTTTGTGTTTTTGTTGATTCTGGTATCTCTTCTGTTTTTCTATTGCACTGTAAAATATTACAAGTTCTGGTGTCTCTTGTGTTTTTCGATTGAAATGTAAAATACTACAATAACACACAATAATTAGCGTATAAGTATATAACTATACACGAAGCACTGCAGTAAGGCTGTGATACCAGAATGCATAAAATAGGAAAAAGTAGGAGCAGCTTTATTACTTAACAATTACAAAGTTGGCTGTTACCAGAAAATCAGCCAGCAAACAATGTCACGAGATGACACAAGCCGCCTGGCGCTTGAGAACTGCTGCATTTAAAATTATGGGACGCTAGAGCCACATGGGTTAAACTCGCTGTTTAGCTACACTTAACATTCTCTTCAATCATTATAGTACCTCTACACTAAGTCCACCCCTTCTTATTTTTCAAACTTCCTCACAGCATCACTCTGCAACCCCTCTTCCACAATCATCTGTTTCAACTTCTCCTAGCTAGGTCAGTATTGTATCACTCTCTCTCCCCTCCCTGGTTCCCCATCCACCACCCCCAGTTACAACGCACCAACCACATGTCACAGGTCTCTATTTAAACAGTCTCCACGGTCTACTAAATCCATTCCTGACACACACCGCCGGACAAGCCACACCTTACAATTTACAGCTAAGTACTCTTTTTAACAAAATTTTTCTTTTTTAATAGTATTCATGCGAATCAATACTTTATCTCATCTCTCTACTTCTTCGTCCTGTATGTTTTTATATGATTAAGGCTCACGCTGAAACGTCACAACTTTGTAATAATTAAATAATAAAGCTGCTCCTACTTTTTCCTATTTTATGCATTCTGTAAAATATTACAGGTTCTGGTGTGTCTTCTGTTTTTCTTTTGAAATGTAAAATGTTGGAGGTCCTTGTGTCTCTTGTTGTTTTATATTGAACTGTAGAATACTGGAGGTTCTGGTGTTTCTTGTGCTTTTCTATCAAACTGTAAAATATTACAGGTTCTGGTGTCTCTTGTGTTTTTCTATTGAACTGTACAATATTGCAGGTCCTTGTGTCTCTTGTTTTTTCTATTGAACTGTGGAATCCTGGGGGTTCTGGTGTCTCTTGTGTTTTTCTTTTGAACTGTAAAATATTACAAGTTCTGGTGTGTCTTCTGTTTTTCCATTGAAGTGTAAAATGGAGGTTATTGTGTATTTTGTGTTTTTCTATTGAACTGTAAAATAGTGCAGGTTATGGTGTTTCTTGTGTTTTTCTTTTGAACTGTGAAATGCTGGAGGTTCTTGGATCTTTTGTGTTTTTCTACTGAACTGTAAAATGCTGGCAGTTCTGGTATCTCGTATGTTTTTCTTTTGCACTGTTAAATGTTGACTGTTCTGTATTTCTTGTGTTTTACTATTGAACTGTAAAATGTTGGAAGATCTGGTGTCTCTTGTGGTTTTGTATTGAACTGTAAATTTTGCAGGTTGTGGTATCTCTTTTTCTTTTCTATTGAACTATAAAATATCACAGGTTCTGGTGTCTCTTGTATTTTTCTATTGGACTGTAAAATGTTTTCTGTTCTGGAATCTCTTGTGTTTTTCTATTGATCTGAAACATATTAGCTGTACTGGCTTCCCTTGCATTTTTCAGTTGAACTGTAAAATGTTTAATGTTTTGTTATCTCTTATGTTTTTCTATTGAGCTGTGCAATGTTGGAGGTTCTGGTCTCCCCTGTGTTTATATTGTACTGTAAATTATTGATTGTACTGGTATCACATGTGTTTTTATTGAACTGTAAAATGTTGGATCTTTTGTTGTTTCTTGTGTGTTTCTATTGAACTGTAAAATGTTGGAGGTTGTGGTACTTCTTATGTTTTATTTCTTGAACTGCAAAATATTGTAGGTTCTGGTGTTTCTTGTGTTTTTGTATTGAACTGTGAAATGTTTGATGTTCTGGTGTTTTTTGTATTTTTCTGTTGAAGTGAAAACTGTTGCAGGGTCTTCTGTCTATTGTATTTTTCTATTCAGTTATGAAATATTGCAGGTTCTGGTATCTCTTGTGTTTTTCTAGTGAACTTTAAAATATTACAGTTCTGGTTTCTCTTATGTTTTCTATTGAACTGTAAAATATTACAGGTTCTAGGTGTCTATTGTGTATTTTTCTATTAAACTGTAAAATGTTGGCTGTTCTGATATCTCTTGTGATATTCTATTGAACTGTAAAATATTACAGGTTCTGGTGTATCTTTTATTTTTGTATTGATCTGTAAAATGTTGGCAGTATTGGTATATTTTTTCTTTTTCTATTGAACTGTAAAATGTTGAAGGTTCTGATATATCTTATGTTTTTCTTTAAAGCTGTAAAATATTGCAAGTTCTGGTATCTCATGTTTTTCTTCTGAACTGTGAAATGAACGATGTTCCTGTGTCTCTTATGTTTTTCTACTGTACAGTAAAATATTACAGTTTTTGGTTTCTCTTGTGTTTTTCTATTTAAGTGTCAAATGTTGTAGGTTTGGTGGTTCTTGTGTTTTTCTATTGAACTGTGAAATATTGGAGGTTCTGGTATCTCTTGTGTTTTTCTATTGAACTGATAAATACTACAGGTTCCATGACCATTGTGTTTTTCTATTGAACTGTACAAGATTGCAGGTTCTGGTATCTCTTGTTTTTTGCTATTGAACTGTAAAAAGTTTGATATACTGGTGGCTATTGTGTTTTTCTATTGAACTGTAAAATTTGCAGGTTCAGTTATCTATTGTGTTTTCTATTAAACTGTAAAATGTTGACTGTTTTGGTATATCATGTGTTTTTCTATTGAACTGTAAAATATTGGAGGTTCTGGTATCTCTATCATGTTTTTCTATTGAAATGATAAATATTGCATGTTCCGGTATCTCTTGTGTTTTTCTATTGAAAAGTTTGCAGGTTCTGTTATCTATTGTGTTTTCTATTGAACTGTAAAATGTTGGCTGTTCTGATATCTCATATATTTTTTAATGACTCTAAAATATTACAAGTTGTATTGTCTCTTTTGTTTTTGTATTGAACTGGAAAATGTAGGACAATAATTGGTGTATAAGTATACAACTATACACTAAGCACTGCAGTAAAGCTGTGATACCAGAATGTATAAAATCGGAAAAAAGTAATCGTTAAGTAATAAAGCTGCTCCTACTTTTTTCCGATTTTATACATTCTTGTAAAATGTAGGAGGTTCTGGTATCACTTGTGTTTTTCCATTGAAATGTAAAATGTTAGCTGTTCTGGTTTCTCTTGTGTTTTTCTATTGAACTTTGAAATGTTGGAGGTTCTGGTGTTTCTTCTATTTTATTTTATTGAAGTTTAAAATATGTTGCAGGGTCTTGTGTCTATTGTTTTTTTCTATTCAACTATGAAATATTGGAGGTTCTTGTGTCTCTTGTGTTTTTCATTTAAATTATACAATATTGCAGGTTCCGGTATCTCTTCTGTTTTTCTATTGAACTGAAAAATATTACTGGTTCTGGTTTCTCTTATGTTTTCTATTGAAAATAATGTAAAATATAACTGGTTCTGGTGTCTCTTGTGTTTTTCTATTGAACTGTAAAATGTTGGCTGTAGTGATATCTCTTGTGTTATTCTATTGAATTGTAAAATATTACAGGTTCTGGTGTCTCTTTTGTTTTTGTATTGAACTGTAAAATGTTGGCAATTTTGGTATATCTTGTGTTTTTCTATTGAACTGTAAAATTTTATAGATTCTGGTTTCTCTTGTGTTTTTCTATTGAAATGTAAAATATTGCAGATTCCATTATCTCTTGTGTTTTTCTATGCAAGTGTAAAATATTACACGTTCTCTCTCTCTCTCTCTGTGCCCAGGGCACATGGGGCTTCCGCAAGGGTTTTCCACAAATGCCTGTCCTTCGCCTTTTTTTTCTGCTCTTGCCCAGGTGAGCCCTCTTTCTGTTGTACAATTTTTTACAATTGAACCGTGAAATGTTGGATGTTGGCATGTGTCTTGTACATTTCTATGGAATTGTAAAATATTGCAGGTTCTAGTTTCTCTAATATTTTTTATTTGAACTGTGAGATTGTATCTGTTCTGGTGTCTCTTATCTTTTTCTCTTCAACTGTCTTCTTCTTCTTCTTCTTCGTTCACTTCTACCACCAAAAACTGCACTGTGAACCTACTGAATTCACGCCTGTGGTCCTCGTTAGGTCCCGTGGTCCCCTGTGTGGTCCAAAATAGACCACACGAGATCCACGAAAGGACCACAAGAGATTCAGAGTGTCACAGTGCTTTAGCCTGTATTCTTGGTCTCTTCAACTGTGAAATGGAGGTTCTGGTGTCTCTTGTGTTTACCTATTGAACAGGAAAATGTTGCAGGTTTGGTATCTCTTGTATTTTTCTATTGAACTGTGAAATGTTGGTTGTTCTGGTATGTTTTGTGTTTTTCTATTAAACTGTAAAATGTTGGCTGTTCTGGTGTCTCTTGTGTTTTGCATTTGAACAGTAAAATGTTTGAGGATTTGGTATCTCTTGTATTTTCTAATGAACTGTAAAATGTTGGATGTTCTGATGTCTCCTGTATTTTTCTAATATACTTTAAAATGTTGGCTGTTCTGGCATCACATGTGTTTTTATTGAACTGTAAAATATTACAGGTTCTGGTGCATCTTCAGTTTTTCTATTGAAATGTGAAATGTTGGAGGTTCTGGTATCTTTTGTGTTTTTCTATTGAATTGTAACATATTACAGGTTCTGGTGTATAGTGTGTTTTTTTACTCTTCTTCTTCTTCTTCGTTCGCATTGTCTGTCTATATCTGCAGTCCTGTCTCTTGGATAAATTTCACTGTTTTTTGTAACTCATGTATGGAACCGTAGAGCTTATCTTCTTTAGTGGTTTCACTGGGCCAGTAATTATTTCTCAGTGTCTCGTAGTTGATGCAGTTCTGGAGGATATGTTCCACAGTTTGGGGCACCTAGGCACATGTACATAGATTAGTAGTACCAACCTTAAACTTTGTATACATATGACTTCGGAGTCGGCTGTGTCCTGTTCGGAGACGGAAGATGGTGACTTGTTCCTTTCTGTTTAGCATGTGAAAGTCATCATGTGGTGGTGTTTGTGGCTTCCTGTAGGTTTTTATCATGCTTTTCTTCTGATTATAGGTGATTGGTATGTCTGGTTGCTCCATTTCAGTGCCCTCTTTAGCCAGATGGTCAGCTTTCTCATTGCCTGGTATCCCACAGTGGGAGGGAATCCATTGCAAAGTGACTCCATGTTGTAAGCCAATTTTTGACAAGGCATCCTTAAGGTCTGGTAGTTTGTTGCTCTGAAGAGCTTCCAGTACTGATCTTGCATCTGTGAGAATTACTACAGGACATGTATCAATTCTGGAGTCTGATAGTTTTTCAACTGCAGCAATAATTGCCCTAACTTCTGCATCAAAGTTGTTGCAGTATTTACCAGTGGGTATGGAAATCTTGTCAGTGGTGTTGTTTGGATATTCAATATATGCTCCTGCCCCTCCATTCTTTATGGCATTATGTGCAGATCCATCTGTATACACACGTATCCAGGTGTCACATGGATATTTGTCATCTAGAACACTAAGTGTGGCTGTTGATCTTACAGGAGTGTTCTGCATCTCACCATTCTGCACACCTTTCACTTCAGTCTGAATAGATATTTGTGTATAATCTGCTTTTTTCCATGGTGTATGCTCTGGTACAGATGATAATGGAGCGACTACAGTTGGAAGGTCAGGTATCAGCTTACACATACGCTTGGCCTGATGAATGAAGCTGCTTCTTTTAAGCCGTCCTAATGCCAAGTTATTGAATCTCTCCTTCAAGGGATGGCTTACGGAGCTAAGGAATTTTTCTCCCATGGTCATGACCTTTGTGTCTCTACGTTCCTTTAGCGGTTGAACACCAACTATTTTCTGCATTTCTACTATTGGTGTGGACCTCATGGCACCTGTGATAATCCGTAGTGACTGATTTTGAACCTTGTCTAGATTATGCAGAGTAGTGTTTGATGCTGTGCACCAAGATGTTGAGCCATATTCTAAATGTGGCAGAATACTTTGCTGATATACATTCTTGAGAATTCTTTCACTAGCTCCCCATGTGGTTCCACTCAATTTTCTTAATATGGCTAGTTTTCTTCTGGCTTTTGCTTCTGCACTGTTGATGTGTTGGTTCCACGTCAGTTTTGAGTCAAGAGTCACTCCTAAGTAAGTGGGTTGGTTGTCCATCCTTAAGGGTTTTTCATTTACAAAGATCTTACCTGCTTTCTGTTTAGATGAGAGGGTGAACAGAGTGGTACTTGATTTCTCTGTGTTGATACTTACACACCATTTGTTTGTCCATGATGTCAAGATGTCTGCTGCTCTTTGGAGTCTCTGTGTAGCAACTGTCGCATATTCATCTGTACACCACATGACCAGATCATCTGCATACAGTGCCGCATTGATTCCATAGGGAAGTTCCTTGACCAGGTCATTAATGAATACAAGGAATAGTGTAGGCGAAAGGACTCCTCCTTGTGGTACACCGTGTTGCAGAAGTACTTTCTGGCTTTTGTGTCCATCCATTACTACTCTAGCTCTTCTATTGTGTAAATAGGACTTTATCCAGTTGTACAGTCTTCCATTTACATTGCAGTTTCTTAGTTTCCACAGCAGACCTTTTTTCCATACTTTATCAAAGGCTTTCTTCAGGTCTATCCACGCTGCTAGTACAAGGTTTTTCTCTTGGAATGCATCCTCAATCTCTTGAGAGAGATAGGTCACTTGATCTTCCATACTGTAGTACTGCCTAAATCCTGCTTGTTGTGGAATGAGGTTTTCACTTTCTAGGTACCATTTTAGCCTCAGGTCAATGATGCGTTCCATCGTTTTGCTTAGGCAGCTAGTGAGACTGATTGGCCTGTAGCTGGAGGCAGTATCACTGTTTTTCCCTGGTTTTAGCAGTGGTACCATGCTTGCTTCCTTCCAGATTTGAGGTAACTTACCTGTGCTCCAGCACATATTGAAAATATCCAACAGCTTTCCCATTGCTGCCATTCCCAGGTTCTTGATCATTTCATTGGACACTCCATCTGGTCCTGGTGATTTCCTTGGTTTCAGTTTACTAACTGCTAGGTCTAATTCACTGCGTGTGATTAGTGCATCCATGACCTCCACTTTTCTGACTTGTTCCTCCTCTTTCTGTGGCTCGATGCGCACTGTACGCTCCTTCTCTGGATGGATATCAATGTTGCAGTCCTGTGCAAACATGCGAGCAAAGTGATCTGCTACCTTAGAATGTTGGTAATTATTGTGGTGTTCTTGGCATGGTCTATTTTCTGCTTGCTTTCGAGCTGCTTCCACATCATCATGGAGTTTTCCCAGCTCACTAGACCAGTATGGTTTATAGTCCCTGCGAGCTCCTCTGGGAATGGTTTCACGAGCGGCCTGAAGGATACAAGCATTGAATTCCTTCACTATGCTTTTAATATCCTTACCTTCAATGGACAGCTGTCCCACCAGGATACATGTACGGTGTCTGTACATTGTCCAGTTTGCTTTTTTATAGTTCCATCTGGGGAGAGGGCTCCTGGTGTTAAGGAATTCATTTTCTATTGTCAGGAAGACTGGTCGGTGGTCGCTACCTCCAAGTTGTTTTCCAACTTCACGTGTAATGTTCCACTTCAGATCTGGAGAGTGGAATGCCAGATCTGGTGTTGATTTTGTATGCCAAGCCCTTGAGTAAAATGTTGGGGGATCCATTGGCTGGTTGATCAGGAGAAGTCCATTATCATCCTGCCAGCTCTCAACTTTCTCTCCTCTCTTGTCTATGTGGTCATAGCCCCAGCTCTGGGAATGGCTGTTAAAATCACCACAGACCACCAGTCTCTCTTTGTGTGGGATTGTTCCTAAAGCAAGTGGGCGGTCATTAGGACAGTAATAGTTAAGGAGGTGGAAATCTGTATTACTGGTTTTTAGATGGATCATCTGGCATTCGGCTCCTTCCATGTACACTCCCACCTGACATGCGCTGACGTTATTCTTAACAAGTGTGAGTAATCCTCCTTTTCTTCTGTCCTGTCGGTCTGATCTAAAACACTGGTAGCCTCTGATTTTAAAGGTGGCATCTTTGGTTAGGTGTGTCTCCTGTATGCAGCATATACTTACCTGCTCTGCAAAAAGTATGTTCTCTAGTTCAACCTTTTTGCTATAGCCATCTCTAACACTGCTGACACCCTCAGCATTCCACTGTATTATTTTAAGTTCTTGCTTTTTGGCTGTTTTCTTCTGTTGTATTTTTTGGCCAGTAGCTCTACTCTCATGTCTCCTGACTCCACAAGACGAACTGAGAGGACCTCCAGTAGCACTGGGTGGACCCTTTCGAGGCAGAGGGCCCGGCACTGCTCCTGCCTGGTTAGTCTTCACAGGGCGAGCACTATGTTTGAATACTGCAGATAGAGACATTTCATTAGCGATAATGCGTGTTACCCTGATTTTTGCGATGCGCCTTTTGGCTGGGTAACTCCGACTTCAGCACCTTTCCTTGCTAGGGCAGACTGTGGTCTTTCTTGGACTGCCATGAAGACAGTGTGGCTGGCCTGGTCAAAACTTTGTTTTCCAGCCTCTGGTGGCTGTACTTAAGCTCCTTCTCCATGTCAGATGGTTTTGAGACAGTTCCACAAAGACACTCTGACTTTGAGATGAGGAATCTGATGAGTGCTTCAGCGATATCCATTCCCTGCCACCCATAGTCTACTGGCTCTGTTTTGTTTACATCATTCTGATAGCCATTGTTGTAAAGACCCATAGGCTTGTCACGTCCTGGATTCATTGGTTTCACACCAGACTTTCCTCATCCCCGCCAGAGATCTCCATGTCCCCATCCGTCCACCAACCTGACATTACATTTTGCAAAAATAACAATTACAATTAGTGTTGATTGCTACAAGTTTCTGGGCTACAGGGGTAGGTCAGAGTTTTTAAGCAAACAGATCTATGTTCCCTGTCTCACAAGCACTATGTTAAGATAAGTGTGCTCTTAACACAGTTGTTCCCAGGGGATGTTTTTCTACTGAACTTTGAAATATTGCAGTTTCTGATATATCTTGTGTTTTTCTACTGAACCGTAAAATATTACAGGTTCTGGTGTCTCTTGTGTTTTTCTTTTGAACTGTGAGATAGTACACCTTCTGCTATCTCTTATGTTTTTCTATTGAATTATTAAATGGTGGATTTTGTGTTGTGTCTTGTGTTTTTCTATGGAATTTTAAAATATTGCAGGTTCAGGTGTTTTTTTTTTAAACTGTGAAATGCTGTAGGTTCTGGTGTTTCTTGTGTTTTCCTATTGAACTGTAAAATATTACAGGTTCTGGTGTGTCTTGTGTTTTTGTATTGAACTGTAAAATGTTGAATGTTCTGATATCCCTTGTGTTATTCTGTTGATCTGTAAAATATTACCAGTTCTGGTGTCTCTTTTATTATTCTTTTGAACTGTGAAATGTTGGAGTTTCTGGTGTCTCTTGTGTTTTTTGACTGAACTGTGAAATGTTGGATGTTGGTGTCTGTCTTGTATATTTCTCTGGAATTGTAAAATATTGCAGGTTCTGGTGTCTCTTTTATTTTTCATTTGAACTGTGAAATGTTGGCTGTTCTGGTGTCTCTTTTATTTTTCATTTGAACTGTGAAATGTTGGCTGTTCTGGTGTCTCTTTTATTTTTCATTTGAACTGTGAAATGTTGGCTGTTCTGGTGTCTCTTTTATTTTTCATTTGAACTGTGAAATGTTGGCTGTTCTGGTGTCTCTTTTATTTTTCATTTGAACTGTGAAATGTTGGCTGTTCTGGTGTCTCTTTTATTTTTCATTTAAACTGTGAAATGTTGGCTGTTCTGGTGTCTCTTTTATTTTTCATTTGAACTGTGAAATGTTGCAGATTCTGGTGCCTCTTGTGTTTTCCTATTGAACAGTAAAATGTTGCAGGTTTGGTATCTCTTGTATTTTTCTATTGAACTGTGAAATATTAAACATAATGTGTCTTTGTGTTTTTCTGTTGAACTATAAAATGTTAGCAGTTCTGGTGTCTCTTGCGCTTATCTATTGAACTGGAAAATATTACAGATTCTGTTGTTTCTTGTGTCTTTCTATTGAACTGTAAAATGTTAGAGGTGCTAATGTCTTTTGTGTTTTTCTGTTGAACTGAAAATTATTGCCTCCTGTGGTGTCTCTTGAGTTTTTCTATTGAACTGTAAAATATCATAGGTTCTGGTGTCTCTCATGTTTTTCTATTGAACTGTAAAATACTGCATTTTTTGATGTCTTGTGTGTTTTTCTATTGAACTGTGAAATATTGCAGGTTCTGGTATCTCTTGTATTTTTCTATTAAACTATAAAATGTTGATTATTCTGGTGTCTCTTGCGTTTTGCTTTTGAACAGTAAAATGTTGGATGTTCTGATGTTTCCTGTGTTTTTCTATTGATCTTTAAAATGTTGGAGGTTGTGGTGTCTCTTGTCTTTTTTTATTAATGTAAAATGTTGGCTGATCTGGCATCTCATGTTTTTTTTTAACTGTAAAATGAAGGAGATTTTAGTATTTCTTATGTTTTTCTATTGAACTGTAAGATATTACAGGTTATTTTTTTTCTTGTGTTTCTGTATCGAACTGTAAAATATCATAGGTTCTTGTGTCTCTCATGTTCTTCTATTGAACTGTAAAATACTGCATTTTCTGGTGTCTTTTATTTTTCTATTGAATTGTAGCATATTACAGGTTCTTTTGTCTCTTGTATTTTTCTATTGAAATGTAAAATGTTGCAGATTCTTACATCTCTTGTATTTTTCTATTGAACGATGAAATGCTTGAGGTTGTGGTGTCTCTTGTGTTTTTCTATTGAACTGTAACATATTACAGATTCTGGTGTTTCTTGACTTTTTCTATTGAACTGTCAAATAGTACAGATTCTGTTGCCTTTTATGTTTTTCATTTGAATTGTGAAATGGTGGATTTTGTGTTGTGTCTTGTATTTTTCTATGGAATTTTAAAATATTGCAGGTTCAGTTGTTTTTTTTTTTTTAACTGAAATGTTGGAGGTTCTTTTGTCTCTTGTGTTTTCCTATTGAACTGTAAAATATTACAGGTTCTGGTGTTTTTTGTGTTTTTGTATATAACTGTAAAATGTTGCTGCTCTGGTGTCTCTTGTGGTTTTCTAAAGAACTGTAAAATGTTGCAAGTTCTGGTATCTCTTGTGTTTTTCTATTGAACTGTAAGATATTACACGTTTAGGTTTCTCGTCTATTTTTCTGTTGAAGTGTAAAATTTTGGAGCTTCGTATTGCTCTTGTATTTTTCTATTGAACTGTGAAACACTGGAGGTTCTGGTGTCCCTTGTGTTTTTCAGTTGAACAGTAAAACATTGCAGGTTCTGGTAGATTTTGTGTTTTTATATTGAACGATAAATTGTTGGATATTCTGGTGACTCTTGTGTTTTTCTATTGAACTGTAAAATATTACAGGTTCTGGTGTCCTTTCTCTTTTTAAAATTGAACTGTGAAATGTTGGAAGGTCTGGTATCCCTTGTGTTTTTTTTTATTGAACTGTAAAATGTTGGAGGTTCTTGTATCTTCTGTGTTTTTCTATTGAACTGTAAAATGTTAGCTGTTCTGGTGTCTCTTATGTTTTGCTTTTGAACAGTAAAATGTTGGAGGATTCGGTGACTCTTGTCTTTTTTTTTGTAATGTAAAATGTTGGCTGTTCTGGCATCTCATGTGTTTTTATTGAACTGTAAAATGAAGGAGATTTTAGTATTTTTTTGTATTTTTCTATTGAACTGTAAAATATTACAGATTCTTGTGTCTGTTGTGTTCTTCTATTGAACTGTTAAATACTACAGGTTCTGGTGTCTCTTGTGTTTATTTATTGAACTGTAAATATTACAAGATTTTGTGTCCCTTGTGTTTTTCTATTGAACTGTGAAATGTTGGAGGTTCTGGTGTCTCTTGTGTTTTTCTATTGAACTGTTAAATGTGGAATGTTCTGGTGTCTCTTGTGTTTTTCCATTGGACTATGAAATGTTGGAGGTTCTGGTGTCTCTTCTGTTTTTCAAATGAAATGTGAAATGTTTTAGGTTTTATTGTCTCTTCTGTTTTTGTATTTAACTGTGTAATATTGCAGATTATGATATCTCTTGTGTTTTTCAATTAAACTGTATAATATTACAATTTCTAGTGTCTCTTTTGTTATTCTATTGAATTGTGAAATGTTGCAAGTTCTGGTACCTCTTGTGTTTTTCTGTTGAATTATAAAATATAGCAGGTTCTGGTGTCTCTTGTGTTTTTTTTAATTGTACCGTAAATTGTTAGAGATTCTGGTATCTCTTGTGTTTTTCTACTGAACTGTAAAATATTGCATGTTCTAGTGTCTCTTTTATTTTAATATTGAACTGTGAAATGTTCGAGGTTTGATATCTCTTGTGTTTTTCTATTGATCTGTAGAATATTGCAGATTCTGGTATCTCTTGTGTTTTTCTATTGATCTGTAGAATATTGCAGATTCTGGTATCTCTTGTGTTTTTCTATTGATCTGTAGAATATTGCAGATTCTGGTATCTCTTGTGCTTTTCTATTTAACTGCAAAATATTGCAGGTTCTTGTGTCCCTTGTATTTGTCTATTGAACTGTAAAATATTACAGGTTCTTGTAACTCTTCTGTTTTTCAATGGAACTGTAAAATATTGCAGGTTCTAGTATCTTTTTTTTTTTTTTAATTGAACTGTATAATATTGTAGTTTCTGGTGTCTCTTGAATTTTTCTATTGAACTGTAAAATATTGCATTTTCTGGAGTCTCTTCAGTTTTTCTATTGAAATATGAAATGTTGGAGGTTCTGGTTTCTCTTGTGTTTTTCTACTGAAGTCTAAAGTACTGCAGTTTTCTGGTGTCTCTTGCATATTTTGTTTTATTGAACTTAAATTGTTGGAGATTCTGGTGTCTGTTGTGTTTTTCTATTGAACTGTAAAATGTTCCAGGTTCTGGTGTCTCTTTTATTTTAATATTGAACTGTGAAATGTTCGAGGTTTGATATCTCTTGTGTTTTTCTATTGATCTGTAGAATATTGCAGATTCTGGTATCTCTTGTGTTTTTCTATTGATCTGTAGAATATTGCAGATTCTGGTATCTCTTGTGTTTTTCTATTGATCTGTAGAATATTGCAGATTCTGGTATCTCTTGTGCTTTTCTATTTAACTGCAAAATATTGCAGGTTCTTGTGTCCCTTGTATTTGTCTATTGAACTGTAAAATATTACAGGTTCTTGTAACTCTTCTGTTTTTCAATGGAACTGTAAAATATTGCAGGTTCTAGTATCTTTTTTTTTTTTTTAATTGAACTGTATAATATTGTAGTTTCTGGTGTCTCTTGAATTTTTCTATTGAACTGTAAAATATTGCATTTTCTGGAGTCTCTTCAGTTTTTCTATTGAAATATGAAATGTTGGAGGTTCTGGTTTCTCTTGTGTTTTTCTACTGAAGTCTAAAGTACTGCAGTTTTCTGGTGTCTCTTGCATATTTTGTTTTATTGAACTTAAATTGTTGGAGATTCTGGTGTCTGTTGTGTTTTTCTATTGAACTGTAAAATGTTCCAGGTTCTGGTGTCTTTTGTGTTTTTATATTGAACTGCAAAATATTACAGGTTCTGTTGTCTCTTGTGCTTTTCTATTGAACTGTGAAATGCTGGAGGTTCTGGTATATCTTGTGTTTTTCTATTGAACTGTGAAGTGTTGGAAGTTCTGGTGTGTCTTGTGTTTTTCTATTGAACTGTAAAATATTGCAGGTTCTTTTGTGCTTTTATATTGAACTGTAAAATATTACAAGATCTGATATCTTTTGTATTTTTCTATTGAACTGTAAAATATTGCAGGTTCTGCTGTCTCTTGTGCTTTTCTATTGAACTGTAAAATATTACAAGATCTGATATCTTTTGTGTTTTTCTATTGAACTGTAAAATATTGCAGGTTCTTGCATCTCTTGAGTTTCTTGAGAAAAGGTTAATTCATAATTGGAGACAGCATAATAAATTATTTTATTAAAAAATATATTAACCCTTGCATGACAACCGAGGGTAGATTAAATAAAAGATTGCTATAACAAAGTTGACTAGGGAAACAAACAAGAGAGTAATATAACAAAGATGACTGGAGAAACAAACAAGAGAGTAAAGAAGCAAAGATGACTAGGGAAACACAGAGAATAATATAACAAAAATGACTAGGAAAACAAGCAAGAGATTAATATAACAAAGATGACTAGGGAAACAAGAGAGTAATATAACAAAGATGACTAGAGAAACAAACAGAGTACTATAAGAAAGATGACTCGGGAAACAAACAAGAGAGTAGTATAAGAAAGATGACTAGGGAAACAAACAAAAGAGGACTATAAGAAAGATGACTAGGGAAATAAAGAATAAAAAGAAACTGTGAAGACACAATCTAAATCACAGGTAGAAAGAAGAAAAAAGGGAATAAACTGAAAAAAAAACCCAATGTTTCTACAAAAGTGAAACCGGTAGAATCACTAGTAGCTGATCTTCTATACTTCTCTCCCAACAATTAGAAACAAATAACTTCACATTTTCCACACCTACCATCTGATGAAGAACCTGATGACAGAAACTCGATGCTTGTGAACGGGAGACAGTTCGTTTGCTCCATAAATCTTCCTAAAGGCCCAGATAAGAGCGCCAGAAATCACATGCCGTGTAGC
Organism: Achatina immaculata; assembly: GCA_009760885.1. Classification (NCBI taxonomy): domain Eukaryota; kingdom Metazoa; phylum Mollusca; class Gastropoda; order Stylommatophora; family Achatinidae; genus Lissachatina; species Lissachatina immaculata. The sequence continues at coordinate 18,852,189 of CM019703.1, read as the reverse complement.
AATAAGGGAGCCAAGAATAGTACACACCAGCAAGCGTACTGAGCCTTCGCTTCCGAATCTAAAATAATAGAAAATATAACAACAGCAAAAACACCTACTACATTACACGCTGATGATTCTAGACAAGTGATGCACTGCAAAATCAGTACTATGTGCTGTTTCTTACACTTTTTCAGCACCATCAACAACTATTGTATTTCTTGCTGTCTCATACGATTATTATTCCACTCAGTTGTATTTCTTGCTGTCTCAAACAATTATTAGTCCACTCAGTTGTACAAGTGTCCTTTACCCACAAACATCATTAGACATTGCTTGATAAACATTTGTCTTCTTCTTCTTTTTCGTCTTCTTCTTCTTCTTTCCTTCTTCTTCTTCTTCTTCTTATTATTATTATTATTATACTTCCTATTCTTCTTCTTTCCGAGCCATGAAGGCTCATTGTTACAGTCAACGTTTGTCTCCATTCCTCTCTATTCTTAAATTTAACCTTCTCTCTCCAGTTGGTAACACAAATTTCCTGTATATCCTCTCCTATGTTGTCTCTCGATCTCTGTCTTGGTCTGCCTCTTTGTAATGTTTTCTTCATCTCATGTACATACATCATTTTCAATTGTTTGTTCTCTTCCGTTCTTTCCACATGACCCAATTATTGTAATCTGTTAGTTTCAGTATGTTTATAATCCGCTGTGATTTAAATAAGCTGTTCAGTGTTCTTTCTAGCTCTTCAGACCCCACTGTTGGATTCCTCTATGTGCCCAAAGATTCTTCTTAGGATATTGTTCTCGAAGACCTGCAATTGTTTTTCTTTTTTTTTTATACTCCGTTTTTCTGATCCATACATGACGGTTGGTCTCATTATAGTTTTGTATATTGTTATCTTGGTGTTTTGAGACAAGATTTTGGAATTTAATAGCTGTTCAAGGAAAAGTATATTTTACTCCCTATGTGTGCTCTACTTTTAACTTCCTCGCTTATTATGTTTAAGTTGTGGAAAAATGTGACCAGATATTTGTATGTTTCTGTTTTCATGATAGTCATTTCTCCAACAATTATATAATCTCGATAAACATAGCTAGCAAAAAATCATGTGATGCTTTACTAGTGTGCGGTAATGGAAAATCAAGTGATATATTACTAATGTGCGGTATGAATGTGCTGTAATGGAAAATCAGGTGATGTATTACTAATATGCGATAATGGAAAAATCAGGTGACGTATTAATTATGTGCGGTAATGGGATGATGTGAAAGTAACGTCACAATGGCCACTGTGGCACTATTTTTACTTCATTATAACACGAACTACTCCTTTTTTTAAACAGTGCTATTCTAATTCTCTTCTCAGTATCATCATCATCATCATCATCATCATCATCTCTCTCTGAACCTTAAGTGCTCAGGGCACATGGGGCTTCTGCAAGAGATTTCCACAAACGCTATCATTTGCCTTTTTTTCTACTCTTGCCCAAATGAGTCCTATACTGCTCAGCATCCTCTCTGTTGTTCTTTTCCATGTCTCTTTTGGGGTACTCTTACTTCTGTTCCCCTCTGGTGTCAGTTTAGTGCTATTTTTGGTAGTGAGTTGTCAGTCATTCGGAGCACATGTCCCAATCATCGCCAGCGTCTCTCCTCAATAATTGCTATCAGTATAAATTTCTGCCAACAGGATGTTATTTCTTATGGTGTTTGGCAAAAATACTCTTCTAATTCTTCATAAACATTTAGTCTGGAAAGAATTCAACTTGTTTTTTTTAGCTTTGGTGATTTTCTAGCATTCACTTCTATAGAGTAGTACACTTAGAACATTACTCTTAAATATCCCGATTTTCGTCTTCATGCTTAGTTTTTTAGATTTCCGTATAGTCTGCAGGATTGCAAAAGCCTGGTTTGCTCTAATAACAGTACCATCGCACTGACCACATATTTTTATAAAATGATATTAATTATTCTTGTTTGCCATCGTTTGTCTGCATCATCACACAGAATCCTGTTATCTAAAGCATTATACTGACTGCTCATTTTTATAATCATATAAATTATATTTGTTTATCATCATCATACTGACTATACTCGTTTATTTCATTGTATTGACTATACTCATTTATTTCATTATACTGACTATACTCATTTATTTCATTGTACTGACTATACTTGTTTATTTCCTTATACGGACTATACTCATTTATTTCATTATACTGACTATACTCATTTATTTCATTGTACTGACTGTACTAAAGTGAACAGAAAGGCCTTACTTTGAACATCAAAAAGACAGAGACTATGGTTATATCTAAGAAACAGAATCAACCAGCATGCAGTATAAAATTAAACGGAACCATTCTAAAGCAGGTGCAGAAATTCAAATACCTTGGAGCAGTAATAACTTCAGATGGGAAATGCAAAACAGAAATTAGGAACAGAATAGGCCAAGCAAAGACTGCATTTCAGAGAATGAGAAACATATTAGCTAACACATCTTTATCAATGAATGTTAGAAAACGAGTCCTAAAATGCTATATTGAACCTATCTTGTTATATGGAAGTGAATCATGGACAATATGCAAGTCTGCACAAAAATCATTGGAAGCAGCAGAAATGTGGTTTATTAGAAGAATGTTGCGAATCCCCTGGACAGCAAAAATAACTAATGAAGAATGTATGAGAAGAGCTGGAGAGACAAAAACCTTGTCAGAAAGATAAGAGAGAGACAATGTACTTTCATAGGACATGCAATGAGAAGAGGGGGCATTGAAAATATTATAACAACAGGAAAAATAGAAGGAAGAAGATCAAGAGGAAGACCAAGAGAAATGATACTGGACAGTCTGACGGGATGGTGTGAGAGGAGATCACCAACTGAACTGATGGCCTGCATGAAGGATCGGGTACTCTGGAGAAGCATAATAGCCAACGCCAGTCGGCACGGCACCTGATGATGATGATGATGACTGACTATACTTGTTTATTTCCTTATACGGACTATACTCATTTATTTCATTATACTGACTATACTCATTTATTTCATTGTACTGACTATACTAGTTTATTTCATTGTACTGACTATACTTGTTTATTTCATTGTACTGACAATACTTGTTTATTTCATTGTACTGACTATACTCGTTTATTTCATTGTACTGATTATACTCGTTTATTTCATTGTACTGATTATACTCGTTTATTTCATTGTACTGACTATACTTGTTTATTTCATTGTATAAAATAGGAAAAAAGTAGGAGCAGCTTTATTACTTAACGATTACAAAGTTGTGACGTTTCGGCGTGAGCCTTAATCATACAAAAACATACAGGACGAAGAAATAGAGAGAGTAGATAAAGTATAGATTCACATAAATACTATTTTTAAAAAAATTTTTTAAAGAGTACTTAGCTGTAAATTGTAAGGTGTGGCTTGTCCGGCGGTGTGTGTCAGGAATGGATTTAGTAGAACGTGGAGACTGTTTAAATAGAGACCTATGACATGTGGTCGGTGGGTTGTAACTGGGGGTGGTGGATGGGGAACCGGGGAGGGGAGAGAGAGTGACGCAATACTGACCTAGCTAGGAGAAATTGAAACATATGATTGGGGAAGAGGGGTTGCAGAGTGATGCTGTGAGGAAGTTTGAAAAGTAAGAAGGGGTGGACTTAGTGGAGAGGTACTATAATTATTGAAGAAGATGATGTTACGTGTAACTAAATAGCGAGTTTAACCCATGTGGTTGAGAAGCTCGCAGAAAACAGGAAAACCTGGCAAACTACCATGCGAATCCTATGTGACGTTTAACGACACGGGAAGGATGTAAGACATAAACCTGCAGATTCAAAGTTTCTGACATATAAAGTTGTAATCACACAGTTTCTGACACATAAAGTTGAAGTTACACAGTTTCTGAAACATAAAGTTATAGTTACACGGTTTATGACTTTTCTGTAAAAATATATTGTGAACGGGTGTAGTATGCCGACTACTTTTCTTCTTATATATATATATATATATATATATATATATATATATATATATATTATAGTTCACTTTTCATAATCATCAAACGAAATTCTCAAGTGTCACACTGAGATACCTCTGAAAGCATTTTACACAAAGTTCCAAAAACATGTTTTCTGTATTTCTCACGAAGTACTAATACTGACTTTATAACCTGAAATGCTATCTTCTGTCTGTCCTAAACCACGTCTGGTTCTAAACTGCTTCTCTATCTCCTGAATATCTGTTGCTCTACCTGTCCTTCTGTTCTATCTGTCTTTTTCATTATTAATTTTTTTTTACATTCAACACGTAATAGTTTTAACGTCAATTGAAATTATGTGAAATGACCGTGAGATGAAATAATGAAATTGTGAACTTTTACAAATCATGAGATGATAATGATTCGTACGATAAAGGTAATAAATGCATACATTAATTAAACATCTTTACAACAGAAATGGTCTAAATAATTTTCTGGTTACGTAAAGGCATAGAGAAGAAGTATCAAAACATTTAACACTAATGAGATAACTTAAATGGTACATATGCATCAAGTAAACTTTTTGGAAGGCATTTCATTTTTCCTGGAGAGAAGGTAACGGTAACCCTCTCATGCCTTAGAGGCACATAGGGATATGGTGTTAGTGAGAAGGGCAGTGGATAACAGTGATCAAGGAGCTGTTGGTCAATATTATATTTATTGTCATGTCGCTGTCTGTGTCTGAGTTCTATATGGTTTATCTTCAAACATATCTTTCATGTTATCCTTATTGTCATGTCGTTGTCTGTGTTCGAGTTCTACATGGTTTATCTTCAAACATATCTTTCACGTTATCTTTATTGTCATGTCGCTGTCTGTGTCCGAGTTCTATATGGTTTATCTTCAAACATATCTTTCATGTTATCTTTATTGTCATGTCGTTGTCTGTGTCCGAGTTCTATATGGTTTATCTTCAAACATATCTTTCATGTTATATTTATTGTCATGTCGCTGTCTGTGTCCGAGTTCTATATGGTTTATCTTCAAACATAGCTTTCATGTTATCTTTATTGTCATGCCGCTGTCTGTGTTCGAGTTCTACATGGTCTGTCTTCAAACATGGCTTTCATGTTATCTTAATCCCCCTTTCCGGTAGAGGCATCTTCTGGTCAGACTGTCGTGTCAAAGGTTAATCCTCTCTGAGGTCATTTTCTGGTCAGTTTGTCGTGTCAAAGGTTAATCCTATTTGACGGTCATTTTTTCTGGCCAATTTGCTGTGTCAAAATGTATCCAGTCTGACAGTTATTTTCTGGTCAATTTGTCGTGTCAAAAATTTATCCTGTCTGACGGTCATTTTCTGGTCAGGTCGTAGTGTCAAAAGTTAATCCTCTGTGATGGTCATTTTCTGGTCAGTTTGTTGTGTCAAAAGTTAATTTTGTCTGATAGTTATTGTCTAATCACGTTGTCGCTTCAAACGTTAATCCTGTCTGTCGGTTATTGTCTAGTCACTTTGTCCCGTCAAAAGTTAATCCTGTCTAACGGTCATTGTCTGATCAGTTCGTCGCGTCAGAAGTTAATCCTCTCTGACGACTATTATCTGCCAGTTTGTCCCGTCAAAAGTTAATCCTGTCTGACGGTTATTGTCTAGTCAGTTTGTCGCTTCAAACGTTAATCCTGTTTGACGGCCATTGTCTGGTCAGTTTTGTTGCTTCAAACGTTAATCCTGTCTGTCGATCATTGTCTGGTCAGTTTGTCCCGTCAAAAGTTAATCCTCTCTGACGGTCGTTGTCTGGTCAGTTGTTGTGTCAAACGTTAATCCTGTCTGACGGTCATTGTCTGGTCAGTTTGTAGCTTCAAAAGTTAATCCATTTTGTCGGTCATTGTATAACACTTTAGATTGTGTATTTCTCTTTTAACGATTGATAGTAGAAGTGTTCTTTGGTTGTCTGATCATAACACCTCGAGGTATCACAAACATTACAGCATATGCTAGACCAGAGCAAGTCCGATGAAATGTTCACTGCATTATTTAATCCTGACAATTAAGCTATCAGATTCAACAGTTGCTAACATCACTTGTACTAAGATGTAATATGATATAATCTTCGTTAGTTTCGTTGTTGACGCACCTAATGATTTGTTCACAATATCGGACTCTATCATATTCTACATAAAGCATTTCTGAATGTTCTCAACTTCACAATATTCTACGCTTGATACGAGAACATTTCCTAACTCAGTATTATATCCGATCTGCAACCACGTGGTCAACTAGTTTCTAATCTAAAATCACTTTACCCGAAGCTATCGAATCTTCTTAATCACTTGAAATACATCTTCAGTCTAACACTGCTTTCGATTCTATGTCGCCTCGTTTTCTTTCTTGTTCTTCGGTGTTTCTGTCCCCTCTGCTCTACTGTTCTTCTATTCTTTTTCTGATCTGTGTTCCCCTTCTTCTGTTCTTATGTGATTCTCCACTTGTCCGTCTAATCCTTTCTGACAGTCTTCCTCTGCTGTCGTAATCGGCCTTCCCTTACTGATCATCTTTGGTTAGATGATTCTCCACTCCACGGTTCCTCTCTGTCTGCTGTCCCTCTCTGTCTACTGTCCCTCTCTGTCTGCTGTCCCTCTCTGTCTGCTGTTTCTCTCTGTCTACTGTTCCTCTCTGTCTGCTGTTTCTCTCTGTCTGCTGTTCCTCTCTATCTGCTGTTCCTCTCTGTCTATTGTTCCTCTCTGTCTGCTGTTCCTCTCTGTCTGCTGTTCCTCTCTTTCTGCTGTTTCTCTCTGTCTACTGTTCCTCTCTGCCTGCTGTTCCTCTCTGTCTATTGTTCCTCTCTGTCTACTTTTCCTCTCTGTCTATTATTCCTCCCTGTCTATTGTTCCTCTCTGTCTACTGTTCCTCTCTGTCTGCTGTTCCTCTCTGTCTATTGTTCTTCTCTGTCTACTGTTCCTCTCTGTCTACTGTTCCTCTCTGTCTATTGATCCTCTCTGTCTGCTGTTCCTCTCTGTCTGCTGTTTCTCTCTGTCTGCTGTGCCTCTCTGTCTGCTGTTCCTCTCTGTCTATTGTTCCTCTCTGTCTACTGTCCCTCTCTGTCTGCTGTTCCTCTCTGTCTACTGTTCCCCTCTGTCTATTGTTCCTCTCTGTCTGCTGTTCATCTCTGTCTATTGTTCCTCTCTGTCTGCTGTTCCTCTCTGTCTATTGTTCCTCTCTATCTATTGTTCTTATCTGTCTACTGTTCCTCTCTGTCTGCTGTTTCTCTCTGTCTGCTGTTCCTCTCTGTCTATTGTTCCTCTCTGTCTACTGTCCCTCTCTGTCTACTGTCCCTCCCTGTCTGCTGTTCCTCTCTGTCTGCTGTTCGTCTCTGTCTATTGTTCCTCTCTGTCTACTGTTTCTCTCTGTCTATTGTTCCTCTCTGTCTGCTGTTCCTCTCTGTCTAGTGTCCCTCTCTGTCTGCTGTTCCTCTCTGTCTAGTGTCCCTCTCTGTCTGCTGTCCCTCTCTGTCTGCTGTTCCTCTCTATCTGCTGTTCCTCTCTGTCTATTGCTCCTCTCTGTCTACTGTTCCTCTCTGTCTATTGTTCCTCTCTGTCTATTGTTCCTCTCTGTCTATTGTTCCTCTCTGTCTACTGTTCCTCTCTGTTCCTCTCTGTCTATTGTTCCTCTCTGTCTATTGTTCCTCTCTGTCTACTGTTTATCTCTGTCTGCTGTCCCTCTCTGTCTGCTGTTCCTCTCTGTCTGCTGTTCCTCTCTGTCTATTGTTCCTATCTGTCTATTGTTCCTCTCTGTCTACTGTCCCTCTCTGTCTGCTGTACCTCTCTGTCTATTGTTCCTCTGTGTCTACTGTCCCTCTCTGTCTGCTGTCCCTCTCTGTCTGCTTTTACTCTCTGTCTGCTGTTCCTCTCTGTCTGCTGCCCCTCTCTATCTGCTGTCTCTCTCTCTCTCTCTCTCTCTCTCTCTGCTGTTCCTCTCTGATCCTCCTTCTCTCCAACCGCCCAGTGACTTATATATCCTAAGGCAATTGTCCAATAGGTCAACCCTCTAAATATTTAATTGGTCAGCTGGCCGAGTTGGTTACTCCTTTATTTAAAAACCGTGTGCAAAGTGTCCTAAGATTAGCAAGCTAATATTTGTTAACTCCGTCTATACAATTGTCATTTACCTAAGCCATTATCTTGCTCTTTCATTTCGGAGGTTTTATTGTGTCTTCGTTTTTCACTGTGTCTGTCTCTTCTATTCGTATTTTCTATTCTGTTTAATTGTGTCAGAGCCCAGTCACACTAGTGTCATGGACGTTTGTTTTTATACCTTGCTCTAATTTTCTTATTTACTTTTTCTGTTGCTATTGTATGTTACTATTACTCCTACAGTATATGCATAATCATACTCATTCATAATAATAATAACAACTATAATCATTACTTACAAGGCCATGCTACAATTGTCTGGTCAGCTTGTTGCGTCAAGACTAATCAAGTTTGGTAACGCCTGTTAAAAATCGGCTGTAACAATGTATATATATATATATATATATATATATATATATATATATATATATATATATATATATATGTCGTGCCGTACAAATCGGGAGTCTGATTTCTGAACCATTTTTTTACTTCTGTTTCCACCTCTTCGTCACTCGAGAATCTTCTCCTACCAAGGTGGTTTTTCAGTGGACCAAACAGGTGAAAATCATTTGGAGCTAAGTCAGGACTGAAGGGTGGATGTTCAAGAACTTCCCAACCCAACTGGCTAATTTTCTCTTGGGTTAACCGAACCGTATGTGGTCTGGCATTGTCATGAAAGAGAAGCACACCTCTAGTCTGCAGACCAGGACGTTTTCTTCGAATTGCATCCCATAGCATCGACAGAACTTCACAGTACGATACAGAATTTACACTGTCACATACTTCTGGAACGTGGTTAACAACACTCCTTGACAATCCCAGAACAGCATAACCTTTCTCGCAGAAGGCGTTATCTTGAATTTTTATGCCCATGGCGATGACGGGTGTTTTCATTGCATTGAGTCACATTTTGATTCGGGTTGGTAGTGGTGCACCCAAGATTCATCTCCAGTAATAATCCTTTGGAGCATGTCTTCACGTTCATATGTGTAATGACAGAAATGCTGCAATGACAAAACAAATCGGTTCATTTTGCGTTCATCATTCAGATCTCTGGGTACCCAACGTGAGAAAACTTGCCGAAAATTCAATTGCTCATGCATTATTCTTTAGGCTAAACCATGTGAACATCCGATTGCACTTGCTACACTGTCTATTGTTACTCGTCTATCAGCTCTGATAATCTCATTCACACACTGCACAGTCGCTTCTGTTGCAATCTGAACTGGACGGCCGAGTCGGACTTTGTCAACAATTTCGGTGCTTCCTTGAGAAAATTCTTTTACCCAGTTACAGACCGCTTTACGTGATAAACACTTTTCAGCATAAACTGTAATCATTTCCTTACGAGTATCCTCAACTGAATGTTCTTTAACCCACAAAAATCGCACTACACTTCTCTGTTCTTCTTTGGTACACACTAACAGTTTGGTAGCCATTTTGTTATTGCTTTGCGCATGCGCACGTAACTCCCAGCGCACCTACATACAACTATTATAAAGTTGGATGATGGTATTATCTAAGGATATATTTAAATACTACCTGATAACTGCCACTGATAAAATATTTCAATTTGCGAGTTACTTAGTGACTTCCCCTCGTATACAACATTTTTAGTTTCACCGCCAGGAACAAGGATAAATAATTTCTTGGGTGAACCCAGCCTTGACCAAACAACATAAGGTTGTCCTTGGGAGAAACAAATCCACTCCGTAGTATTAGTAATTAATAAATTCACGAGCAAGGCCGGGTAATCAGCTAGTATGCACATAACAACCTTACAAGGAGTGTATCGCGGTTGTCGCGTCTAAGCAAGAGTAAATATTTTAGAGAACAAGATAAAAATAAATGCAATATCATTCATTACAGACATTTCATAACTGTCTGTCTGCCTGTCCCTCTCATACGCTCGCTACCATCGAAACTTTATTTCTTGCAGGATTACACAGGACATTATAATTTTCAATGCCCTTTGTCGAAACAGACCTGAGAAAATTCTAGGACTAAACATGCAGAACTTAAATCTAGCTGTTTCTGTACGTCTACACCAAGAACCTGCGAGCAGGCCCAGTAGCTTGGTGTGTGTGTCCGGCTGAGTTATAGGGATAATGTTTAGCATGATAGCTTTTGTGCTGTGTATGTCTATCTTTTGTGCTGTGTGTTTTTCTATTATGTTCTGTAGTGTTACTATTCTAAGTGTAATTATATTGCACTCATAAAATATGTGTTATTCTGTTTCATGTATATTGTTCCTGCATAGGTGATATGGTGTTGTCTGAATCTTTGAGCTCCTCTCTGTGTGATGGGTGTCATGTTGTAAATAAGCCGATAAGTAGTTTCTCTGGCTCTCAGTATGATATTCTTTAGATGGATGTTTTTGAACATTTCTTTAAAGTCGAAGAGGCCGTATCTCCGACCTCTTTTGATCCTGAGATGTAGTGGAGGTGCTTGCTTTCTGGTTAAATCTTTGTAGATGTAATTTATTTTACGGTGTATGAGTGCTTCGTTTCCGTGGATGGCTTGAATGCAGGTTTTGTAGAAGAGTGGCAGTGTACCAAAACTGTGTGGCTGTGAATTGTTTGGTGGGAGCAGGTTTGATTATCTGAGTCCCATGTAGTAGTGAGCTAGTGGGTGCTGTTTTGGATGTTTCTTGATGCGGCCTACGTGACTGGTCCTGAGTGCTTGGGTCTTTGTTTGTATGTCTTGGATCTTTGTTTGTATGTCCTGTAGGGCGATTTTGAGAGTCGTTATGTTTGACACTGTTCATAGTGTTTGTGAAGATGAAGTGTCTGATCTGTTGATTTCGTGGATAAATATATACTGGAAACTCTTGTCAACTTACTCGTAGCGCATAGCCAAGATGAAGTAAATGAAGTAGGCAACCAACAAAACAAATGGCACTAGGTATCCTCTAGTAAGTTTTTTTATTCCAGTAAATCCGGCTTTGGTATATTGCTGGAGGGTTATGACCACCTTTCCAATGATATTAGACTTCTTTTTTTCCAGATCCTCGTCATCATCGCTGTCAGTCCAGTTGTCATCGTCTCCAGGGTGATCTGTTGTGTCCTGATTTAGGTGAATCTCTAAATTCTGAAAAAAGATATGTTATATCCCTTAGTTGAGATATACCAATCAAATTTGAAAGTGGCTCTAGTTTGAGAAATAAATTATTTAAACATAATTCACAGTCACACAGCAATGTTTACACAAAAATGTTGCCACACAGTTTCTGTCACAAAGCTGACAGTTGTGATCATGGAATTTCCAGCATATAAAGTTGTAGACGCACAATTTCTGACATAAACCTGCAGATTCACAGTTTCTGACATATAAAGTTGTAGTCATACAATTTCTGACACATAGAGTTGTAGTCACGCAGTTACTGACACAAAAGGTTGTAGTCACAAAGTTTCTGACATATAAAGTTGTAGTCATACAATTTCTGACACATAGAGTTGTAGTCACGCAGTTACTGACACAAAAGGTTGTAGTCACAAAGTTTCTGACATATAAAAGTGCGGTTACACAGAAGCATCGCTTATAAAGTTGATAAGCAGAAATTTTGGAACTTCACTAATGTTGAGATTAAGTGAAAATCTGTACATGAGGCTGATAGATACAAGCAGTACCAAACAAATTCAACAAACTAAAGTCGAGGTAATTTACAAACTCAGGAAGTAACATTTACAAACACTAAATGGCAGTCTCTACATCCTCAAGTCACATTAACAGGCAGTAATTGATGGTCTTTACATCATGAAATCAGTTTTACAAGTGACAACACTAACAGTCTTTACATCCTGAAGTCGTTTTTTACAAACGACAATTAATAATCTTACGTCCTCAAGCATTTTGTTTCAAGTGACAATTAATAGTCTTTACATCCTAAAGTCATTTTTACATGTGATACATTTACAGATAACACAACTCAGATAATAGATCTACAGGCAACATAGATACAAAAAGCATATCTACGATAGCAATTGACAGTATCAACTTGGCCCAATGGGAGTGGGGATGGGGCCCAATCTATGCACCTCTCGGAAGCTCCAAGTACTTTCCTTGGGGACATTAAGTGGATGAAACCAGTGGTTTATTAGCAGGGTATGCGGTGAAGGCTGTGGTATCAACATTCTCAAGTGAAAGATACAGGCGATAAATGAGAATATAAAATCGTCTACTACTTGGTCATATCATCAGTGTATACTGGCCCTCTCTGCTTGTGTATGCACTTGTACGACAAGTGATGAAAGCGTAAAACTGTTTAGAACAAAAGTAGGAACAGATTTAAATTAATCAACAGCAACGTTTCGGTTTACACATTAATCATACAAAAATATATAGGGCAAAGAAACAGTGAAAGAAGATAAAATATAAATTCACATTATTGATTTACAAATCAAAGATATATATATAAGTAGTAACAAAAAAGGGGAACATTTAGCTGTGACTTGCAAGAAGCTGCCTCCGAGAGTGAGTCTGGCGAAATATTTCCCTATTTCCTCGTACTAAGTGATTTTGTATGATTAAGGTGTAAACCGAAACATCTGTGTGCTCCTTAATTAACAAAGTTGTTAAAGAGTTTTAGTATTTTGTTATCACCCTTTACTGCAGTGACTTTGTATATCTTATATGTACTTACACCCAAAAACTATTTAGTCTTATACATGTACGTGTATATATCTATACCCAAAAACTATTGGGGTGATAGTACAGGAATTTCTCTTCGTTTGTAGACGAACAACACAGAGGAGTAACTTTTTTTATACAGACATTCAGAGTCAAATCAGCTGAGGCAGGTTGACTAGTTACAGATGAGGATATTTAATTCCAACATGACGGCAATAAACAATGAATGGCCCAGAGACTGACGACGTGTCTCATAATAACATTGATAACTCCAGACACTTGCAAATCGTTTCCCTTGACAGAAACGAACGATCCATCGCAGGTAACGATTCACTGAGTAGTGTGTTGTTTTGATTTCAGTAATGTGAGACTGTGTTGAGTTGGCATTCTTTTTTCGAGGTATGGTCAGGTTATTGAAAATATTATAACAACAGGAAAAATAGAAGGAAGAAGATCAAGAGGAAGACCAAGAGAAATGATACTGGACAGTCTGACGGGATGGTGTGAGAGGAGATCACCAACTGAGCTGATGGTCTGCATGAAGGATCGGGTACTCTGGAGAAGCATAATAGCCAACGCCAGTCGGCACGGCACATGATGATGATGATGATGATGATGGTCAGGTTAAGAGGGAGCTTGTTTTCACATTGTCTATGGATTATATTTGTGAAGTTTTCTGCATATATTGTTTTATAATTCTAGGACTAAACGTGCAGAACTTAAATCTAATTTGATGTAAATTTTATATGTGGTTTTTATGGAGTAATGTAAGTTAGTAAAGGAAGTCCAATGAGCTGTTTTAAGTATTGATGTTGACATGTGTAAAGTCAATGTGTCTGGTATATTGATTATTACATGTTCTTCAATGTTTATACCATTTGAATTGTTGACAAATGACATGTATTTATATATAACATATATTTGACACCCCACTTAAAAATTCTTGTGCATTTTATATACTTACTGAAACAACACAAATTTGTCCCCGAGCTGCCTCTTTATTCGGCGATTCTTCTCTAGTGCATGCTTCTAAGGGAGTGGTCATCTTTGATTTAGTCTGCCGAGTACTACAACTATCAGAGAGACGGCGTGAGATATTTGTACTACAACTATCAGAGAGTCGGCGTAAGATATTTTTACTACAACTATCAGAGAGACGGCGTAAGATATTTGTACTACAGCTATCAGAGAGACGGCGTAAGATATTTGTACTACAGCTATCAGAGAGACGGCGTCAGATATTTGTATTACAGCTATCAGAGAGACGGCGTGAGATATTTGTACTACAACTATCAGAGAGACGGCGTAAGATATTTGTACTACAACTATCAGAGAGACGGCGTAAGATATTTGTACTACAACTATCAGAGAGACGGCGTAAGATATTTTTACTACAGCTATCAGAGAGACGGCGTAAGATATTTGTACTACAGCTATCAGAGAGACGGCGTCAGATATTTGTATTACAGCTATCAGAGAGACGGCGTAAGATATTTTTACTACAGCTATCAGAGAGACGGCGTCAGATATGTGTATTACAGCTATCAGAGAGACGGCGTAAGATATTTTTACTACAGCTATCAGAGAGACGGCGTAAGATATTTTTACTACAACTATCAGAGAGACGGCGTAAGATATTTTTACTACAGCTATCAGAGAGACGGCGTCAGATATTTGTATTACAGCTATCAGAGAGACGGCGTGAGATATTTGTACTACAACTATCAGAGAGACGGCGTAAGATATTTTTACTACAACTATCAGAGAGACAGCGTAAGATATTTGTACTACAACTATCAGCTTGGGGAGGAGTTTGTCCTTCTACCAGGCTCGTCCACTGCATATAGACAAAATATGTTCTAATGCTTTCATTTTTTAAAATCCAATGTTTGTACATCCTTTTCTCAGCATCAACAAAGAGGTGGATAGTTAAGAAAACACGTGAAGAATTTAACAGTGAAACCTTTTTGTAAAACGAGAATGCTACATTCAAAATATGAAGGGAGTAAGATGTCAAGTTGGGGAGTTTGGCCACGCACTGTGTGAGCTAGTCGAAACATCGCAGGATGGTTTGGCTAAGAATGAAGGTGAATCATTAGCAAAGCAACTGACAGATTAGAAATTTCTGATCTCTTTCGTCTTTTGGTAAGAGCTGCTGTACCAAGTTAATTTGGTTAGCAAGAGCTTATGAGTGCTACAGTTGATTTTTTTACAGTTCTGTTATTGTTTGAAATCTTTTGAATTGATTTGCTGAATACAGAAATACTGGTTTAAACAAGGTTTTACTGGTGCGAATGAACTTGCTGACACAATAAAAATAAAACCTGACTTTTAACAAAGAACATCACTCTCACTCACATTCACAAATAAGAACATTTTAACCGAATTCTGGACACAGCCAGGCTATGTCTAGATGTTCTAGATGTTCAGTATGTCTAGCTGTTCAAGGTATGTCTAGATGTTCTAGATGTTCAGTATGTCTAGCTGTTCAAGGTATGTCTAGATGTTCTAGATGTTCAGTATGTCTAGCTGTTCAAGGTATGTCTAGATGTTCTAGATGTTCAGTATGTCTAGCTGTTCAAGGTATGTCTAGATGTTCAGTATGTCTAGCTGTTCAAGGTATGTCTAGATGTTCTAGATGTTCAGTATGTCTAGCTGTTCAAGGTATGTCTAGATGTTCAGTATGTCTAGCTGTTCAAGGTATGTCTAGATGTTCTAGATGTTCAGTATGTCTAGCTGTTCAAGGTATGTCTAGATGTTCTAGATGTTCAGTATGTCTAGCTGTTCAAGGTATGTCTAGATGTTCTAGATGTTCAGTATGTCTAGCTGTTCAAGGTATGTCTAGATGTTCAGTATGTCTAGCTGTTCAAGGTATGTCTAGATGTTCTAGATGTTCAGTATGTCTAGCTGTTCAAGGTATGTCTAGATGTTCAATCATTTAAAGAAATATTCCAACATTTGTATTTTTAGGATTTTTTTATAACTTGACAAGCATGCACATAATCTTGGAAATAGTTCTGACAGAAGTCAGCTTCGTTGAGGAAAATAAAACTGTATATACCATAACATAAATAGTTCTGACAGAAGTCAGCTTCATTGATGAAAGTAAAACGTATATTCCATTACATTAACAGATCTTGATAGTAGAGTGCTAGTTTTTAGAAACAGGAGCACAGACAGTGATGTTCCTTCTTACAGAATGTCTTGACATGGAGAAACAAAAAAAATTCAGTTTCTCAGTACAAATGATAGAGCTACTGCATTTCATAATATACATATTGCTCTTCTCATATCACTGACCAGTCTTGCGACGGTAGGTTCCGGTGAAAGAAGTTTCTCTAAACATAAAATAATTAAGACAATTTCCTTGAGATCAAAAATGCTGCCAGAACAACGTAATAATTTGGCAGTATTAAGTTATAATTAAAGTTATAATTGATCTTGTATGTTAAGATAAAAAATTAAAATAATATAAAAATG
This sequence comes from Achatina immaculata, assembly GCA_009760885.1. NCBI lineage: Eukaryota > Metazoa > Mollusca > Gastropoda > Stylommatophora > Achatinidae > Lissachatina > Lissachatina immaculata. The sequence goes on along the minus strand of CM019703.1, from coordinate 18,835,988 downwards.
AAATCACAGAACAAAAATGTGGTTTTGTTGAAGTAATAAGCACAAGTAACGCAGTTTTTTTTATATTAAAACTATAATAAAACGATCTCTAAACACAGATTTATCTTATCTTCTTATATCTTATATCCTTCCCGTGCCGTTAAACATCATATAGGGTTCGCAAAGTAGTTCACCAAATTTTCCTGTCTTCGGCGGGTCTTTCAACCTCATCAAGGGATTTTATGCCTGTTAATTTGGCTTCTCTTAACAATCTCCTCTTCAGAGTTTCACGCGGTCTACCTCTTTTTTTTTTGGCATGTTGTGTTCCATTTTATAGCTTGTTTTGGGATTCTCTGTTTCTTCTCATCACGTGACCAACATATGTCCATCTCCTGTTCCTGATCACCCATGAGACTGGTTGTTGTTCAGTCATCTGTCTTATCTCTGCATTGTTCTTGAATTCGTTCCACTTGATGCCAAATATTTTCCTCAGGCATTTGTTTTCAAAGAGTCTAATTTCTTGTCTATTTCTTTAGTTGTTTTCCAGCTTTCACACGCATAAATGAGGGTGGATATTACATTTGAATTGAATAGTCTTAACTTGGTTTTTGTGCTTATAACTTTTGAATTCTATATGTTCTCAAGGTTCTTGAAGATCGATGCAGCTTTTGCAATTCTGATTCTAACTTCCTTTCTAGTGTCACCATCCTGGTCTAAGTAACTGCCAAGGTATGCAAATTGATTGACTTCTTCAATATCTGTCCCTTCTATGTGTATTTTCCCATTTTGATTGATGGGAATTTTCATTATTTTTGTTTTGTCCTTGTTAATTTCAAGTCCTATTTTGCACAGATTTATACTTGTGCATTATTGAATACATGAAAGCTTTTGACAGAATTAGACATGAAGATATGAAAAAGTGCTAGAAAATATAAATATAGAAGTTTAGGATGAGGCAGAGGGAAACTCCCAAACTGGCAGGCCAGAAAATCTCTGCTGAGTTTTCTTGGGATGCTGAAGTGTAAGAAGTGACCCATGACAGAAGGTAAACGACTGGCCACATATGTAGAAAATAGGATGAAGGATACATCTGGAAGCACAAGTTCACTGTGTTTGTTTTGCTTTTATATTAATAATTCACGCAAACTTCCTGAATTTTAATGGATCCATTTATTTTTATTTTGGAGATTTGATTTCAGGAATTCGGTGACACAAGTCTGGCCCTTGCTTGCCAGTTTTTACCTGCAAGGTATTACATAAACAATAACCACCATTGAAAAAAAATCATCAAATACATTCACTTAGGATTATTTATGGTATGAACTTTGTATGCTTACTTTTCGGCATGTAGACCTCCACTAGAATTTAATACTGGCAGAAGAAACTAATTTAATTCTATGTGTATATTGTAGTATATTTATATATATATATATATATATATATATATATATATATATATATATATATATATATATATATATATATATATATAATTTAGATAAACATCTTGTGGGAACTGCATTATTCTTCATTTTGTATACTACATGTCGGTGCCACTAACTCTACATTATTTGGAGCTATATCACTTAGCAGAGTTATATCAATTACCAGAGCTATATCACTTAGTAGATCTATATAATAATAGAGCTACATCAATTAGTAAAGCTATATCACTTAGCAAAATTATATCACTATTTCCTTATTTATATCACTTAGAGATATAAGCCACATATCACTTAATAGAACTTTAATCTATATAACAGTAGAGCTATGTCACTTAGCAGAGCTATATCACTTAGTATAACTATATCACTTGGTAGAGCTATATCACTTAGTAGAGTTATATCACTTAGTAGAGCTATATCAGTTCTTAGAGTTATATTATTTAGTACAGCTATAAGCCACAAGGTGGAGTACCCGTATAGCCCCCCGATCAGGGTGACGTGAAGCCATGGGAGCAGGTGGTGGATGGAATGGGAGAGCAGCTGACAGATAATGTTGGTTATGGTCACCATTCTATGATGGTAGACAGATGATCTCCATGTAGGGACAATGGCTACGATCACTGACTAGTACAGTCACTGCCCGGAAGGAAAGCAATGGTAAACTACCTTCTGGAAACATACCAAGAAACCCAAGCAGCAATCATGGAAAGTCAAATAGGAAAAAGATCTGGTGGTGAGTCCCCCAGGCCAGATAGATCTAATTTTAACACTGGGGAAGAGTGTGAGGCAGAGGTCGGTACTAGTAATTGTGATGACGGACAAAATCCTGACGGTGTTACCAAGGAAAACCCCTGCATCAAACTAAAAAGAAAAATAAGAGTAGGAACATGGAATGTAAGAAGTATGTATGAGGGAAAATATCAAATAATAAGTGACGAGATGAAAAGAACGCGGATACACATTTTGGGAATCTACGAACATCGATGGAAAGGATCAGGACACTTTAAGAGCGAGAATGATAATATATTTATATATTCTGGCGGAGAAGTAGGAGGAAAGAATGGAGTGGCTTTTTTTTTTGGATAAATCAACATCAAAAGCATTACTAGGCTACAATCCAGTAAGTGATAGAATCCTAACAATCAGACTTAAGGGCATTCCTAGAAATGTAACAGTCATCCAGGTATATGCACCTACATCAGCAGCAAAAGAAGATGAAGTAGAACATTTTTATAACACACTGCAAACGACAATAGACCAGGTACGGAAAAATGATATTGTATTTATAATGGGTGATTTTAATGCAAAAATTGGTACAGAAAGAGCAGAAGATGAAGGACATGTTGTAGGGAAATTTAGCATAGGACACAGAAATGAGGCAGGTGACAATCTAATGGCATTTTGCATGGAAAATGAGCTAATGATCGCTAACACACTTTTTAAACAACATCCAAGAAAACTTTACACATGGACATCACCTGATGGGAAAACCAGGAATCAAATAGATTACATTTTAGTGCAGAGAAGGTGGAGGTCAAGCATAACATCAACAAAAACTTTACCAGGTGCTTATTGTGACACGGACCATGAGTTATTAATAGCAGACATGAAGATAAAGATAAAAAAGATAGTTATGGGATCAAGACCACTCCGCTTTGACCTTACAAATATACCAGAACAATACGGTATAGAAGTGAAGAACCGTTTCGAAATCCTGATGGCTGTACAGGAAGAGATGACACCAGATGAATTGGCTACGCAGGCCAAAGATATCTTAGTAACAACAGCTAAAGACATGGTTCCAGTAAAGAAAACACAAAAGAATAGATGGATCACAGAAGGTACACTAGAACTGATAAAACAATGTAGAGAAATGAAGACGCAATGGAGAGTGACAAACAACAACAAAGATAAATATAAAACTTTAACAAAAGAAGTACGAAGAAACATAAGAAAAGACAAAAAACAATACATACAAGATTGTTGTGAAAGAATAGAAGAACATCAGAGGTGTGGAAGAGATAGTGAAATGTTTAAAGAAATGAAGACATTGACGAGAAATGTCACACCTAAGCTAAATGTAATTTGTGATGAGATGGGGAATACCCTGACAGAGACAGAGGAAATTCTAGAAAGATGGAAGGAATATTGCAAAAGAATGTATGAAACAACCGACTGTGGAAGCAGAAATCAACAGTGTGAATTATTATTGGAGGAGAAAGAACCTGAGCCGACAATGGAAGAAGTTTTATGGGCAATAAAGAATCTGAAAAATGGTAAATCACCAGGATGTGATGAGATAACAGCTGAATTTATTAAAGCAGGAGGAAAGGAGTGTGCAACAATCTATCATGCACTATGTAAAAAGATATGGCATTCAGGTATTTGGCCAAAAGAATGGAAAAGAACTGTATTCATACCACTGCCAAAAAAGGGTAACCTGAAATTATGCACCAACTACAGAACTGTTGCCCTGATTAGTCATGCCAGTAAAATTCTGTTAAAAATCATAATGGGTAGACTTCGAAAGAAAATAGAAGAAGAAGTCAATATGGTCCAAGCTGGCTTCAGGCAAGGAAGAGGATCAAGAGATCATATATTCAATCTAAGATTAATAATAGAGAAATGCAGGGAGTTTAATGTGAATCTATATTTATCCTTTATAGACTACTCAAAGGCATTTGATTGTGTACAACACCAGAAGCTTTGGGAAATAATGGGAAAAATGGGATTTCTAACACATTTGATACAATTAACATCACTGCTGTATCTAGACCAACAAGCAGCAGTAAGAGTGAAACATCAACTTGGTTTGACATAAAACAAGGGGTCCGTCAGGGGTGCATATTGTCACCCTACTTATTTAACTTGTATACTGAAAATATAATGAGGAATGTTAGAGAAGATGTAGACAAAGAATATTACGATGCCTTAACAGTTGGAGGTTATGAAATACCAGAGATTAGATATGCTGATGACACAGTATTGCTGTCCACAACACAAGAAGGAATGGAAAAACTAATTATGTCAGTCCGCAAGAACAGTGAAGAGCAGAACCTCTATCTTAATGCAAAGAAAACTAAAGTGATGACAACTGACAAAACAAACAAACAAATATGTATCAATGAGGAAAAACTGGAAGAAGTGGAGAGTTTTGAATATCTTGGATCACTACTAACTAATAATGGAGATACAATGAGGGAAATTAAAAGGAGGACATCTATTGCTCTTCAGAAAGTAAAACAAATAAAGAAACTGTGGAGAGGAGCAGACAGAACCACAAAAATAAGATTTTTAAGGGCATGCATCTTTCCCATCGCAACATATGCCTGTGAGACCTGGACACTTAACAAAACAGCTGAGAAACACATAAATGCCTTTGAATGTAAATGCTATAGAAGAGTTCTCCAAATATCGTGGACACAAAAAAGAACAAATATATCTATACTACAAGAGCTTAATATTGAAGAAGGCTGGCTAGTAAAGAGGATTAAAGAGAGAAAACTTAAATATTTTGGACACATTAAACGTCATGATAATTTAGAGAAGACCGTATTGGAAGGATACATAATGGGAAAAAGAAAAAGAGGAAGACCGAAACGAAGATGGCTGCAAGACATCGTTGATGATCTGGAAATGGATGCAGCAGCAGCAGGCCATCTTGCTCACAACTGAGAGGCCTACAGGAGTGCTGTTTGGGAGGCAAAGTTCCGCAAGGGACATGCAAAGGAATGAATGAATGAATAAGCCACATATCACTTAATAAAGTTGTATCACTTAGTAGTGTTATATCATTTAAAAGAGTTATATAACAGTAGAGCTATATCATTTGGTAGAGCTATATCACTTAGCAAAAATGTAACACATATACCACTTAGTTATAAGCTATATCTCAGTAGAGCTAAATGCAATATATCACTTAGTAGAGCTAAGCAAAGCTATTGAGCTATATCACTTCAGAAAGCTATATCAGTAAAACTATAAGCTGTATATCACTTAATAAAACTGAATCACTTAGTAGAGCTATGAATCACTTGGTAAAGCTATATCTCTTAGTAGAACTGTATCTCTTTGTAGAACTATATCACTTAGTAGAACTATATCTCTTTGTAAAATTTTATCACTTACCAGAATTATATCTTTTAGTAGAGCTTTATTATGTAGTAGAACTATATCGCTTAGTAGAACCATATATCTTAGTAGAACTATATCAGTTACTAAAACTATATCTCTTAGAAGAGCTATATCACTTAGAACTATATCTCTTAGTAGAACTATATCACTTAGTATATCACTTAGTAGAGCTATATCACTTTACTAAGTTATATCACTTATTAGAGCTATACCTCTTAGCAAAATTATATCATTAGTAGAACCATCTCTTTGTAGAACTATATCACTTAGTAGAAATATATCACTTAATACAGCTATATCACCTAGTAGAGCTATATCTCTTAGTAGAGCTGTATCTCATAGTAGAACTATATCTCTTAGTAGAATGCATAATAGATGAATCACTTGGGGGCTCATAACTCACTGTCTGACTACAAACTGTTTAGAAATGTGGAAACACCTGAACAGCAAATAATTGATTTAAATAGAATATGGAAAAAGCAGTATGACAACACAAGGCACGAAACCATCAGCACAGTCACACACAGCAAACCTAGCGCCCCGTACAGGAGAAAAGAGAGATGGTCATAGCCACCATGGTGGACTGAAGAGAAAGCATGGCTGGGCAAGAGACAGGAGAGATGGACACAGCCACCATGGTGGACTGAAGAGAAAGCATGGCTGGGCAAGAGACAGGAGAGATGGACACAGCCACCATGGTGGACTGAAGAGAAAGCATGGCTGGGCAAGAGACAGGAGAGATGGACACAGCTACCATGGTGGACTGAAGAGAAAGCATGGCTGGGCAAGAGACAGGAGAGATGGACACAGCCACCATGGTGGACTGAAGAGAAAGCATGGCTGGGCAAGAGACAGGAGAGATGGACACAGCCACCATGGTGGACTGAAGAGAAAGCATGGCTGGGCAAGAGACAGGAGAGATGGACACAGCCACCATGGTGGACTGAAGAGAAAGCATGGCTGGGCAAGAGACAGGAGAGATGGACACAGCCACCATGGTGGACTGAAGAGAAAGCATGGCTGGGCAAGAGACAGGAGAGATGGACACAGCCACCATGGTGGACTGAAGAAGCTGAGACAGCATGGTTGGACAGACTGTGATGGGTGGAAAAGAAAGAGACTGCCAAAGCACGGCTTGATAAGAGACAGACTGACAGACAAAGCATGGCTGTACAAGAGACTGACTGTCAAAGCATGGTTGCATAAGAGACAGACTGTCAAAGCATGGTTGCATAAGAGACTGATTGTCAAAGCATGGTTGCATAAGAGACAGACTGTCAAAGCATGGTTGGACAAGAGACTGACTGTCAAAACATGATTGGACAAGAGAAAGACTGTCAAAGCATGGCTGGACAAGAAACAAATTGTCAAAGCATGGTTGTACAAGAGAGAGATTGTCAAAGCATGGTTGTACAAGAGACAGATTTATGATTGGACAAGAGAAAGACTGTCAAAGCATGGCTGGACAAGAAACAAATTGTCAAAGCATGGTTGTAGAAGAGAGAGATTGTCAAAGCATGGTTGTACAAGAGACAGATTGTCAAAGCATGGCTGGACAAGAGACTCACCAGCATGGCTGGACAAGAAACAAACTTTCAAATAATGGCTGGACAAGGAAAAGAATATGAAATCAAGGCTGGACAAGTGATTGACTGTCAAAGCATGACTGGACAAGAGACAGACTGTCAAATCATGGCTGGACAAGAGACTCACAGCATGACTGGACAAGAAACAAATTGTCAAAGCCTTGATGTACAAGAGACTGAATGTCAAAGAATGGCTAGACAAGAAGCAGACTGTCAAGGCATGGCTGGACAAGAGACAGACAGTCAAAGCATGACTGGACAAGAGACAGACTGACTGCCAACTCATGACTGGACAAGAGACAAACTGCCAAAGCATGATTTGACAACAGACGGACTAGCAAAGCATGGCTGCACAAGAGACTGACTGTTAAGGCATTGCTGGGCAAGAGATTGACTGTAAAAGTGTGGCTGGACAAGATACTGACTGACTGCCAAAGCAATGTTTGACAAGAGACAAACTGTCAAAGCATGACTTGACAAGAGACAGACTAGCAAAACATAGCTGGACAAATGACTGGCTGTCAAAGCATGGCTGGGCAAGAGACAAACTGTCGAAGCACAAGTTGACAAGAGACAGACTGTCAAAGCATGGCAGGACAAGAGAAGACTGTCAAAGCATAACTGGACAAGAGACAGACAGACTGTCAAAGCATGGCTGGACAAGAGAAGACTGTCAAAGCATAACTGGACAAGAGACAGACCATCAAAGCATGACTGGACAGTAGCCAAACTGACCGTCAAAGCATGACTGGACAAGAGCCAGACTGACTGTCAAAGCATTGCTGGGAAAGAGACCAACTGTCAAAGTATGACTTCACAATAGAAGACTGTCAAAGCATGACTGGACAAGAGACAGACTGTCAAAGCATGGCTGAACAAGAGATTCACAGCATGGCTGGACAAGAAACATACCGTCAAAGCATGACTGGACAAGAGACAAACTGTCAAAGCATGGCTGGACAAGACTATCAAACCAAGGCTGGACAAGAGACAGACTGTTAAAGCACGGTTTGAAAAGAGACAGACTATCTATCAAACCATGACTGGACAAGAAACAAATTGTCAAAGCCTTGATGTACAAGAGACTGAATGTCAAAGAATGGCTAGACAAGAAGCAGACTGTCAAGGCATGGCTGGACAAGAGACAGACAGTCAAAGCATGACTGGACAAGAGACAGACTGACTGCCAACTCATGACTGGACAAGAGACAAACTGCCAAAGCATGATTTGACAACAGACGGACTAGCAAAGCATGGCTGCACAAGAGACTGACTGTTAAGGCATTGCTGGGCAAGAGATTGACTGTAAAAGTGTGGCTGGACAAGATACTGACTGACTGCCAAAGCAATGTTTGACAAGAGACAAACTGTCAAAGCATGACTTGACAAGAGACAGACTAGCAAAACATAGCTGGACAAATGACTGGCTGTCAAAGCATGGCTGGGCAAGAGACAAACTGTCGAAGCACAAGTTGACAAGAGACAGACTGTCAAAGCATGGCAGGACAAGAGAAGACTGTCAAAGCATAACTGGACAAGAGACAGACAGACTGTCAAAGCATGGCTGGACAAGAGAAGACTGTCAAAGCATAACTGGACAAGAGACAGACCATCAAAGCATGACTGGACAATAGCCAAACTGACCGTCAAAGCATGACTGGACAAGAGCCAGACTGACTGTCAAAGCATTGCTGGGAAAGAGACCAACTGTCAAAGTATGACTTCACAATAGAAGACTGTCAAAGCATGACTGGACAAGAGACAGACTGTCAAAGCATGGCTGAACAAGAGATTCACAGCATGGCTGGACAAGAAACATACCGTCAAAGCATTGATGTACAAGAGACTAAATGTCAAAGAATGGCTGGACAAGACTATCAAACCAAGGCTGGACAAGAGACAGACTGTTAAAGCACGGTTTGAAAAGAGACAGACTATCTATCAAACCATGACTGGACAAGAAACAAATTGTCAAAGCCTTGATGTACAAGAGACTGAATGTCAAAGAATGGCTAGACAAGAAGCAGACTGTCAAGGCATGGCTGGACAAGAGACAGACAGTCAAAGCATGACTGGACAAGAGACAGACTGACTGCCAACTCATGACTGGACAAGAGACAAACTGCCAAAGCATGATTTGACAACAGACGGACTAGCAAAGCATGGCTGCACAAGAGACTGACTGTTAAGGCATTGCTGGGCAAGAGATTGACTGTAAAAGTGTGGCTGGACAAGATACTGACTGACTGCCAAAGCAATGTTTGACAAGAGACAAACTGTCAAAGCATGACTTGACAAGAGACAGACTAGCAAAACATAGCTGGACAAATGACTGGCTGTCAAAGCATGGCTGGGCAAGAGACAAACTGTCGAAGCACAAGTTGACAAGAGACAGACTGTCAAAGCATGGCAGGACAAGAGAAGACTGTCAAAGCATAACTGGACAAGAGACAGACAGACTGTCAAAGCATGGCTGGACAAGAGAAGACTGTCAAAGCATAACTGGACAAGAGACAGACCATCAAAGCATGACTGGACAATAGCCAAACTGACCGTCAAAGCATGACTGGACAAGAGCCAGACTGACTGTCAAAGCATTGCTGGGAAAGAGACCAACTGTCAAAGTATGACTTCACAATAGAAGACTGTCAAAGCATGACTGGACAAGAGACAGACTGTCAAAGCATGGCTGAACAAGAGATTCACAGCATGGCTGGACAAGGTCAAAGCATGACTGGACAAAGAAAACTGGCAAGGCATGGCTGGACAAGAGACAAACTGTCAAAGCATAACTAGATAAGAGACAGACTGATTGTCAAAGCATGGCTGAACAAGAGTTTGACTGTGAAAGCATGGCTGGACAAGAGACAGACTGTCAAAGCATAACTTGACAAGAGACAGACTGTCAAAGCATGACTTGACAAAAGACAGACTGTCAAAGCATGATTGGACAAGGGACTCACAGCATGACTGAACAAGAAACAAATTGTCAAAGCATGGATGTACAAGAGACAGACTGTCAAAGCATGACTGGACAAGAGAAAAACTATTAAAGCATGACTGGACAAGAGACAAACTGTCGAAGCATGACTGGACAAGAGACACATTGTCAAAGCATGACTAGACAAGAAACAAATGGTCAAAGCATGGATTTAAAAGAGACAGACTGTCAAAGCATGGCTGGACAAGAGACAAACTGTCAAAACATGACTTGACAAGATATAGACTAGAAAAGCATGGCTGGACAAGAGAAAGAGACTGACTGTCAAAGAATGTCTGGGTAAGAGACAAACTGTTGAAGCATGACTTGACAAGAGACAGACTGGCGCATGGCTGAACAAAAGACAGACTTTCAAAGTATGACTGGACAAGAGACAGACTGAATGTCAAAGCATGGCTTTATAAGACAAGACTGTCAAAGCATGGCTGGACAAGAGACAGACTGTCAAGGTATGATTGGACAAGAGACAGACTGTCAAAGCATGACTGGACAAGAGAATACTGGCAAGGCATTGCTGGACAAGAGATAAACTGGCAAAGCATAACTGGACAAGAGACAGACAGACTGTCAAAGCATGACTGGACAAGAGACAAACTGTCAAAGCATAACTGGACAAGAGACAGACTGACTGTCAAAGCATGACTTGACAGAAATAGACTTTCAAAGCATATCTGAATGAGACAGACTGATTGTCAAAGCATGCCTGTACAAGAGATTGACTGTCAAAGTATGGCTGGACAAGAGACTGACTGTCAAACCATGGCTGGACAAGACAAAACTGTCAAACCATGGCTGGACAGAAACACTCAAAGCATGGCTGGACAAGAAGCTGACTGTCAAAGCATGACTGGACAAGAGACAGACAGACTGTCAAAGCATTTCTGGACAAGAGACAAACTGTCAATGACTGTCAAACCGTGACTGGGCAAGTGACTGACTGTCAAACCGTGACTGGGCAAGTGACTGACTGTCAAACCGCGACTGACTGTCAAACCGTGACTGGGCAAGTGGCTGACTGTCAAACCATGACTGGGCAAGTGGCTGACTGTCAAACCATGACTGGGCAAGTGACTGACTGTCAAACCATGACTGGGCAAGTGACTGACTGTCAAACCATGACTGGGCAAGTGGCTGACTGTCAAACCATGACTGGGCAAGTGGCTGACTGTCAAACCATGACTGGGCAAGTGACTGACTGTCAAACCATGACTGGGCAAGTGGCTGACTGTCAAACCATGACTGGGCAAGTGACAAACTGTCAAACCATGACTGGGCAAGTGGCTGACTGTCAAACCATGACTGGGCAAGTGGCTGACTGTCAAACCATGACTGGGCAAGTGACTGACTGTCAAACCATGACTGGGCAAGTGACTGACTGTCAAACCATGACTGGGCAAGTGATTGACTGTCAAACCGTGACTGGGCAAGTGACTGACTGTCAAACCATTACTGGGCAAGTGGCTGACTGTCAAACCATGACTGGGCAAGTGGCTGACTGTCAAACCATGACTGGGCAAGTGACTGACTGTCAAACCATGACTGGGCAAGTGACTGACTGTCAAACCATGACTGGGCAAGTGACTGACTGTCAAACCATGACTGGGCAAGTGACTGACTGTCAAACCATGACTGGGCAAGTGACTGACTGTCAAACCATGACTGGGCAAGTGGCTGACTGTCAAACCATGACTGGGCAAGTGACTGACTGTCAAACCGTGACTGGGCAAGTGACTGACTGTCAAACCATGACTTGGCAAGTGACTGACTGTCAAACCGTGACTGGGCAAGTGACTGACTGTCAAACCATGACTGGGCAAGTGACTGACTGTCAAACCATGACTGGGCAAGTGACTGACTGTCAAACCGCGACTGACTGTCAAAGCATGATTGGACAAGAGACTGACTGTGAAAGCATGCCTGGGCAAGAGACAGACTGTCAAATCATTACTGGACAAGAGAAAGACTGTCAAATAGCATCTGGACAAGAGACAGACTGTCAAAGCATGGCTGGACAAGGGAAAGACTGCTAAAACATGGCCGGACAAGAAACAGACTGTCAAGGCATGGATGGACAAGAGACAGACTGTCAAAGCATGATAAAAAGGCAGCAAAAACTGCCATATCACAGAATGAGTGCTTGAAGGCCCTGAAAGATGAGGTAGGCTAGAGGACGAGACAAATCAATCACAGATCTGGTTAAGACTGTGAAATGGGATGAATTCTGAAAAAAAATGTGCTCTGAAAGGCCCCTGACGAGATTTTGGTGTCTTCATCGAAGCATGAACGGTACTACACGAGAGGTCTCAGACTTTCAGAGCACAGACCAGACATGGCATAAATCTGATGAGAGCAAAAGGAAGGCCATTCTGTAATAGAATGTTTATTCTGTTGCAGAATGTGGGTATTCTACACCCGCCTATTATGATGAAAACACAATAATTAGTGTATAAGCATATAACTATACACGAAGCACTGCAGTAAAGCTGTGATAACAGAATGTATAAAATAGGAAAATTGTAGGAACAGCTTTATTACATAACGACAGTTAAGTAATAAAGCTGTTCCTATATTTTTCCTAGTTTATATATTATGATGAAAAGTCTTGCCGACGACAGCTCAGCTGTTTAACCGAGCAGGCAGAAAGAGTCATCTCTGTGTTCTGATTGGTTGGTCAGTCACGAGATCTGACCTGGCGGGGTGTACGAATGAGTTTAGTTTTGTTCTAGACGCCGAACTGAGAGGATGTGTTAGTTTTGTTCTAGACGCCGAACTGAGAGGATGCGTTAGTTTTGTTCTAGACGCCGAACTGAGAGGATGTGTTAGTTTTGTTCTAGACGCCGAACTGAGAGGATGTGTTAGTTTTGTTCTAGACGCCGAACTGAGAGGATGCGTTAGTTTTGTTCTAGACGCCGAACTGAGAGGATGTGTTAGTTTTGTTCTAGACGCCGAACTGAGAGGATGTGTTAGTTTTGTTCTAGACGCCGAACTGAGAGGATGTGTTAGTTTTGTTCTAGACGCCGAACTGAGAGGATGTGTTAGTTTTGTTCTAGACGCCGAACTGAGAGGATGTGTTAGTTTTGTTCTAGACGCCGAACTGAGAGGATGTGTTAGTTTTGTTCTAGACGCCGAACTGAGAGGATGTGTTAGTTTTGTTCTAGACGCCGAACTGAGAGGATGTGTTAGTTTTGTTCTAGACGCCGAACTGAGAGGATGTGTTAGTTTTGTTCTAGACGCCGAACTGAGAGGATGTATTAGTTTTGTTCTAGACGCCGAACTGAGAGGATGTGTTAGTTTTGTTCTAGACGCCGAACTGAGAGGATGCGTTAGTTTTGTTCTAGACGCCGAACTGAGAGGATGCGTTAGTTTAGTTCTTGACGCCGAACTGAGAGGATGCGTTAGTTTTGTTCTAGACGCCGAACTGAGAGGATGCGTTAGTTTTGTTCTTGACGCCGAGCTGAGAGGATGTGTTAGTTTTGTTCTAGAACCCGAGCTGAGAGGATGTGTTAGTTTTGTTCTAGACGCCGAACTGAGAGGATGTGTTAGTTTTGTTCTAGACGCCGAACTGAGAGGATGTGTTAGTTTTGTTCTAGACGCCGAACTGAGAGGATGTGTTAGTTTTGTTCTAGACGCCGAACTGAGAGGATGTATTAGTTTTGTTCTAGACGCCGAACTGAGAGGATGTGTTAGTTTTGTTCTAGACGCCGAACTGAGAGGATGCGTTAGTTTTGTTCTAGACGCCGAACTGAGAGGATGTGTTAGTTTAGTTCTTGACGCCGAACTGAGAGGATGCGTTAGTTTTGTTCTAGACGCCGAACTGAGAGGATGCGTTAGTTTTGTTCTTGACGCCGAGCTGAGAGGATGTGTTAGTTTTGTTCTAGAACCCGAGCTGAGAGGATGTGTTAGTTTTGTTCTAGACATCGAGCTAAGATGATTTGTTAGTTTTGTTCTAGACGCCGAGCTGAGAGGATGTGTTAGTTTTGTTCTAGACGCCGAACTGAGAAGATGTGTTAGTTTTGCTCAGGAAGGATTGTTATGATGGTTGATTCTTAATATGAGGTTGTGGTTGCTTTTCTTTTTAGGACAAATGTATTTTAAAGTTTGTATATAGTTTTTGTCCTTTTCGTAGATTTGCCCTTTTTAGGACAACTAATTGTCATAGTTATTATGGTGTAGTGTTGTTTGTTTGAATTGTTCCCTTTTGAACATGGATGGATTCTTGATAGAAAGTATGTTGGAGTTGAGTGTATGTGAAGTTAGCATGTTTTCGATGTTGTGTGATGGTGTGAGGTCTTATGGCGATGTTAATCCCCCGGACCGTTTTTTCTATATTCGTTGCCAATTGTCTCCTCAGTTTTCCAACTGATATCCATCTACAACATTCATTTACAAATGGGGATTCATCATTAAATATGTGTTGATTTTTGGTAACCGCTGAATCCTGTGCTCTTTGGATTCATGTTGAGTGTCCCGACTGTGGTGTTGAGCTGAGTTGTACTTATGTAAATTAGTCATGTTCGTGCACGGATTTATGGTGGTTGTTTGTCCTGGGTTATGTTATTGTTACATGGTGTATATTAACGTAATGTCTTTTGTGTTACTTGTATGGCAGTCAAGTAATCTGCCCAGTAAATAGTGAAGTTATGTAACACAGTGAATACAGATTCATTACTTCAAGTCTCAGTTAGTTGCAACAGCCACACATACTAGCACAGTGTGTGGGCAAGTCTTGTACACTTTTTGCACCCTACATAGAATAGACAGACCAAAACGACGAAGCAACAATATTAAAGAAGATAATCTCCGAGCTGTGGAAGGAGGTAATGTCAGAAGAGGTACATACTATCGCAACTGAAGATATTCGCAGAACGCTCAAAAGACCGTCAAAGGTCCTGATGGCATCCAATATGAGGACATAGGTTGTCGGACAACGACATGAAGGACCTGGCCAGAGTTCAACGTCAGCATTCAGAATGGCCGGATCAAAGAGGAATGGCTACATAGCTACCTGCTACCTCTGCCAGAGTGGGCAGATAAAAAAAGAATGGCTACGTAGCTACCTGCTACCGCTGCCAGAGTGCCCCGATTAAAGAGGAATGACTACATAGCTACCTGCTACCTCTGCCAGAGTGGTCAAATCAAAGAGGAATGGCTACATAGCTACCTGCTACCTCTGCCAGAGTGGGCAGATCAAAGAAGAATGGCTACATGGCTACCCGCTACCGCTGCCAGAGTGCCCCGATTAAAGAGGAATGATTACATAGCTACCTGCTACCTCTGCTAGAGTGGTCAAATCAAAGAGGAAAGGCTACATAGCTACCTGCTACCGCTGCCAAAGCCAAACAAAAACCATTCTCAAATGAGTTTACAGAATCATCATGGTGCAGAGCTACTGCAGCTATTGGAGAAATTGTTGCACGTAAACATGGTAGTGACTTGGAAGTGCTTTGCATGTTCCCGCCCACACATCGAGGGTATAGAAGTAACAAAGAGACATGGCTCAATGTTGCAGCCTTTGCTCAAGAAGTCTTTGAAGGATTTCAGGACCGAGTAGAGACATGGCAGCCGCAGCAGACCTAGAAGATGCGTACAACAGAGTACCATTCAATTACTTAATGCACACGCTTCTTAGACTGAAGGTACACCCTATCCTCATCAGATGGATAGCTGCAGCCCTGATCCAAAGAAAGATGGTTCTCAGATGTGGCAGTTGGTCTTCAGGGCCGATAACAATATGACCAGGTTTGCTCCAGGATTCTCCGTTATCACTAGCCATATTCAGTGTGTACACGGTGAGAATCACTGAACAACTTGTTGGGAGAGACAGACGGCAGTCATGAGCTGATGATATTCTAGTGTACAGACAGGGGAGAGACAGACGGCTGTCATGTGCTGATGATATTCTAGTGTACAGACAGGGGAGAGACAGATGGCTGTCATGTGCTGATGATATTCTAGTGTACAGATAGGAGAGAGACAGACGGCTGTCATGTGCTGATGATATTCTAGTGTACAGACAGGGGAGAGACAGACGGCTGTCATGTGCTGATGATATTCTAGTGTACAGATAGGAGAGAGACAGACGGCTGTCATGTGCTGATGATATTCTAGTGTACAGATAGGGGAGAGACAGACGGCTGTCATGTGCTGATGATATTCTAGTGTACAGATAGGGGAGAGACAGACGGCTGTCATGTGCTGATGATATTCTAGTGTACAGACAGGGTAGAGACAGACGGCTATCATGTGCTGATGATATTCTAGTGTACAGACAGGGGAGAGACAGACGGCTGTCATGTGCTGATGATATTCTAGTGTACAGACAGGGTAGAGACAGACGGCTGTCATGTGCTGATGATATTCTAGTGTACAGACAGGGGAGAGACAGACGGGAGACAGTCAACACATTGCAGGGCGAGCGTGAGTGAATTTTCTCCTGGTCTGAAGTTTCTAACGCCCTTATCAACCCTACAAAAGCATCGATGACATGGTTCTCATTGAACAACCATATTCTTAACATTGGTATGTCTGTTGTCTGATATGTCTGTTGTGAGACTGGGTGGCGAGTATGTGACCAAAACTAACTTGATAATACTTAGAAGTGACTTTTGATCGCAGTCTGTCTCAAGGAACATGCTGACCATATGATAACTAAAACTCACAAAGATCTATCGGCAATGAAAGTCATGGGAGCTCCCAACATTGAATAGAGGCTACTACTATTTCTGTACCAGGGGCTGGTATTTGCACCCATCTAGTATCTTCAATGTCAGCCCTCCTCAGTCTAAAAACTCGAAAAGGTGCAAAATGAAGCCACGCTAATTATCTTGGAGTGTACGAGAGACACTTCCTGTGTAGCCATGCGATACCTCTTTGATTTCCTAAATATGAATCACAGGATCAAGATACGTGCAGACAAAGAGCACCCATAGCACCAAGAGCTCCTTAAAGAAAAGGGCGACAGGGTAAAGAGGGGCAAATCATAGATGGGTCGTGCAGAAGATGTCGTAAAGCAGGTCTGTGAACCTAACAACATCAACCCCGGCTAGGAACTGGTACCTGTGCCTCCAGCATTCAGGGGCAACTTCTCTTGCATTGTCAGGTTTGACAAGAGAATTAGGGAGCAGAATCCATTTATCTGACAAGAGAATCAGGGAGCAGAATCCACTTGTCTGACAAGAGAATCAGGAAGCAGAATCCACTTGCTTGTCAAGAGAATCAGGGAGCAGAATCCACTTGTTTGACAAGAGAATCAGGTAGCAAAATCCACTTGTTTGACAAGAGAATCAGGGAGCAGAATCCACTTGCTTGTCAAGAGAATCAGGTAGCAAAATCCACTTGCTTGACAATATAATCGGGGAGCAGAATCCACTTGTCTGACAAGAGAATCAGGAAGCAGAATCCACTTGATTGTCAAGAGAATCAGGGAGCAGAATCCACTTGTTTGACAAGAGAATCAGGTAGCAAAATCCACTTGTTTGACAAGAGAATCAGGGAGCAGAATCCACTTGTCTGACAAGAGAATCAGGGAGCAAAATCCACTTGCTGTAAATGCTGAGGTCACCGCCCTTATCACTGAACACTCTAGTGAGGAAGATCCTGTGATTTACACAAATGGGTCCCTTGTACGTCATGGGCATTCACATCACTTTTAGCGGACATAACAATATAGGAATCCAGCGGTGCCTTCGATATGACCATCAAGCAGTATGACGATGGAGGTGATGGCAGTAACAAAAGCATTCGTATGGTTGGAATCACAAGACTACATCCGTGTCTGCGTACTAAGTGATTCAATGAGAATGATCAGGAAGGTCGAGGTAAGTTCTGTACTCAGGCAGTGGCTTGAGTCATTGCAGAAATCAACGATTCGCAGTCACCTTCATCTATGTCCCTGGGCACGTGGGCATCTAGGGAAATAAGAGAGCTGATAGATTGGCTGGCTTTGACATCATTTCAGATGGACAACCACTGGATCGAGCTGATATTGTTAACGCGCTCAGAGAGATAGGCAGTGTGTAGTAGTTCAAGGGCAGTGAATCTACATCGCGCTCAGACTGAAGAGGGCTGGGGAATACGGATCGGCATGGCCAGGAACGAAGGACATACTGGACATGCGAGACAACTGATCAACCAACACAGGACAGGCACTATCAGCCACAAGAGGCTGATGGTTATTTGAAGTGACTGAAGCATTGATCTGAGTGTAGGGAATGGATAAGCTCATAGTTACCTGGGTTGGTTCGCAACTACAAGAGTAGGAATAGTGGGTGAGTTACTGGTCAGTTTTCAGAAAATATCGGCTTACTGGCCCAGTATATAAAGATAAGTAAAGTAAAGATAAAGCAAATGCCTTAGGGGGTGAAGCGTTAGAGACCTCATTATATTGGTCGGAAAAAAGGTCCCGCTCAGCTGGGGATTCGAACCCTCGACCATTTGGTTGCTAGGCGAGTGCTCTAACCACTACGCTAGCCGGCCCCCATAAAGATATAAAGATAACATTATATAATTCTGAGAGGTCGGGATTCGTACTCTGAGCGGATCGGGGAAGGTCATGTTATCGTTCGAATGAGTATGAGAGTGTATTTCGTCTATGGGTAAACATGTAAGTGTTAGGTTAATATTGGAGTTTATATTTCTGTCATGTGAACGAGTGCAATGCTGTGCTGTCGACTCTTCCGATCCACATCGCGACCCACTTAGGTATAATTAGGATAACTGAAGGGTACATGAATTCTAGTGCAACATATTTGTCTATGCAAGGTTTAGAAGTTTTGACAACATGCAATGATGGCTCATGTGTGCACATAAATACGTAGTGCTGAAATTCATGACTATGTATGTTGCAATAATTATTGCCAGTTAGTTCCACACAATGCATCAGATACTCAGTCATTTAATGATGAAGATTAGAGATTTTTGTATGATATACAGGGGGTTAAAATTGATTCTTTAGAAGTTCCACTGACGGTCAAGATAATATAGAAATCTGAATATTTAAGGAAGTCATTTTAATGATTATGTTGTTAACGTTATAGCTAACGAATAACAATATAAATTGATGATCCTTTGAGTTTCCGAACCTTATAAACTAATGATTAATAACAATTAAAATTTCAAGATTATTTAAAGAAGAGTAATTTTATTTATGTTTCTTTTCATTTGTATGATATGTCAATATGTGATGTATAATCACACTTTCCAACCATACTATAAGAATAAAATATATTTTCTTGGCGCTAATAACTGTCTGTTATTTATATGATTTTATATTGTATTTTTTTGTTTGGTTGGTGTACACCTACACATCGATACACACATGAATGGAAAACACAATTAAACAATTCTTCAAATAACTGTAAGCTTCTATTTGATGATTAAAAACCATCATTTTTACACACAAAATCAACAAATGAATATTCAATTTATCATCAACTATATCATTAACAACATAATCATTAAAATGATTTCCTTAAATGTTCAAATTCCTAGATTATATTGATCGACAGTGGAACTTATAAAGAATCAATTTCAGCCCCTTGTACATATTCATAGAAAAATCTCAAATCTTCATCACTAAATGAATGAGTATCTGACGTATTATAAGGAACTAACTGGCAATAATTGTCACAAAATATTCATACATTTTAACAATACGTATTTATGTGCACACATGAGCCATCATTGCACATTACCAAAACCTCTAAATCTTACATAGACAAATATGTTACACCAGAATCATAATTATTCGTGTACCCCTCAGTTGTTCTAATCATACCAAAGTGGATCGGAATTGATCGAGGGAGCCCCCAGCACAGCTTGCACTCATCCACATCACATAATAACAACCTATACTAACCTAATACATATTGGTTCTCACACGACGAATACAATTTCTCCTTCCGGCTTAACAATAACATGGCTCCAGCGATCACTGGCCTCATACGTGCTCAGCTTACAAAATCCCGACCGATTAAGATTCTCTCATGTTATCTTTATTTGGTGAACCAGTACACCGATTTTTTATGTCAGAGTTGGGCACCTCTAAACATTGACCAGTAACTGACTTATTATTCCTACTCTTAGGAGTGCCAACCAACCAATGTAACTATGAGCTAATCTTTCAATACAATACCATATCAAATCAGAGCAATATAAACAACATATAAATAACAGATTATTATTACCCGGATCAAAAAATATGTTTTCCTAAATAAGCATCTATGGACATGTCCGGAGTGCAGTGATGATGACCCAGACCATAAATATAGAAAAAAAGCACTTTTTGCTGAAACCTTCAAAGTTCGATGAGACCATCGTGAATTCTGAGAAGATTAAAATGCCAGATCTGTTCAAACGACACTTGATATCTAATTTTCTAGAAAGTAATATATCCATTTACATTAGTTTTTGTTTCTTTTCTTGTGTTTTCTTTTCTTGATTTTCTATTTTTTTCTTTTATCTTACTTGCTTTTCAATATTCTTTACATTCCTATGTATGCATGAGTTGAAAATTTGTTATAAATGTCTAAACTAAGTTGTGCGAGGAATGTTTCGAATTTGAGCTTTGTCATTTCTTGTTAACCTCGATATATGCGATATTGTCTTTGCAGGAATTAACCACATATATCAAGCTTCAGCTGTAGACTAATTCACTCTTACGTGGATATTCTGCAGTTTCTCTCACACAAGACTTAAGTCTTGCTTGACTGAAGCGTGAACGGAGAAAGATTCTGACTGTGACGATGCATGCTGACCAGCAGTCTAGCACTGAAACCACACTAGCAAATCTGAAATCATGTCACTGAGACAAATGACCAGCAGCCTAGCACTGAAATCACACTAGCAAATCTGAAATTATGTCCCCGAGAAATGGCCAGCAGTCTAGCACTGAAACCACACTAGCAAATCTGAAATTAATTCACTGAGACAAATGACCAGCAGCCTAGCACTGAAATCACACCAACAAATCTGAAATCATGTCACTGAGACAAATGGCCAGCAGTCTACCACTGAAATCACACTAGCAAATCTGAAATTATGTCCCCGAGAAATGGCCAGCAGTCTAGCACTGAAACCACACTAGCAAATCTGAAATTAATTCACTGAGACAAATGACCAGCAGCCTAGCACTGAAATCACACAAACAAATCTGAAATCATGTCACTGAGACAAATGGCCAGCAGTCTACCACTGAAATCACACTAGAAAATCTGAAATTATGTCCCCGAGAAATGGCCAGCAGTCTAGCACTGAAACCACACCAGCAAATCTGAAATCATGTCATTCAGACAGATGACCAGAAATGTCACTCAGACAGATGACCAGAAATCATGTCACTCAGACAGATGACCAGAAATCATGTCACTCAGACAGATGACCAGAAATCATGTCACTCAGACAGATGACCAGAAATCATGTCACTCAGACAGATGACCAGAAATCATGTCACTCAGACAGATGACCAGAAATCATGTCACTCAGACAGATGACCAGAAATCATGTCACTCAGACAGATGACCAGAAATCATGTCACTGAGATCAAGTGAGTGAAAGTTTTGGTGCGAGTCTGTAACTAGCACTGCAACAGGGTGAACTATTTTCATAGAATCTGGAAGTGTTCCCCAAACTGATGTAATGTCAGTTTATGTTGTAGTAACATGCGAACTGATGTAATGTCAGTTTGTGTTGTAGTAACATGCGAACTGATGCAATGTCAGTTTGTGTTGTAGTAACATGCGAACTGATGTAATGTCAGTGTATGTTGTAGTAACATGCGAACTGATGTAATGTCAGTGTATGTTGTAGTAACATGCGAACTGATGTAATGTCAGTTTATGTTGTAGTAACATGCGAACTGATGCAATGTCAGTTTATGTTGTAGTAACATGCGAACTGATGTAATGTCAGTGTATGTTGTAGTAACATGCGAACTGATGTAATGTCAGTGTATGTTGTAGTAACATGCGAACTGATGTAATGTCAGTGTATGTTGTAGTAACATGCGAACTGATGCAATGTCAGTTTATGTTGTAGTAACATGCGAACTGATGTAATGTCAGTGTATGTTGTAGTAACATGCGAACTGATGTAATGTCAGTGTATGTTGTAGTAACATGCGAACTGATGTAATGTCAGTTTGTGTTGTAGTAACATGCGAACTGATGCAATGTCAGTTTGTGTTGTAGTAACATGCGAACTGATGTAATGTCAGTTTGTGTTGTAGTAACATGCGAACTGATGTAATGTCAGTTTGTGTTGTAGTAACATGCGAACTGATGCAATGCCAGTTTATATTTGTAGTAACATGCGAACTGATGCAATGTCAGTTTGTGTTGTAGTAACATGCAAACTGATGCAGTGCCAGTTTATGTTGTAGTAACATGCGAACTGATGCAGTGCCAGTTTGTACTGTAGTAACATGCAAACTGATGTTATAGTGATATATGAACTTATGCTGCAGTGATATTAAATATTGTAAATTGTGCTCTTGAAATGCTATTTCGAGCTAGTATTACTGTATGGGAGCGAATCATGATCATGAACAAAAACAGCAACAAGGGCGTTAGAGGCAACTGAAATGTGGTTCCTTCGAAGAATGTCAAAAATACCATGGATAGCTAAAATAATAACTGAAGAGTGTCTAAGTAAAGCCAGTGAGAAACGAACTACGGGAGACACAGTGTAGGTTCATTGGGCACATAATGGAAAAAGGATGAATCGAAAATATCGCGCCAACAAGGAAACTGGGAGGCAGGAAATGAAGAGGTAAACAAAATCTTGACAAAATGGCATGGAAGAAGCACAACAACAGAACTGATAAATAATATGAAAGATCGGAAACTAGGAGGCAGGAAATGAAGAGGTAAACAAAATCTTGACAAAATGGCATGGAAGAAGCACAACAACAGAACTGATAAATAACATGAAAGATCGGAAACTGGAGAGACATGCCTCCAAACATGGCATATGATGATGATTTATGTTCTTGTTTAAATAAAATGGTAGTTTATATTGCACTAACAGAGTATAACATCATATGATATATGAACTTATACTGCAGTAACATACAGACTGACGTTTATATGAACTTATATTGCGCTAACAGACAAACTGATGTTATAGTGGCATATGAACTTAATGTTGCACTAACAGACAAACTGATATTATAGCCGTGTATGAGCTTATATTGTAGTAACAGACAAAACAGTGTTATAGCGGTGTGTGATCGTATATTGCAGTAACAGACAAACTGATATTATAACGGTGTGTGAACTTATATTGCAGTAACATGTGAAAAAATATTACAGTAAAATGTAAATGCGTAATTTAAAAAACACACAGAGAAACTAGCAGTTCTTGACAGCACAATAAAGTTCATCTAAAAAACAGATTATGAGCATGACACCACATAGCAAAATAGGAAATCATAAGGTAAGACAATACATATGACAAAACAGCATAGACAAAAGAAATTAAATTAACATCACAGTAGAAAGTACAATAGCGTGAACAAAATAAGTAAAAGAACATGACAAAAGAAAGTACAAGAGCATGACAAAAGAAATAAAAGAGCATGACAAAAGAAATAAAAGACCGTGACAAAAGAAATAAAAGACTATGACAAAAGAAAGTAAAAAAAGCATGACAAAAGAAAGTAAAAAAAGCATGACAAAAGAAAGTAAAACTGCATGACAAAAGTTAGTAAAACGGCATGTTGAAAAGAAAGTAACACATCGTGACAATAGAGAGTTTTTTAAAAAAGCATGAGAAAAGAAATTGAAACGTCATGACAAAAGACAACAAATAGCCTAATATGAGAGCCTGAAAAAACATGATGAAATGTCATCTGACAAAAGAAAAAAAAACCCATGCAATAAGAAAATAGCACAAAGCACAGCAGAACTACATATCAAGATTGTCTTGTTTTGTCTTATCTTCTATTTCCCTGCAGCTATGAGCTAGTGTTCTTTGCAGCCGATGCTGTGAAGGTGTTTAGGAACAGCATCATGTCGGCGTGGGAGTTAGTTATGGCAGCTATTTTTTCAGTCTTTGTGTGCAGCTAAAATGTGTGCAGTACTTGCAGCTAAAATGTGTGCAATACTTACAGCTAAAATGTGTGCAATACTTGCAGCTAAAATGTGTGCAATACTTGCAGCTAAAATGTGTGCAATACTTACAGCTAAAATGTGTGCAATACGTGCAGCTAAAATGTGTGCAATACTTGCAGCTAAAATGTGTGCAATACTTGCAGCTAAAATGTGTGCAATACTTGCAGCTAAAATGTGTGCAATACGTGCAGCTAAAATGTGTGCAGTACTTGCAGCTAAAATGTGTGCAATACTTGCAGCTAAAACGTGTGCAGTACTTCTTTAAGAGACTCCATCGTCATGAGGACTATGGCGATCTCTGGCCTGTTAGCCAGGCTTGGCCTTTTACTGAAGGTACCAACGGAGACCGTGGGACAGAGAGCTATCAAGATAAGACACATCATAAAATAGCCAAATATAAAAGAGCAGCTTATGACAAACAAACCGTTCCATTTGCTTGTTTCTCGTGTGATGTTATAAACGCTCTGGAAGCTTCTTGCTCTAGCTGTGAAGCAAATTTTTCACTGTTGGATATTTCCATGATTTCTGTCCGGGCCAAGTCTATACACACTCTAAAACCTGAAGAGTCAACAGAAAAAAAAGTAATTTCTTACATTATTTCAGTCAGCAAGGAGCTAAGTATTTTAAGCAAGGAGCTAAGTATTTTAAAAATAAGATCACGAGATTTTAAAGTAAATCTGAAACAACAGTTGAAGTCATTCGAATGGAAAATAAGACAATAAAAGGAGAGATCAGTTTAATTTATAACATTTAAAAAAATAATTTACTAAGCATTTTCTATTATATATTCCTAAATATAAATTTATTGCATACCGTTAATAAATTTATGACATACTGCTAATGAGACCTTCAGCAGCCATACATTCACTGTATATTGTTAATGAGACACATACAGAACGTGGATTGTATCTCTCCCAAAGTCCAGCCGCTTCACCGACATGGGAAGAGGAAACAACAGAGTAGAGGATTGCTGAGTTGGGTGATGTGTGATATGGGTTTATCCCACAAGGCCGCTACTTGAGCCATGAAGAGCAACCCAGATCACCATGAAAGAGGCTGGCAAAAGGATTCTGATGAAGCTGCGGCAGATCTACCAAAGCCCACAGTGGATTTTTGCTTCAGATTCAAGAAAGGAGATATAGACCAACATTAAAAATCGAAACTTGGAAAATCAGCAAACTGGCCAATAAAGAACCAGACATTGTGGAATTCATGAACAATAAAAACATTCAGATTATAGGTTTGGCAGATATAAGGAAAAGGGGCCAAAACTGCGAAGTATGTCATATGAGCTATACGTGTATGTGTAATGGAGTCAAACATGGAAAAGCAAGATACGGTACAGGCTTCATCATGCATCTCAACAAACCAAAACAAGTTGGAGAAGTAAACTACATACCTGAAAGAATAATGAGCATCGGACTTGTGGATGAGAGAAAAACATCAACACACATCCAGATCTACACACTATGCAGCAGTAGCTGTTCAGAGGTGGAAAGGACAGAGTTTTTTGGTTTTTTTTTTTTTTTGACAAATTGAGTGAATGGAGCACGAGAATTCACCAGAAGGGTGATTTAATTGTCACGGGTGATTTCACTGAAATACTCGGTAAAAGAAGAAAATCATGGAAGGAATGCTTAGAACCACATAGTAGAAGAAGAACATCATGGAAGGAATAGGTAGGACTACATGGTAAAAGAAGAGCACAATGGAAGGAATACTTAGGACCACAAGGTAAAAGAAGAACATCATAGAAGGAATACTTAATACTTAGGACCATATAGCGACCACAATGGTCTCATTGTGACGAACATTTTGATGTTCTTATTTGAACATCGAAGAAGTCATCTTTTTAAAAAGTTTTAAATGGAACAACCTTGAAAAAGATTCGAAAATAGATTTTGTATTAATAAGGAAACATTGAAGAGGAACTATCAGGGACTCTAGAGCCTTCCCTAATGTCAACATAGACACAAACCACCAACCAGTAGTTACAAGCCTAGTCAAACTACAAAGGGTAAAACTCTGCCACCCAAAGCTGGTGAACATCATTAATCTTAAAATATTGAAAGACACCACAATACAAACGACAGTGCACTTAGATATGAAGGAAATACAAAAAATACTGCCAGCAAAGATCGGTAGCATAAATGAAGAAAGGGACAACTTTAAATTAAATCCAAGAAAAGTGCTTGAAAACAGATGTATAGAGAAAGGTGCGAAAGAATGAAAAACAGGTGTAATACCTGTTTGGTGCAGGTTTACATTTTATAACTAGTGGGGAGAATATATTTTCTCAAGAAGGCCACAGACCAACAATCCTAAAGAATATATTTTCTCAAGAAGGCCACAGACCAACAATCCTAGGCAATGTACTACCCGTACTCGAGGCTAATCTAGCTCCCCCATCATGACCGCCAGCCCAGGTTCTCCCTTCTTTGGTACATTGTGTGCTAATTATGTATAAATCTTGAGCATTAATCAATACACATTTACATTGACATGCAGTACAAATCACCAAGTCTGAAATTAAGGACACAACATTTTAATCTCACTATACGCCACAACAACACATACAGCTGACATTGACGTCAACATGACATCAAGGCAGGAGTCATTATAATGGTAATTAAGCATGGTATCGTATGGTAATGACTTCTCATGTTACATTATTGAAAACCTGATGGACCTGGGGTCCCGGGCTGTTCTGGCCCTACACGTAGCCTACACTAATGTGCAATGACACTTATTCCACGTAGCTATCGTTGCCATGACACACCTCTATATAACCGCGTTGTTACTGCACATAATCAATCTACATGAAAACATAATAACGAATCAAACATGTTGCCCATCCAATATACTTAAAAATCGTACTGAAATCATGTCCATATTGATGTACAAAATACAGAAACCTAGCTCATAGCTTACTGCACAACTACATAATCTACATTACATGAGGTGGGCACGGGAAGAATATACGAAACTCTCACAATAATCTAAATGCAACTAAGTGCGATATCGCCCGGCCATTTCCTCTATCTCATCTGCTTGTCAGCCAGTGTTCAATATCTACATATATCTTTCCGAAACCAAACTACCAATCACGTGGACTTTTCGCTCCGGTCAAGAGCGTACACCCCTCGATCTAAGCGTGCATCGCCCACAGAGGCACCATCTAGTGGAACAATACAGTAAGAAAGGAGTCATTCAAGAAATGGTTGAATTCAAAATTAGAAGAAGACTATATTATGTTTCGCAAAACAAGAAGAGAAATTAAGAAAACTGTCAAAGATGAATCTTGGAAGAACTATGGTGAACACTTTACACAACTATGCACAAGGTCACCTTGACAGTTCTCTGAAAGTGTGAAGAGCATGAGGTTCCGAGATAAACATTACAACCCAACCAACACTATCAAAGATAAAAGTGGGAAGCCTATCTTATTGAAAAAGCTGTCAAACAAAGATGGGAAGAATACTTCAAGGGAGCTTCTCAACCCACCTGGAGAAACAGATCAAGAAAATATATATCAATCAAAATCTAGCAAGGAACTTGAGCCATCAGTCCTAAATTGTGAAGTCCAAGAAGAGATTAGAAGAAGTACACGAAACAAAGCGCCAGGAGTTGATGAACTGACAGCAGAAGCCATACAAGCATGTGGAGAAACTGGTATAAAATGGTTAGGAAGAAATTTTAATAAAGCATGCTCTGAAAGAAAGACCACAGAAAATTGACAAAGAACTACAGTAGTACCTATCTGGAAGAATAAAGGAGACAAAAGAGATATTGGATCATACAGAGGGATTTCCTTGCTCAGTCATGTGGGAAAAAAGCAGAATAAGACAGGTTATATAAACCAAACTGAGCAAAGCACAATTTGGTTTCAGGAAAGGAAGAAGTTGAACTGATGCAATATTTGTGCTCCAACAAGCTTGTGAAAAAGCCATTGAATATGACCAGGAACTTATCATCTTTGTGGACCAAGAAAAAACTTTTGAAGTCTTAATAGAAACCAGTTGTGGGCAGTATTAGAAGAATATGGTGTACTGGGACATCTACTGGAAAACATGTTGTCATTACATACAGCAGTAAGACAGTACAGACTGGTTCAGTGGAACAACAAGAGTCAAACAGGGCTCTGTATTGTCACCATTACTATTCATAATCTCTCTCTCTCTCTCTCTCTCTCTCTCTCTCTCTCTCTCTCTGAACCTTAAGTGCGCAGGGCACATGGAGCTTCCGCAAGGGTTTTCCACAAATGCCTGTCCTTTGCCTTTTTTTCTGCTCTTGCCCAGGTGAGCCCTCTATTGCTCAACATCCTTTCTGTTGTTTTTCTGTTCCCCTCTGGTGTCCATCTTAGTGCTATTTTTGGTAGTGAATTGTCAGTCATTCGGAGCACATGTCCCAACCATCGCCAGCGTCTTTCATAATCTATATAGACATAATAACAAAAGAAGCAAACCCAAACACACTGAAACTGAACTAATGTTCCCAGACGACCAGTGTTTAGCACAATAGGACCCGAACTGATTGCAAGAGCATATGAATAATCTCTATCAGAGTTGTAAACATCATGCTATGAAAATCGACACGGCCAAAATAGAGACCAAGAAAGTTAGCAGAATGCCAAGTCAATTGAATGTATATAATGAAGATAGCAAAATACAACAACTAAAAGAATTCAAGTATTTTGGATGCATGTTCACTGAAGATGGGAAGCTTGATAAAGAAATTAATGTTAGAACACAAAGAGCCAATGATGTTACATAACAGACATCCCCGCTGATTATACAATCCAACATCCCACTTGAAACTAAGAGAAAACTAATTAATAGTATATTCATACCTACGCTGTTCTGCCATTGCCAGACATGGGCACTTACTAAGAAACAACAGTATAATATATCTTATATCTTATATCTTATATCCTTCCCGTGCCGTTAGACGTCACATAGAGCTCGCAAAGTAGTTCGCCAATTTTTTCTGTCTTCGGCGAGTCTTTCAACCTCAACAAAGGATTTTATGCCTGTTAACTTGGCCTCTCTTAATAATGTCCTCTTCAGAGTTTCACGCGGTCTGCCCCTTTTTCTTCGGCCTGTTGTGTTCCACTTGATAGCTTGTTTTGGGATTCTCTGATCATTTCTTCTCATCAAGTGACCAACATATGTCCATCTCCTTTTCCTGATCACCCGTGAGACTGGTTGTTGTTCAGTCATCTGTCTTATCTCTGCATTGTTCTTGAATTCATTCCACTTGATGCCGAGTATTTTCCTTAGGCATTTGTTTTCAAAAGAGTCTAATTTCTTTTCTATTTCTTTAGTTGTTTTCCAGCTTTCGCATGCATAAATGAGGGTGGATATTACATTTGAATTGAATAGTCTTAACTTGGTTTTTGTGCTTATAACTTTGGAATTCCATATGTTCTCAAGATTCTTGAAGATTGATGCTGCTTTTGCAATTCTGATCCTAACTTCCTTTCTAGTGTCACCATCCTGGTCTATGTAGCTGCCAAGGTATGCAAATTGATTGACTTCTTCAATATCTGTCTCTTCTATGTGTATTTTTCCATTTTGATTGATGGGAATTTTCATTATTTTTGTTTTGTCCTTGTTAATTTCAAGTCCTATTTTGCTAGCCAGTGAAGACAGGCTATCTGTTTTTTTCTTGCATGGAATTCACATTATTACTGATAAGAGTTATGTCATCAGCAAAATCAAGATCTTCTAGTTGGGTCCCATGTACCCAGTCAATACCTGTGTTACCTGTGCAGCATTTTGTCATTATGAAGTCTATTGTAATCCCTAAGTCTATTGTAATTATAATATAACCACATGTGAAATGAGATGTCTTAGGAAAGCAGCAAACATCACCAGGTTTGGCAAGTTAAGAAATGACACCATAAGATAGATGGTGGGAACCTCACCATGTGTTGTAACAGAATTCTTTATTTCTGTTCTTTATTCTATCTAAGGGATATAATCCATGGTAAATTTGGTATTTTGACTAAATGATTAAAGCCCTTATTTAATTATTACGTAGATTGTTGGTGTAAAGGAAAGGTCAATCTTCTCTCTCTCTCTCTCTCTGAACCTTAAGTGCCCAGGGCACATGGGGCTTCCGCAAGGGTTTTCCACAAATGCCTGTCTTTCGCCTTTTTTTCTGCTCTTGCCCAGGTGAGCCCTCTATTGCTCAACATCCTTTCTGTTGTTCTTCTCCATGTCTCTTTTGGTCTACCCTTACTTCTGCTCCCCTGTGGTGTCCATCTTAGTGCTATTTTTGGTAGTGAGTTGTCTGTCATTCGGAGCACATGTCCCAACCATCGCCAGCGTCTTTCCTCAATAATTGTTGTCAGTGGTTTCATCTGCATTTCTGCCAATAAAATGTTATTTCTTATGGTGTTTGGCCAAAATATTTTTTTAATTCTACGTAAACATTTAGTCTGGAAAGAATTCAACTTGTTTTCTATGGTTTTGGTGATTTTCCAGCACTCACTTCCATAGAGTAGTACACTTAGAACATTACTCTTAAATATCCTGATTTTCATATTTATGCTTAGTTTATTTGATTTCCATATATTCTGTAGCATTGCAAAAGCCTGGTTTGCTCTAGTAAGTCTGCTGTTGATGTCCTCTGTGCTGTCTCCATTTTCTACTACTCTGCTGCCAAGGTATACAAATTCGTTGACCTCCTCCACTAACTTGTTATCTACTCTGAGTACATTTCTGTTGTTCACATTTTGCTTCATTAACTTTGTCTTTCCTACATTGATCTTTAGTCCTATGTTGTTTGCATTCTGGGTTAACTTGTTTATTTTATCTTGCATATCTTTGTGACTGCTTGATAATAGACAAATGTCGTCCGCAAAGTCAAGGTCCTCCAGCACTGTGTCAAGGGTCCATTGTAATCCTCTGCGTTTGTCTGATGTTGCCTCCTTCATTAACCAGTCTACTGCCAAGATAAATAATGTTGGTGATAGTACACATCCCTGTTTCACTCCTAAAGGTCAATCTTGACACTTTAAAAATCCCGAGATTTATGATTATGTTTGATGAACTTTACCGTGACATGTTTTTTTTTTTTACTCAAGCTTAGTGAATACCTTGGAAAATCTCGTGGAATAGCGAATTTTATCCTGAAATATTTTTAATTAAAAGTTAAATTTGGAACCCCCAGCTACTTTTACACTGAAAGTCATTTTTGGACGTTGAAATCCCGAGATTTTGATTGAACTTTCTCTAGACTTATTTTTATAGCTAACTAAAGTTAGGTTGTTTTTCAGTGACTAGTCCAAGTTCTTAAACGAAAAAAGGAAAGTAGAAATTGCTGATGATATTTAAGCGCTGAACTTTTACGTAGGATTATTGATTTTTAGACGGAGATTAGAATGTGGGATTAGGACAGAAGATAAGAAGGGTGAGAATCATAGTGACAGGCTTGTGATTAGTGATTGAGTTATGCGATTATATTGGGTGAGATTTTTTATATATAGTTGAGAGATTTGATACCATTATGGGTTAGAAATTATTCTAGGAAATTGTGTAGTAATTTGTTTTGGAATGTGAGTTGAGTTTTCCTTCCATGGATCCTGGTATGTTTACTAGTAACTGAAGAATGTAACAATAGTTCTTTTGAAGCATTGTAGAACTTATAAGGTCCAATACTTGTGTTGTTTTCTTACGGATCCATGAAAAGGCTTCTTGTGTGAATGTAAGTTGGCATTTATGTCCATTCATGCTGTATGTCTGGCAGCTGGTCTGAGTGTGACTGTAGTGTTGTATGTCTGGCAGTTGGACTGAGTGTGACTGTAGTGTTGTATGTCTGGCAGTTGGTCTGAGTGTGAGTGTAGTGTTGTATGTCTGGTAGTTGGTCTGAGTGTGAGTGTAGTGTTGTATGTCTGGCAGTTGGTCTGAGTGTGAGTGTAGTGTTGTATGTCTGGCAGTTGGTCTGAGTGTGAGTGTAGTGTTGTATGTCTGGTAGTTGGTCTGAGTGTGAGTGTAGTGTTGTATGTCTGGCAGTTGGTCTGAGTGTGAGTGTAGTGTTGTATGTCTGGCAGTTGGTCTGAGTGTGAGTATAGTGCTGTATGTCTGTCAGTTGATCTGAGTGTGAGTATAATGTACCCCACTCCTTCCTTATATGGCGAACAAGCTCTCGTCAAGGTTAGGAGTGTTTTGTTCATTTATTACAATCAGTATTCTTCATCCTCACTGATCACCGCCCATTCTTTTCAGAATAAATACGTAGATTACTTGATTCCATAACATTCGGGTGTCAGTGGTCTTCAAACTGTTGTATTGTCTGTATGCCTGTACATCTAAAGTCTGAGAATTTAAGTTAGTTGACAATCTATACTAGTAAGGTACTAAGACATTAGTTAGAAAACTAGTATAATCTACGACACATACAGAAGCAAAGAATCAAATGGTTTGGTCACTTAATGAGAATAACACACTCGCAGCCAGCTGCGAGAGCCTTTAACCAAAGAACTACAAGACACAGATCAAGAAGAACACACAGAAAGAGATGGATAGAATATATCAGAGAAACATTCGCTAATAATGGCAAGATGGTCACTGAGGCCGCCCATTTTGCACCCCCCCCCCTCCAAAAAAAAACCGCCAATTGCATCTCCCCTCGACACTTCATGGTACAAGAGGAAGAACAAAATAAATTATAGAATGAGTACACATCCGTTCAAGCTATGCGAAATATTTTATATGAAAACAGCCAGTATCCAGTTAGAACAAATGGATTAGCACTAAGTAACAATAGAAAAAGTGCTAACACTAAGTACCAAAGTTCCTCCTAAACAACAAGCCCTTGAAATAAGTGAAACAGTTCATATACCTAGGTAGCATAGAAAATTGACGTTGAGATTGAGAACAGACGCAGCAAAACGAATCAGATAACTGGACAAATGACTCATTTACTTAAATTCAAATACACACACAAACTGAAACAAAAAGGATCATACGGCACAATTTTCCTCCCAACTATATGTTATCAATGTCAAACATGGACACTAACAGTTAAAAGCAAAAGGAAAATCATCACGACAGAAATGAGATGTTTCAGGAGAATACTAAATGTGACAAGAAGAGACCAGATAAGAAATGACACCATCGGAGCAAAGGTTGGAGTAACACCAGTATTACACAACATCCAGAAACTAAATGGTTTGGCCATGTTACAAAGTTACCACCAGACAGTATATCACATAAGGCATTTACACTAAGATTTATAAGTAATATGAAAAGGCCGCCCACGCAAGAGATGGAGAGAGGAAATTACAAAAGCATTAAATATCTCATTATACCAAGGAAATCGTCGAGTCCAGTCAAGAAGTCTATTTGTTCCCTCGAAACCGAAAGGTAGCTGAGGAAGGAGACAAGACAAGACAACTAAGTAACAAAAGTGTTAGCAGTAAGTAACAACAGAAAAGATGTTATTCTCTAAGTACCAACAGAAAAGATGTTATCTCTAAGTAATAACAGAAAAGATATTATCTTTACGTAACAACAGAAAAGATGCTATCTCTAAGTAACAACAGAAAAGATGCTATCTCTAAGTAACAACAGAAAAGATGATATCTCTAAGTAACAACAGAAAAGATGATATCTCTAAGTAACAACAGAAAAGATGCTATCTCTAATTAACAATAGAAAAGATGCTATCTCTAAGTAACAATAGAAAAGATGTTATCTCTAAGTAACAACAGAAAATATGCTATCTCTAAGTAACAATAAAAAAGATGATATCTCTAAGTAACAACAGAAAAGATGTTATCTCTAAGAAAAAAAAAGAAGTATTAGCACGAAGTAATAAAAGAAGGCGTTCTTGCTTTATAATATTTTTTGATGAAAATGAAAGTTAAAAAAAATCTTTGCTTTTGCAACTATAAAAACTATTGTACTTAAAGATGGATAAATAAGACTGAGCTCGCACGTTGTGGCAATCAGCTATTTCACAGTCACTCAGCTATTTCACAGTCACACAGCTATTTCACAGTCACTCAGCGCAATTACTTAAAACACAAATACATTTATTTAATTCAGTTAAAACTAAAAAGTAGTAATTTATATATTTTCCATGAATTAATGAGTGTCCCAAATTATAACGGAATAGAATTATGATGCTAAATATAGTAGCTATAAACGATAAATGGTGCTCATAATATTTAACTGTCATTTTATTCATGTTTAACTATCTATCTATCCATCTATCTATCTATCTATCTATCTATCTATCTATCTATCTATCTATCTATCTATCTATCTATCTATCTATTTATCTATCTATCTATCTATCTATCTATCTATCTATCTATCTAATCTATCTATCTATCTATGCCTCTGACCCCTCGTGGAGCATAGGCCGCCAACAAGAGCTCGCCAGGCAGTTCGGTCCTGGGCCACTCTTTCCAACTGTCATGTTTAACTATATTTGCAGCATATCAGTTACCTGTCGGTAGATACGCGTAGGCAGAACGAACGAACGGACTACGCAGGCCCGTCTACCCCTCTGCCCTTCATCACACAACTTTCATTCAGTCACAGATATTCAACATTTGTTATTGTACATAATCTGAATGAAAAAACATAAAATGAATAAAGTAAATAATTGTTAAACCCTTTCTTTCCATACACTCCACACTCTGCTTTATGAACGTATACGAAATAAACTGTATTACATGCTCACATTCATTTTAAACACACACATTTTTAGAACAGCAATATATTAGATACAGCAGTCAGGTCTCATACTTTATATTAAACTAATGTAGACTTTGATAGTAGATATGCCTATACTTTTCTTAAAGAAAATACATACTGATGCATTTATTCACACACATATACCACATATAAACAAACACATCCACACATGTACATATGCAAACATACATTCACACGTATACACATAGATATGTGCATACACACATGTATGTATGTACACATAAAGATATGTACTCATACACACATACATACATACATACATACCGATATACATGTATACGCATACACACAAGCATATATACGTTTATACGCATACACATATAAATACGCATACACATATAAACACCTACACCTATTCATACGTGTATATAAAGTATGCATAAATACAAATACATATTAAGGAGGCATATAGCCCATCTCAAACAAATATTGATAAAGTCTAAAGTTATAAGAATGAATATTACTTATAAGCTTTACATGAATTGGTAGGGTATTCCAAGAGTGGGCAGCTGAGTAGGAGAAGCTTTTTAAACATGTCAAGCCTTGACTTACGGATAATATAATTGCTTAAGCGTTGACTGTGCTTTGGGTTGGATTTGAACAATGAGCAAAAGTATTGTGGAGTATTGTGTGACAGAATTGTATGAAATAACTTGGCCTCGTTAAATAGAAATCTCTTCTTGAGGGGAGACAGACAGACAGATAGACAAACAGACAGATATATAGATATATAGATAGATAAATAGATATGCAGGCAGGCAGGCAGATTTGTAGGTAGGTAGGTAGTCTTGTTATAACGGTAGCACAAAGAATTTATCTGTCAACAAAATGTAGTACAAATAATTCACCTATCAACAAAATATAAAACAAATAATTTACAAGTCAACAAAAATGTAGGACATACTTTGTCGAAAAGAACGTGTTATCCTTCTGATGCAAGTGAGCGTGTAACTGGACTGGCAGAAGAAGACAGAACAACCAGACAGCTCAGACTGTGGACCGTTTTCTGGATTTATTTAGAACAACTAAATTGTTGTCCCTGGCACACACATACAGATACACTAGTTCTACTTTCAAGCACACATACATACATTTATCATAAACACTCACACACACAAAATGTCATTCACTAACTGATGACATCTTATCTCCTGATAAGGTGCGTCCACATGTAATGTCACTTAGGTTATGAAACCGCCATCCAATGGTTTTCCTCTTCTGTATATGTATATACAGAGTAACCATCTTTTCCAGTTTTGTTTCCTGAAGCAAGATACGTGGATACATATATGAATATTTTTCAGCAATCATGACTAGAGAATTCTTGTTAAGTCTGGGCTTACAGCATTGCGCATGCCCATAGTGACACTCTTAAACAGTATAGCATACTAGTATCACAAGCAGTATAGCATACTAGTATCACAAGCAGTATAGCATACTAGTATCACAAGCAGTATAGCATACTAGTATCACAAGCAGTATAGCATACTAGGATCACAAACAGGTTAGGAAAGTAAGGTAACAAACAGTAAGTAAAGGATACTAGGATAAGAGCCTGTGAAGGAATTTTGTAAATTGGTGCTAAACTGCCTAACTTCACCCCTTTTCCCAGCTTAATTAGTCATTCTATTCTCATCAACTATGTGCCTTCTTTAAAAGCGATTCCCCCTCCCCCACCTTCGACAGACAATACAGGAAAAAGCGCTGGACTCTGGAGAGATGTATCTGTTGAACTTCTCTTTCACTGGGCCTTACCTCGTCCTGAAAGTAAATTTACAATCGTTATTGCTTTAATAGCAAACTTTATTTGGACTCTGTACATTGTGTTCCATGATAGACATCTTATTTTTCCGCGTAGTCGCCATGATGGCCGAGACATTTGTCTAAGAGTAGGAAACGTTTTTCGATGTCTATGTCCATGTCCATGTTGTACAATTCTGGACATAGAGCCACCACGTCACCGCTGTTTCTACATCCTCCCCGTTGTCGATGTCCATGTTGTACAATTCTGGACATAGAGCCACCACGTCACCGCTGTTTCTACATCCTCCCCATCGCTCTGACTACCAAGATGTACTTTGGCAGATGGAAGAGGTAAAAAACATGTATGATCTGGACTATACAGCGAATAGTCCACATTCTTCACCGACAATGTAAAAATTACGAAATGGCTGCGGACAGGTGTTAAGGAGGATCAACACACCTTTTGTCAACAGCCTAGGACGGTGATGGAAGTTCTAAATGTTCCAATGTTGCACTGCACATAGTACACTAAATGTTCCAATGTTGCACTGCACATAGTGCACTAAATGTTCCAATGTTGCACTGCACATAGTGCACTAAATGTTCCAATGTTGCACTGCACATAGTGCACTAAATGTTCCAATGTTGCTGTACTCATTGTTGCACCTGCTTCCAGGAAATCGACCAACACACCTTTCTGATCGCAAAAGACAGTAACCATCACTTTGCCAATAGGCAGCACAACATTAAATTTCCTGGTTCGTGGGGAGCCTCCATTCCCTGGTTGCAAGGTACGATTCTGGAGTGTTATGGTGAATTGTCTCATCACCAGTGACAATATGTTCCAGAAAGTCTTGGGGACAAATGGAATATTGATGCAGGAATGACAGATCATATACCACTCTCTTTGATATGTGGCCCTCGGAAAGGGCTAACGGGACTAATCTTGCACACATCTTAGCAAATCCCAACTGCACAATCATTCTGAGATAGACTCTTCATTCTGGATACTATGTCACGTGACAGACTTTTCATTGCGGATACGGTTTCACGAGACAGACTCTTCACAGACTCAAGTCATGCGTCTGTTTACTCACAGTCACATGTCTGTTCTCCAATATCGCACTTTGAACTTTCGTTTTGTTCGCCGCGGTACCTGTTGTTGTAGTTCTCCACTCCACACTAGGGTACTTGTTGTCACTCGCCCAGTTAGAAATCTACACACCATTTTGCTACACACTGTTGCCTCATCACACTGTCTCCACAGACTTCCATCATTTGACATGTTGCCAGTAGATGAATATGAAAAATTCTGCAACCATGCACATTAGTACGACATCACTTTTATGGACGCTACATGCCTTGTAAACTTAATTTTAGGACACCTCATATGATTTGCCGAAGACACAAAGTGTCACACTTATGACGGATGTTAGAATTCTCTATACACTTATGACGGATGTTATAATTCTCTATACATTTATGACGGATGTTAAAATTCTCTATACATTTATGACGGATGTTAGAATTCTCTATACACTTATAACGGATGTTAGAATTCTCTATACACTTATGACGGATGTTATAATTCTCTATACACTTATGACGGATGTTAGAATTCTCTATACATTTATGACGGATGTTAGAATTCTCTATACACTTATGACGGATGTTAGAATTCTCTATACACTTATGATGGATGTTAGAATTCTCTATACACTTATGACTGATGTTAGAATTCTCTATACACTTATGACGGATGTTAGAATTCTCTATACACTTATGACGGATGTTAGAATTCTCTATACATTTATGACGGATGTTAGAATTCTCTATACACTTATGACGGATGTTAGAATTCTCTATACACTTATGACGGATGTTATAATTCTCTGTACACTTATGACGGATGTTAGAATTCTCTGTATACTATGTTTGTGAAGGAGCCAGGCTGGACATCTCACAAACGCCGCTTGTGGAAGTCAAATGAAAGCCAGTTTCGTGACTGAATAGGAGGACGAAGAAATTTCTTGGTCATAGATGAAGTATCAACTCTCACACCTCAGACTGCTGATGAAAGAATATAAAACAAATTCTCTGGCACCACTAACACTAGAAAGCGGATCCCACCTTATCATAAAGAAATCACCTCAGACATAAGGCAGACTCGTGAGCATTTTACGCCATGACTCGAACGAAAACAGGACTGTCCTCTTACAAAGTTCGACACAGATTTTATTTAATCTGTCATAGACCAAAATTATCCCTACAAATTCTCTCAACAATTCACGTGCTAGCGTGAAACAGTTGCAACAAGTGAATAGTCTGTAAGCCAAAACTCTGCACAGTCTACTTAAGGAAAGATCACCTCAAAAATTGCAACTATTACAAAACTCAATCAACAGCGTTAACTTTAATGCTTGGGAGCAAACTAAAAATTTCATGGCAAGAATATAATGAGACATTAAACAACGATCAGAAAGAAACTATGAGAATCTTTTATAAAAAGATCAATGCAATGAGAAAGAAAGCAAAACAGAGACAGAGACTGTGAACGGTGATCCAATATATGAACCAGAGCTTATGCTAGAAAGGTGGAGACAAAACTTTGACAAGCTGCTCAGTATACCATCTGAGGAATGCCAACACCATGATAACAACACAGCTGAGCACATAGAACCTAAACCAGTAATACTATCTGAAACCAGAGAAGCAATCAGAAAAGTCACAATGGGCAAAGCTCTAGAATGTGATGGAATATCCAGTGAGTTAATCAAATGTTTGAAAGAGGTTGAAAAGCTTGACTTTCCACACTCCATAACATGGTATTGGACAAACAAGAAACTTCACAGGACTGGAGAAACGCTATAATTACTCTAGTCTCCGAGCAAAAAAAGACAGAAAAAGGACTGACATCAGCATAGAGACATCTCACTATTAAGCTATAGTGGGACAATATTCTGCAAGGTCCTAGAGAACAGATTTGTGGTCGATGACTGAACCACAGTTAAATGAACTCAGAGTGGATTTAGGAAAAATAGAAACCGTACAGATACCATCTTTTCTCTGAGACAACAAACAGAAAAATCTGTTGAACACAGATACTGCACATAGCTTACGCAGACAGAAAAATGTTGATTAGAGTATACAGATATTAACTGTGGATAATCTTACAGCATTATGCAGCTAGTAACACATTTGATCAAACTGTTTACCTATATGAAGACAATCAGTGCATGGTTAGAACAAATACGGGACACTGAACCATTCATCATAAAATCTAGAGTGGAGCAAGTATGTGTGCTATCTCTCTCGTGAAAAATAGTTGTGTACTATCTTCATTACTGTTCATGACACACGTTGACAACAAATGAAAGAAGCCATCATGTACAGTAAAATTTCCATCACGAAATTTCCCGACAGTAAATTTGGAAATAATACCGATAAGCTCATAATCATTCAGAAAACGTGCGAAATAGGAGGCTCACAAATTAACTCCCTTTATCGCCAACGACCAAGCGCTTATAGTCAATGAGAGAAAGACCTACAAACATGGGTAATTTACCAATGGCATGAAAAAAAAAATTTTTTTCCTATTATTTCCCAAGGTTTCTGGTG
Source organism: Achatina immaculata (assembly GCA_009760885.1). NCBI lineage: Eukaryota > Metazoa > Mollusca > Gastropoda > Stylommatophora > Achatinidae > Lissachatina > Lissachatina immaculata. Next base: position 18,795,641 of record CM019703.1, on the reverse strand, counting down.
TTGTACACAAGCAAATGCCTTTGAGTAGTCTATAAAAGATAAATATAGATTCACATTAAATTCTGCATTTCTCTATTATTAATCTTATATTGAATAAATATCTCTTGGATTTCCAACACATTTGATACAGTTAACATCGTTGCTGTATCTAGACCAACAAGCAGCAGTAAGAATAAATGGTGAAACACAACTTAGTTTGACAAGGATTCCGTTAGGGGTGCATATTGTCACCTTACTTATTTAATTTGTAACTTATCTTATATCCTTCCCGTGCTGTTAAACGTCACATAGGGCTAGCAAAGTAGTTCGCCAATTTTTTCTGTCTTCGGCGAGTCTTTCAATCTCATCAAAGGATTTTATGCCTGTTAATTTGGCCTCTCTTAATAATGTCCTCTTCAGAGTTTCACGCGGTCTGCCTCTTTTTCTTCGGCCTGTTGTGTTCCACTTGATAGCTTGTTTTTGGATTTTCTGATCATTTCTTCTCATCAAGTGACCAACATATGTCCATCTCCTTTTCCTGATCACCCAAGAAACTGCTTGTTGTTCAGTCATCTGTCTTATCTCTGCATTGTTCTTGAATTCATTCCACTTGATGCCGAGTATTTTCCTTAGTCATTTGTTTTCAAAAGAGTCTAATTTCTTTTCTATTTCCTTAGTTGTTTTCCAGCTTTCACATGCATAAATGAGGGTGGATATTACATTTGAATTGAATAGTCTTAACTTGGTTTTTGTGCTTATAACTTTGGAATTCCGTATGTTCTCAAGATTCTTGAAGATTGATACTGCTTTTGCAGTTCTGATCCTAACTTCCTTTCTAGTGTCACCATCCTGGTCTATGTAGCTGCCAAGGTATGCAAATTGATTGACTTCTTCAATATCTGTCTTTTCTATGTGTATTTTTCCATTTTGATTGAGAGGAATTTTCATTATTTTTGTTTTGTCCTTGTTAATTTCAAGTCATATTTTGTTAGGCAGTGAAGACAGGTTATCTGTTTTTTCTTGCATGGAATTCACATTATTACTGATAAGAGTTATGTCATCAGCAAAATCAAGATCTTCTAGTTGGGTCCCATGTACCCAGTCAATACCTGTGTTACCTGTGCAGCATTTTTTCATTATGAAGTCTATTGTAATCCCAAAAAGTAAAGTAGACAGTATACATCCTTGTTTCATGCCTGTTTCAATCTGGAACCATTCACTCATCCCTTCTTCTGTCTTGACAGCACAAACATATCCATTGTATAAGTCCTTAATGATGTGACAATTTTAGATGGTGTTCCATATAGACATAAAATTCTCCATAATGAATCTCTGTGTATGCTATCAAATGCTTTTTAAAATCTATGAAGTTCAGTATTAATGGTTTCTGCTTTTCAATATGTTCTTCAAGTATTATTCTGAGAGTAAAGATCTTGTCGAGACAGCTTCTCCCTTTTCGAAATCCTGCTTGTTCTTCTCTCATTGCAGTATCCACTATATCTTTGAATCTGTTCAAAATAACCTTGCAAAATAGTTTTGACACAACTGATATTAAGGTTACTCCTCTCCAGTTGTTACAGTCGCTAAGGTTGCCCCTTTTTTTGGTATTTTAACAATGATTCCTTTCTTCCAATTAGAAGGGACATTTTCTTCTTTCCAAATCTTGTTAAACATTCTCTGCAGTTGTCTCATTTTGTCACTATTGATAGCTTTTAGCATTTCGGCTGTTATTTCATCTTCACCTGCAGCTTTGTTGTTAGCCATTAAATTCACTGCTGTTTCAATTTTATGCAATTTAATTTCATCTAGGTTGACATTTAGTTGTGGGCCTGGTAAGTCAGTGTCAAAGTTAACAATTCTTTTGGGTGTGGTCGATTGAGTATTTCTTGGAAGTGTTCAGCCCATCTTTGCTTTTGGTCTTTATTTGATGTTAATAGTGTTCCAGTTTTGCTAAGGATTGGTCTTTCTTTAGATGTAATAGTACCTGTTAGCCACTTTTGTATGTTATATAAAGTTTTGCTGTCTCCTGTTTTTGCTGCTTTTTCTGCCTCTTTCGCCATATTGTTTATGTATTCTCTTTTATCACTTCTAGCTGAACTTTTTACTTTCTTGTCTATTTCTTTGTATTTTGCTTTCGCCAGATCTTTTCCAATATCTGTTTTTGCATTCAACATGTCTAATTTGACTGCTCGTCTTTCATGTATATACTTCCATGTTTTATCTGATATCCATGCTTATTTAACTTGTATACTGAAAATATAATGAGGAATGTTAGAGAAGATGTAGACAAAGAATGTTACGATCCCATAACAATTGGAGGTTATGAAACATCAGAGATTAGATATGCTGATGACATAGTATTACTGTCCACAACACAAGAAAGGAATGGAAAAACTAATTATGTCAATCCGTAAGAACAGTGAAGAGCAAAACCTCTATCTTAATGCGAAGAAAACTAAATTGATGACAACTGACAAAACAAAGAAGGCAGCTGATATATGTGTCAATGAGGAAAAACTGGAAGAAGTGGAGAGTTTTGAATATCTTGGATCACTGCTAACTAATAATTGAGATACAATGAGGGAAAATAAAAAGAGGACATTTATTGCTCTTCAGAAAGTAAAACACATAAAGAATCTGTGGAGAGGAACAGACAGAACTACAAAAAATAAGATTTTTAAGGGCATGCATCTTTCCCATCGCGACATATGCCTGTGAGACTTGGACACTTAACAAAACAGCTGAGAAACATATAAATGCCTTTGAATGTAAATGCTGCAGAAGAGATCTTTAAATACCATGGACACAAAAAAGAACAAATATATCCATACTACAAGAACTTAATATTGAAGTCGGCTGAACATAGAAATCTTATCTACGCGTATTTTGGACACATTAAACGTCATGATAATTTAGAGAAGACTGTATTGGAAGGGTATATAATGGGAAAAAGAAAGAGAGGAAGACCAAGGCGAAGATTATGCAAGACACCATTGGTGATCTGCACATGGATGCATCAGCACCAGGCCATCATGCTCACAACCGAGAGGCCTACAGGAGTACTGTTAGGGATGGAAAGTTCCGCCAGGGACATGCAAATGAATGAAATGAATGAATGAATGAATGAATGAATGAAATGAATTAAAAACCCACAACATGAATATCAGTGCTGAACAAAAAAAAACAAAAAAAAAACAAAAGAAAAGTCACAACCGCTGCCAGAGAAGAAATCCAAAGATTTTTCTGGACAATCAGGCCTTTAAAAAAAGTGAATCATTTGAAATACTGGGGTAGGGCAATATCATCCTCAGGGAAAACTGAAGCCGAAACTGAAAACAGATGCAATAAAGCAAATCAGGTCATTGGACAAATGACTCCTTTACTGAAAAACAAATACACACACAACTGAAACAAAAAGAGCACTATACAACTTGATTTTCCTGCAATCTTCGTGCTATAAATATCAAACATGGACGCTAACTGCCAAAAAGAAAAGAAAATTCATCATGGCAGAAATGAGATGTTTAAGGAGAATACTAAATGTGACAAGAAGAAACCAAATAAGAGATGACACCATCAGGGCAAAGGCTGGAGTAGCACCAGTATTACATTACAACCAGAAACAAGTCACATGGTTTAGCCATGATACGCGACTATCACCAGAGAAAATAGCACAGAAAACATTCACTCTAAGAACGGCAGGGGAACACAGAGAGAGAGAGAGAGAGAGAGAGAGAGACAGACAGACAGACAGACAGAGAGAGAGAGAGGGAGAGGGAGGCCGCCCACGCAAGAGGCAGAGTAAGGAAATCACAGAAAACGTTGTATGAATAAAATCACAGAGCCCTGTCAAGAAATTTGTCCACTCAACACTGAAAGGTATGTGAGGTAGAAGACAAGATAGAAACACATAAACATATTCAATGCTGAAAAAAACACAGTAGCACTTAGAGATTATGTTAGTTCCCAAATTCTCCTGACCTTTCGGCGAGTTTGATGTGGTCAGATTCTTGTCTGCCCTTCTTTCCTTCTTCACCTGCGGAAATAACTGACCATTCCTTTTTTTTAGACTGGAACATCTCCAGCTGGGCTTAAATCACGGATTTCATCTTAAGAGACTAGCGTAATGACCACTAGGTAAGTCAGGCGTCCCACAATCTGAAATCATGAAGAGAAAATTATCTAGAACTTACATAGCTTGAGTCACAGCTGAAGTGTATTTGTTTGTCGACCAGTGTCTAGACAACAATCTAATGTAACTAGAACTATCACGGCTCAATGTATTTCAGCAAATAGAAAAACCAGCACGATATACATGAATTCTGAAGATTAACGAAACAAAGATGACTGTAGGTAATTAGAGAATATCCTGATCTGTGTGTAATTGATGTTGTCTATTCATATACAGGCCAGTGAGTTCATGAAAACAAAGAACTTCATGCTCATATTAGATCACAGAAAACTGGTTAGTAAACATAAATGACAACAGACTATGTGGTGCCATCTTTGTCGACTTTAAAAAGATATTTGATATGATTGACCAAGCTATTTTTGTAAAAAAAATTAAACACTTATAGACTGCACCCTGAACTAATAAAATTAATTGCATCATTTCTTTCAGACAGACAATAGGTAGCATTCTTCAATAATTCTCTGTCAAATACTGCTATAGTTGACACCGGTGTTGCGCAAGGTTCTATTCTAGGACCGTTACTCTTTGCTATCTACATCACTTATCTTTCACTTCATCTTAAACACTCTTCTTGTGACCTTTTTGTCTATGATTGCACAGTCTACACAAGTGACTACGACTGTATTAACATAGAATCAGCTCTTCAGGTGGAGATAAACAATCTAATTAAATGGAACAACAACAATGGCATGATTATAAATACTGATAAAACAAAATCAAATCTCATAACAACAAGGCAGAAACTACAAAACGCAAAGAAATAACACTTCGGCTCTGTACGGAAACATAGCAGATAGAAAACGTTAGCGAGGACAAAACACTAGGTCTTATTATTGACCAACATATGACCTGGAAATTTCATGTGCAAGGCCTAATAAGACTCATAGCGCAGAAAGTATACCAATTAGCCAAAATTAAACACTTCAATGATCAAGGCACAAGGAAGACATACTTCATAAATGAAAAAAAGTAATGAAAAAATAATAAAAAATTGTAATTTAATGAAAACTTATCTCAGTCCTTGTAAAATTCATCTGCTCTCTCCGATTCTTCATCCTGTATGTTTTTGATTGAAGAAGGCTCGCGCCGAAACTTCACAAGTGTGTTATCGTTAAATAATAAACCTGTTCCTACGTTTACCTAGTTTATACATTTTGGTATCACAGCTTTACTGCAGTGCTTTGTGTATAGTTGTATGCCTATACACTAATTATTGTGTGTTACTCAATTCAGAAACGAGCAGTGACAAAGATCAAGCACAGGCAACTAATCAACATAAACGTATTCGAATACTGCCTCTTAAGAACAGGTTCCTCTTTAACAAAGCCAAGTTGGTACATCAAATTCTTCCACGGCATGCTCCGCCTTATCTATGGGACATGTTTAGATTTAGCCCAAAGTGTAGCCAACGCTTAAAGAACACACGTCTTCCAAAACCTAGACTTGATTTTTACAAGAAAAGCTTTACTTATTCTGCTGCTTATCTTTGGAATACTCTCCCATCCTATATAAAAAATATAAACTATACTCATCTACAAACTCTTTAAATATCTATTTGATGTCGATTACATGCCTCATTGATTCACAAAAATTATTCTATTCTGCTCTTGCAGACACCGACTTTATGAATAGTATAAAAATTCTGGTTGGTAGATAGTCATTGATATATATATATATATATATATATATATAGTTACTTTATGTAGTTATTTATATATGTATGTCGTTAGTTTCTGATGCCATGTATACATGTATGTAGTTACTTTCTGTAGTAATTTATATATGTACGTAGTTACTTTCTGTATTGAGTGCATGGATAAAAGTGAAATGTGAATATTATACTTTAATTTTATTTTATGTCTCTCAGATTTCCAGTGTTAGTTATGACTGATTATATGAGCAGCATATTTGTAGAACTTGTAGACTATGTCTGGGTAATCTACATTTATTATAGATAATGTTTAAGAATCTGGTTAATTTAAAGCTTTTAAGGCACTCTCCTACCATGTACTACCGCACTGCGTGGCCAGGATTCACCAACCCAATGACCGCCAACCCAGGATTCTCCCTTGCAAGGAATACTACATGCATCAGGTTAAACATACATCACAGCATTTACCACAACATGATAAATACATTTTCAAGTCATATATAAAAATAAATAAACGTTTTATTTACTCAACAACATGGATCAGTGCTGATCACAGGACATACATTCACACAGAATATGCAACACACATCATAAAAAAACATCTGGAAAAATATAAATCAATGCAATATTCATAAGCTTACGTAACTAAAATAATAACTAAAACCACTGTTGCTATTTGTTCTCAAATCCCTCATCCCAGTACACAATCCATTACTTCAAAACGTGCACATTCACTTTATTTCCATGCGGCTGCCCTGTCCCGTCACATTACCCCTTTATACATAAATTCACGCGTGCTGTCGCACTAATAATCTCTCACTTCTTCAATACATGAAATCCAGGTGTGCTATGGCACTATTAATCTCACTTTTTCAATACATGAAATCCGAGTGTGCTATCGCACTATTTCTCCTCAGTTCAATAAAGATCAAATATGTGCTCAGGCACTATGTTTCCTTTCAGTTCATGAAATTCAAATTATGTGTCAGCACACTAATACTCCGTCTCAGCTCATTAGTTTAAATGTGCTCATGCACTAATAATATATATCCACCGCTTCATGAAGTTTACATGAAGACCAAACCTGATGGCATCACCCATGCTATTCAAGAGAACGTTAATCATAGGAATCACTAATATAATTATCTCCACAGCTACATTAATTTCTCATAACAATATCAGCATTAAGGCATGATTCATGCTATTCAAGAGAACGTGCATCATATATATATACACCCATAGCGACATGAAATTCACATGAATTATCAGCACGATTCATCATGAACACAATACATATCCATATACATGGAACACAACACTGTCAGGGTGACAGGGGTCAGGCATCTCCATATCAGCGAGATCGATCTAGCCCCGCCATGCCTGTACTAATCTCCATCTTATCCTTATTGATTTTTGTCCCTCACGCTTTCCTCCTCATATACTGCGTGGGTGTAGACGCAGCCCGCTCGCTAGCTCGTTCGCGTCATTCTGAGTCATGCGCGCTCGTCCACAAATGTCTGGAACGAGTGAAAATTGTATGATAAAGGCCAAAGTGTCAGATGTGTCTCCGTACCCAATTCTTAACCCTTTGGAACTAAAGATTAATCAATCAATCAATCGATAACAATCGTAAAAGCAAAGTCTTTCGCGATGCTTTTTTTATTTTCTGAAATTGAATTCTTATGAGTCAAAAATACTTTTTAAAAAGAAAATATTGTACGGTTTCTGCTCTATGGCGATTCCTTAAATCAATGGGAAAAAAATAATCCTTTACTAATTTATTTGTTTTTAAAACTAGAAAAATGGGTGGAAAACGAAACCTCCCGATTCCAGTGACACTATTTTGATCACAATATGAACGATAAAAAAAGGTACAAACGATTAATTATGTTTAGAATTACAAAATTACAAACGGTTAATTATCTGTATGATTTAAAAAGTTACAAAAGATTCAGTTACCTTATTGTGTTTATTCACGTTTGGTACACGCGTAAACTCAGCTGATTGCTAAGCCCACAATTGGGAAAAATTAAGGGAAGAGACAAGACCCATCTGAAACCCACAGATCCATGGCCAATGTACTAACGTACTGGTGTAGGCATTTCTAAAACCAACTCAACAACCCAAAATTCTCCTTCCAGGATACTGTATGCCAGTCATGCACCAGGTTAAACATACATCACAACATTTCCACTACATGATATGGACATTCTAAAATAATATATAAGATACATAAACGTTTTATTTACTCAACAACATGGATCAGTGGTGATCACAGGATATACATTCACACAGAACATGCAACACATTTCATAAAAACATAATGCAGGCATAATGTCAACCAATGCAATATTAATTAGCTCATGCAGCTAAAATAACAGTGGCTTTTGTTCTCAAACTCATCATCCCAATACACATTACTCCAAAACGTGCACATACACCTTATTTCCATGCGGCTGCCCTGCCCTGCCCTGCCCTGCCCTGCCCTGTCCTGTCACGCTACCCCTTCATACATAAATTCACGTGTACTTTCGCACTAATAATCTCACTTCTTCAGTACATTAAATCCAAGTGGCTATTGCACTATTACTCCTCAGTTCAATAAAGATCAAATATTTGCTCACGCTCTATGTTCTCTTCCAGTTCATGAAGTTCAAATAATGTAACAATGCACTAGTACTCCGTATCAGTTCATTAGTTCAAATGTGCTTACGCACTAACACCCCGTCTCGGTTCATTAGTTCAAATGTGCTCATACACTAATACATATATCCACCGCTTCATGAAGTTCATATATATATATATATATATATGTAACACAACAATATCAGGGGCGTCACTGGCCTAGATCGATCTTGCCCCACCATGCCTGTACTAATCTCCATCTTATCCTTATTGATGTTTTTTTTCCGCACGCTTTCCTCCTTATAAAGTATACATCATGCGTGGGTGTGGACGCAGGCGGCTCGCTCGCTCGCTCGCTCTCTCGCGTCATTCTGAGCCACGCGCGCTCGTCCACCGTGTTCAGTCCCATAAAAGTATACGGGGTCGACCCACACTAAATAAATTGGTACCAGAGAAATCTGAGAAGAAAACTGCGGCCAGGCATGATACTGACAACATCGCACTTTCATGTGCTGAAGATCTTGAAAATACGGGCCTAACACCGTATCCCCGCAGGAAAATGGGAATTATGTCTTTTGTTTATTGATGTTCTTTGAAGTTCATTTCCGTTATCGTTTTCTAGCTGTAATTAATTCTACAACCACCGTGCGTGCTACTTCTCCATGCTCTTCATTTCTCTTTCTAATTTCATTTTTCACTTTCAAAATAACAATTTAATCACTTAAATATCTTCTGCCTTAATAGGACAGAAACACTTGCCTCGGAGGTGGGGTTTACTTCATCTGAAGGAGGTATTTCCTCTGATGATCTAAAGGAGTTTTGTTCCGCTCTCTGCATTGAGTCAAATAAATGTTGCCTGCTATAGAACTAGCTGAGCGTCATCTTATTAAACAGCTTCTGTCTTGTCAAATCTCAAGTAGTGTGAGTGATATATTGTTTGTGTCTTGATTTTCCCTCATCATGCACAGTAACAGTAAACAATGTGTGTATTGCAAGATTCGGCTATCTTGTGCTTGCATCTTCGTCTTCAGTTTTGACCATCGTTTTCTCCATGAATAATATTGCACTGCTAGGCATTGTTGCTTTCCGCCTAGTTTGGTCTTTCGCAAGGTCTAATTAGTCTTCTTAGTTGATAAATATCTAATGGATGATTTAGAACTATTCTTCCATTTCAACTTTTGATTTACCTCTCGACCTCAGTCCCTCCATAAGTTTGTTGTGCAACATTTTGTTCGAGATGTAAGTATTATCCATTCTTGTTACATTATCGCTATACTCTTGCAGTAATCTTACTATCTTCCTGCTATATGTTTGCTATCTTCTTGCCACCATGATTTATTTCTTGCTGAGTGCCATGGATTAAAATTAAAGTAGTGTGAGTGATATATTGTGGATGTGCCTCATCGGTACAAATAAAGTAGTGTGATATATTTTGTGTGTGTGTGGCTCACTGGTACCAGTAAAGAAGTGTGAGTGATATATTGTGTGTGTGCCTCATTGGTACCAGTAAAGTAGTGTGAGTGATGTATTGTGTGAGTGTGTATCATCGGTACCATTAAAGTAGTGTCAGTGATATACTATGTGTATGTGCCTCATCGACACAACTAAAGAAGTGTGAGTGATATATTGTGTGTGTGCCTCATTGGTACCAATAAAGAAGTATGAGTGATATATTGTGTCGTGTGTGTGCCTCATTGGTACCAGTAAAGAAGTATCAGTGATATAGTGTGTGTCACATCGGTACAAATAAAGAAGTTTTACTAACATATTTGGTATGTGCCTCATCGGTACCAGTAAAGAAGGGTGAGTGATAAATATTGTGCGTGTGTATCTCATCGTCACAACTAAAGTAGTGCGAATGATATATTGTATACGTGCAGCATCGCCACCACTAAAGAAGTGTGAGTGATATATTGTGTGTGGCTCATCGGTACCAGTAAAGAAGTGTGAGTAATATATTGTGTGTGGCTCATCGGTACCAGTAAAGAAGTGTGAGTAATATATTGTGTGTGTGGTTTATCGGTACCAGTAAAGAAGTGTGTGTGATATATTGTGTGTGTGGTTTATCGGTACCAGTAAAGAAGTATGTGTGATATATTGTGTGTGTGGTTTATCGGTACCAGTAAAGAAGTGTGTGTGATATATTGTGTGTGGCTCATCGGTACCAGTAAAGAAGTGTGAGTAATATATTGTGTGTGGCTCATCGGTACCAGTAAAGAAGTGTGAGTGATATATTGTGTGTGTGGTTTATCGGTACCAGTAAAGAAGTGTGAGTAATATATTGTGTGTGTGGCTCATCGGTACCAGTAAAGAAGTGCCAGTGTGTGTGTGTCTCATCATCACAAGTAAAGTAATGTGAGTAATATATATTGTGTGTGTGTCTCATCGGCACAAGTAAAAAAGTGTGAGTGATATATTGTGTGTGTGTGTGCCGTAACGCCACCACTAAAGACGAGTGAGTGATATATTGTGTGTGCGTGCATCATTGCCATCACTAAAGAAGTGTGAGTGATATACTATGTGTGTGCATCATTGCCACCACTAAAGAAGTGTGAGTGATATATATATATATTGTTTGTGTGCGTTATGGTAACCAGTAAAGAGGGGTGAGTGATATATTTTGTATGTTTATTTTCTTCATCGGTACCAGTAAAGAACTGTTAGTGATATATTGTGTTTGTGGCTCATCGGTACCAGTAAAGAAGTGCCAGTGTGTGTGTGTCTCATCATCACAAGTAAAGTAATGTGAGTAATATATATTGTGTGTGTGTCTCATCGGCACAAGTAAAAAAGTGTGAGTGATATATTGTGTGTGTGTGTGCCGTAACGCCACCACTAAAGACGAGTGAGTGATATATTGTGTGTGCGTGCATCATTGCCATCACTAAAGAAGTGTGAGTGATATACTATGTGTGTGCATCATTGCCACCACTAAAGAAGTGTGAGTGATATATATATATATTGTTTGTGTGCGTTATGGTAACCAGTAAAGAGGGGTGAGTGATATATTTTGTATGTTTATTTTCTTCATCGGTACCAGTAAAGAACTGTTAGTGATATATTGTGTTTGGGTTTCTTATTGGTATAACTAAAGTAGTCTGAGTTATATATATATATATATATATATATATACATATATATATATATATATTGTGTGTGTACCTCATCGGCAACAGTAAAGTAGTGTGAGTGATATATTGTGGATGTGCGCCTCATCGGTACCAATAAAGTAGTATGAGTGATATATTGTGTCTATGTGCGCCTCATCGGCACCACTAAAGTAGTGTGTGTGATATATATTGTGTGTTTGTGTCTCATCGGAACAACCAAAGTAGTGTGGGTGATATATATTGTGTGTGTGCCTCATTGGCACCAGTAAAGTAATGTTAGTGATATATATTGTGTGTGTGCCTCATTGGCACCAGTAAAGTAATGTTAGTGATATATTGTGTGTGTTTCTCACTGGCGTCATTAAAGTAGTGGGCCTGATATATAGTCTCTGTGTCTCATCGTCACCAGTAATATAGTGTGAGAAATAAATAATGGCATAAAATCAGTTGCGGAGTTTGAAAGACTCACCGAAGATAGGAAAAGTTATCTAACTACCTTGCGAGCCCTATGTGACGTTTAACGGCAGGGGAAGGATATAAGACATAAGATAAGATATATAATGTGTGCGTGCACCATCGGCACCAGTAGTGTGAGTGATATAGTGTGTTTGTGTGTGCCTCGTCGGCACATTTAAGAAACGTGAGTGATATATTGTGGTTGTGTGTGCCTCATCGGCTCCAGTAAAGTAGTGTGATTGATATATTCATTGTGTGTGTGTGTGTTTCATGGTCACCAGTAAAGTAGTGTTAGTGATATATTGTGTGATGTGTCTCACCAATGCAACTAACGAAGTGTGTCTGGTATATTGTATGTGTATCTCATCTGCACAACTAAAGTAGTATAAGTATATATTTGTGGTGTATATGTGTGCCTCGTCGGTACCAGTAAAGAAGTGAGAGTGATATATATTGTGTGTGTGTTCTTCATCACCACAACTAAAGTAGTGTGAGTGATATATATATATATATATTGTGTGTGTCTCATCGGCACCAGTAAAGAAGTGTGAGTGATATATTGTGGATGTGCGCCTCATCGGTACCAATAAAGTAGTATGAGTGATATATTGTGTCTATGTGCGCCTCATCGGCACCACTAAAGTAGTGTGTGTGATATATATTGTGTGTTTGTGTCTCATCGGAACAACCAAAGTAGTGTGGGTGATATATATTGTGTGTGTGCCTCATTGGCACCAGTAAAGTAATGTTAGTGATATATATTGTGTGTGTGCCTCATTGGCACCAGTAAAGTAATGTTAGTGATATATTGTGTGTGTTTCTCACTGGCGTCATTAAAGTAGTGGGCCTGATATATAGTCTCTGTGTCTCATCGTCACCAGTAATATAGTGTGAGAAATAAATAATGGCATAAAATCAGTTGCGGAGTTTGAAAGACTCACCGAAGATAGGAAAAGTTATCTAACTACCTTGCGAGCCCTATGTGACGTTTAACGGCAGGGGAAGGATATAAGACATAAGATAAGATATATAATGTGTGCGTGCACCATCGGCACCAGTAGTGTGAGTGATATAGTGTGTTTGTGTGTGCCTCGTCGGCACATTTAAGAAACGTGAGTGATATATTGTGGTTGTGTGTGCCTCATCGGCTCCAGTAAAGTAGTGTGATTGATATATTCATTGTGTGTGTGTGTGTTTCATGGTCACCAGTAAAGTAGTGTTAGTGATATATTGTGTGATGTGTCTCACCAATGCAACTAACGAAGTGTGTCTGGTATATTGTATGTGTATCTCATCTGCACAACTAAAGTAGTATAAGTATATATTTGTGGTGTATATGTGTGCCTCGTCGGTACCAGTAAAGAAGTGAGAGTGATATATATTGTGTGTGTGTTCTTCATCACCACAACTAAAGTAGTGTGAGTGATATATATATATATATATTGTGTGTGTCTCATCGGCACCAGTAAAGAAGTGTGAGTGATATATTTTCTCTGTGTGTTGTTCAATAACAAGAAGTTTGGCTCATTTATTTACATTTAGCATATGTAGGTCACCGGCAGAAGTAAAGTAGCGTCATTGATATATTGTGTGTGTGTCTCATCGCACACACAGAAAGTAGTGTGAGTGATATTTTGTTTTTCTGTGTGCCTCATCGCCACCAGTAAAGTATTGTAAGTGAAATATTGTTTTTGCCTGTGCCTCATCGGCACCACTAAGGTAGTGTGATTGATATGTTGTGTTTCTGTGTGCCTCATCGGCATCAGTAAAGAAGTGTGTGTGATATATTGTGTGCGTGTGTGTGTGCTTCATCGGCACCAGTAAAGCAGTGTTAGTGATACATATTATGTGTGTGTCTCATCGGTACAAATAAAGTAGTGTGAGTGATATATATAGTGTGTGTCTCATCGGTACAAATAATGTAGTGTGAGTGATATATAGTGTGTGTGTCTCATCGTCACCAGTAAAATAGTGTGAGTGATATATATTGCGTGTGTGCCTCATCGGCAACATAAGTGTGAGTGACATACTTTGTTTGTGTTTGTGCTTCATCGGCACCAGTAAAGAAGTGTGATTGACATATATTGTGTGTGTATGTGTCTGATCGGCAGAACTAAATTAGTGTGAGATATATATTGTGTGTATATCTGCCTCATAGGTAACAGTAAAGAAGTGTGAGTGATATATTTTGTGTGTGTGTCACATCAGTACCAATAAAGAAGTGTGAGTGATATATTTTGTGTGTGTGTGTCACATCAGTACCAATAAAGAAGTGTGAGTGATATATATTGTGTGTGTGTGCGTCATAGGCACCAATAATGAAGTGTGAGTGATATATTATGTGTGTGTGTGTCTCATCGGTACAATTAAATAGGATCTTATCCTATATCTTATATCCTTCCCGTGCCGTTAAACGTCACATAGGGCTCGCAAAGTAGTTTGCCAATCTTTCCTCTCTTCGGCGAGTCTTTCAACCTCATCAAAGGATTTTATGCCTGTTAATTTGACCTCTCTTAATAATGTCCTCTTCAGAATTTCACGCGGTCTGACTCTTTTTCTTTGGTCTGTTGTGTTCCACTTGATAGCTTGTTTTGGGATTCTCTGATCATTTCTTCTTATCAAGTGAACAACATATGTCCATCTCCTTTTCCTGATCACCTATGAGACTGGATGTTGTTCAGTCATCTGTCTTATCTCTGCATTGTTCTTGAATTCATTCCACTTGATGCCGAATATTTTCCTTAGGCATTTGTTTTCAAAAGAGTCTAATTTCTTGTCTATTTCTTTAGTTGTTTTCCAGCTTTCACATGCATAAATGAAGGTGGATATTACATTTGAATTGAATAGTCTTAACTTGATTTTTGTGTTTATAACTGTTTAATTCCATATGTTCTCAATATTCTTGTAGATCGATGCTGCTTTTGCAATTCCAATTCTATCTTCCTTTCTGGTGTCACCATCCTGGTCTATGTAGCTGCCAAGGTATGCAAATTGATTGACTTCTTCAATATCTGTCTTTTATATGTGTGTTTTTCCATTTTGATTAAGGGGAATTTTCATTATTTTTGTTTTGTCCTTGTTAATTTCAAGTCCTATTTTGCTAGCCAGTGAAGACAGGCTATCTGTTTTTTCTTGCATGGAATTCACATTATTACTGATAAGAGTTATGTCATCAGCAAAATCAAGATCTTCTAGTTGGGTCCCATGTACCATGTACCCAGTCAATACCTGTGTTTCCTGTGCAGCATTTTTTCATTATGAAGTCTACTGTAATTCCAAAAAGCAAAGGAGACAGTATACATCCTTGTTTCATGCCTGTTTCAATCTGGAACCATTCACTCATCCCTTCTTCTGTCTTGACTGCACAAACATATCCATTGTATAAGTCCTTAATGATGTTGACAATTTTAGATGGTATTCCATATAGACATAAAATTCTCCATAAAGTAGTATGAGTTATAGATATTGTGTTTATTCCTCATCGGCACCAGTAAAGTAGTGTTAGTGATATATGTTGTATGTATGCCTCATCGGCACCAGTAAAGTAGTGTGACTGATATATTGTGTGTGTGTCTCATTGCACTCACGTAAAGTAGTGTGAGTGATATATAGTGTGTGTGTGTCTCATCGTCACAAGTAATATAGTGTGAGTGATGTATATTGTGTTTGTGTGTGCTCCATCGGCACATTTATGAAACGTGAGTTTTATATTATGTTTGTTTGTGACTCATCGCCACCAATAAATTAGTGTAAATGATATATATTGTGTGTGTGTGCCTCACTGACACCAGTAAAGTATCGTCAGTGATATATTGTGTGTATGTGTCTCATCAGTGCAACTAATGAAGTGTGCGTGATATATTGTGTATGTGTGTGCCTCATTGGCACCAGTAAAGTATTGTGGGTGATATATTGTGTGTGTGCCTCATCAACATCAGTAAAGGAGTGTTGATCATATATATATATATATATATATATATATATATATTGTGTGAGCGTCATCGTCACCAGTAAAGTAGTGTGAGTGATGAATGTTGTGTGTGCCTCATCGGCACCAGTAAAGTAGTGTGAGTGATATATATATTGTGTGTGAGCGTCATCGTCACCGGTAAAGTAGTGTGAGTGATGAATGTTGTGTTTGCCTCATCGGCACCAGTAAAGTAGTGTGAGTGATATATATATTGTGTGTGAGCGTCAACGTCACCAGTAAAGTAGTGTGAGTGATATATATTGTGTGTGTGCCTCATCGTCACCAGTAAAGTAGTGTTAGTCTTCTTCTTTTTCTTCTTCTTCGCTCGCTTTTCTGTCTATATCTGCAGTCCTGTCTCTTGGATAAATTTAACTTTTTTTTTTGTAATTCACGTATGGAACCATAGAGCTTATCTTCTTTAGTGATTTCACTGGGCCAGTAATTATTTCTCAGTGTCTCATAGTTGGTTCAATTTTGGAGGATATATTCCACAGTTTGGGGCACTTGGGTACATGTACAAAGATTAGTAGTACCAACCTTAAACTTTGCATACATATGACTTCGGAGTCGGCTGTGTCCTATTCGGAGACGGAAAATGGTGACTTGTCTTTTCTGTTTAGCATGTGATAGTCATCATGTGGTGGCGTTTGTTGCTTACAGTACGGAAGATCATGTGACCTATCTCTCTCAAGAGATTGAGGATGCATTCCAAGAGAAAAACCTTGTACTAGCAGCGTGGATAGATCTGAAGAAAGCCTTTGATAAAGTATGGAAAAAAGGTCTGCTGTGGAAACTAAGAAACTGCAATGTGAATGGAAGACTGTACAACTGGATAAAGTCCTATTTACACAATAGAAGAGCAGGAGTAGTAATGGATGGACACAAAAGCCAGAAAGTACTTCTTCGACACGGTGTACCACAAGGAGGAGTCCTTTCGCCTACACTATTCCTTGTATTCATTAATGACCTGGTCAAGGAACTTCCCTATGGAATCAAAGCAGCACTGTATGCAGATGATCTGGTCATGTGGTGTACAGATGAATATGCGACAGTTGCTACACAGAGACTCCAGGGAGCAGCAGACAGCTTGACATCATGGACAAACAAATGGTGTGTAAGTATCAACACAGAGAAATCAAGTACCACTCTGTTCACTCTCTCATCTAAACAGAAAGCAGGTAAGATCTGTGTAAATGAAATACTCTTAAGGATGGATAACCAACCCACTTAGTGACTCTTGACTCAAAACTGACATGGAAGCAACACATCAACAGTGCAGAAGCAAAAGCCAGAAGAAAACTAGCCATATTAAGAAAATTGAGTGGAACCACATGGGGAGCTAGTGAAAGATTCCTCAAGAATGTATATCAGCAAAGTATTCTACCACATTTAGAATATGGCTCAACATCTTGGTGCACAGCATCAAACACTACGCTGCATAATCTAGACAAGGTTCAAAATCAGTCACTACGGATTATCACAGGTGCCATGAGGTCCACACCAATAGTAGAAATGCAGAAAATAGTTGGTGTTCAACCGCTAAAGGAACGTAGAGACACAAAGGTCATGACCATGGGAGAAAAATTTCTTAGCTCTGTAAGCTATCCCCTGAAGGAGAGATTCAATAACTTGGCATTAGGACGGCTTAAAAGAAGCAGCTTCATTCATCAGGCCAAGCGTATGCGTAAGCTGATACTTGACCTTCCAACTGTAGTCGCTCCATTATCATCTGTACCAGAGCATACACCATGGAAAGAAGCAGATTATACACAAATAACTATTCAGACTGAAGTGAAAGGTGTGCAGAATGGTGAGATGCAAAACAGTCTTGTAAGGTCAACAGCCACACTTAGTGTTCTAGATGACAAATATCCATGTGACACCTGGATACGTGTGTATACAGATGGACCTGCACATAATGCCATAAAGAATGGAGGGGCAGGAGCATATATTGAATATCCAAACAACACCATTGACAAGATTTCCATACCCACTGGTAAATACTGCAACAACTTTGATGCAAAAGTTAGGGCAATTATTGCTGCAGTTGAAAAACTATCAGACTCCAGAATTGATACATGTCCTGTAGTAATTCTCACAGATGCAAGATCAGTACTGTAAGCTCTTCAATGCAACAAACTACCAGACCTTAAAGATGCCTTGTCAAAAATTGGCTTACAGCATGGAGTCACTTTGCAATGGATTCCCTCCCACTGTGGGATACCAGGCAATGAGAAAGCTGACCGTCTGGCCAAAGAGGGCACTGAAATGAAGCAACCAGACATGCCAGTCACCTATAATCAGAAGAAAAGCATGATAAAAACCTACAGGAAGTCACAAAAACCATCACATGATGAATATCACATGCTAAACAGAAAGGAACAAGTCACTATCTTCTGTCTCCGAACAGGACACAGCCGACTCCGAAGTCATATGTATACAAAGTTTAAGGTTGGTACTACTAATCTATGTACATGTGCCCAGGTGCCCCAAACTGTGGAACATATCCTCCAGAACTGCATCAACTACGAGACACTGAGAAATAATTACTGGCCCAGTGAAATCACTAAAGAAGATAAGCTCTACGGTTCCATACATGAGTTACAAGAAACAGTGAAATTTATCCGAGTGACAGGACTGCAGCAATAATTGCCCTAACTTCTGCATCATAGTTGTTTTCCATGGAAAATACTTGTATGGAAATCTTGTCAGTGGTGTTGTTTGGATATTCAATATGTGCTCCTGCCCCTCCATTCTTTATGGCATTGTGTGCAGATCCGTCTGTATACACACGTATCCAGGTGGCACATGGATATTTGTCATCTAGCAAACTAAGTTGACCTTACAAGACTGTTTTGCATCTCACCATTCTGCACACCTTTCACTTCATTCTGAATAGTTATTTGTGTACAATCTGCTTTTTTCCATGGTGTATGCTCTGGTACAGATGATAATGGAGCGACTACAGTTGGAAGGTCAGGTATCAGCTTACGCATACGCTTTGCCTGATGAATGAAGCTACTTCTTTTAAGCCATCTTAGTGCCAAGTTATTGAATCTCTCCTTCAGGGGATGGCTTACAGAGCTGAGGAATTTCTCTCCCAAGTTCATGACCTTTGTGTTTCTATATTCTTTTAGCGCTTGAACACCAACTATTTTCTGCATTTCTACTATTGGTGTGGACCTCATGGCACCTGTGATAATCCGTAGTGACTGATTTTGTAACTTGTCTAGATTATGCAGCGTAGTGTTTGATGCTGTGCACCAAGATGTTGAGCCATATTCTAAATGTGGTAGAATACTTTGCTGATATACATTCTTGAGGATTCTTTCACTAGCTCCCCATGTGGTTCCACTCAATTTTCTTAATATGGCTAGTTTTCTTCTGGCTTTTGCTTCTGCACTGTTGATGTGTTGCTTCCATGTCAGTTTTGAGTCAAGAGCCACTCCTAAGTAAGTGGGTTGGTTGTCCCTCTTAATGATATTTCATTTACAAAGATCTTACCTGCTTTCTGTTTCTGTTTAGATGAGAGAGTGAATAGAGTGGTACTTGATTTCTCTGTGTTAATACTTACACACCATTTATTGACCATGATGTCAAGATGTCTGCTGCTCTCTGGAGTCTCTGTGTAGCAACTGTCGTGTATTCATCTGTACACCATGACCAGATCATATGCATACAGTGCCACTTCGATTTCATAAGGAAGTTCTTTGACCAGGTCATTAATGAATACCAGGAATAGTATAGGTGAAAGGATTCCTCCTTGTGGTACACTGTATTGCAGCAGTACTTTCTGACTTTTGTGTCCATCCATTACTACTCTAGCTCTTCTACTGTGTAAATAGGACTTTACCAAGTTGTACAGTCTTCCATTCACATTGCAGTTTCTTAGTTTCCACAGCAGACCTATTTTCCATACTTTATCAAAGGCTTTCTTCAGATCTATCCATGCAGGTTCTCTTGGAGTGCGTCCTCAATCTCTTGAGAGAGATAGGTCACTTGATCTTCTGTACTGTAGCACTGCTTAAATCCTGCTTGTTGTGGAATGAGTTTTTCATTTTCTAGGTACCATTTTAGCCTCAGGTCAATGATGCATTCCACCGTTTTGCAGAGACAGCTAGTGAGAATAGTTGGCCTGTAGTTTTCCAATGGCTTTAGAAGTGGTACCATGCTTGCTTCCTTCCAGATTTGAGGTAATTTACCTGTGCTCCAGCACATATTGAAAATATCCAACAGCTTTCCCATTGCTGCCATTCCAAAGTTCTTGATAACTTCATTGGACACTCCATCTGGTCCTGGTGATTTCCTTGGTTTCAGTTTACTAACTGCTAGGTCTAACTCGCTGCGCGTGATTGGTGCATCCATGACCTCCACTTTTATGACTTGTTCCTCTTCTTTCGGTGAGTCAGCGCGCACTGTACGCTCTTTCTCTGGATGGATATCAATGTTGCAGTCTTGTGCAAACACGCGAGCAAAGTGATCTGCTACCTGCTTACCTGTAAGAGATTTCTCATCTTCTTTTTATTAGTGTAATCTTTTTACTTCTTCCAGTACTCTCATATTTTAACTGTTTGATTAGTTTCTACAGTTTTCTTCTATCCCTTTCAAAGTTAGGGACTCCGTTTTGTCTGTCCAACTTTCCTGTCTGGCTTGCAGCTTGGCTCTCTGAAATTTGGCCTTAGCATGTCGGTAATTGTTGTAGTGTTCTTGGCATGGTCTATTTTTTGCTTGCTTTCGAGCTGTTTCCACGTCATCATGGAGTTTTCCCAGCTCACTAGACCAGTGTGTGGCTTATAGTCCCTACGAGCTCCTTTGGGAATGGTTTCACAGGCGGCCTGAAGGATACAAGCAATGAATTCCTTCACTATGCTGTTAATATCCTTACCTTCTATAGACAGCTGTCCCACCAGGATACCTGTACTATGTCTGTACATTGTCCAGTTTGCTTTTTTATAGTTCCATCTGGGGAGAGGGCTACTGGTGTTCATTTTCTATTGTCAGGAAGACCGGTCGATGGTCGCTACCTCCAAATTGTTTTCCAACTTCGCGTGTAATGTTCCACTTCAGATATGGAGAGTGGAATGCCAGATATGGTGTTGAGGTTGTATGCCAAGCCCTTGAGTAAAATGTTGGAGGATCCATTGGCTGGTTGATCAGGAGAAGTCCATTATCATCCTGCCAGCTCTCAACTTCCTCTCCTCTCTTGTTTATGTGGTCATAGCTCCAGCTCTGGGAATGGCTGTTAAAATCACCACAGATCATCAGTCTCTCTTTATGTGGGATTGTTTCTAGAGCAAATGGGCGGTCAATAGGACAGTAATAGTTAAGGAGGTGGAAGTCTGTATTACTGGTTTTTAGATGGATCATCTGGTATTCGGCTCCTTCCATGTACACTCCCACCTGACATGCGCTGATGTTATTCTTAACAAGTGTGAGTATTCCTCCTTTTCTTCTGTCCTGTCGGTCTGATCTAAAACACTGGTAGCCTCTGATTTTAAAGGCGACATCTTTGGTTAGGTGTGTCTCCTGTATACAGCATATACTTACCTACTCTGCAAAGAGTATGTTCTCTAGTTCCACCTTTTTGCTATAGCCATCTCTAACACTGCTGACACCCTCAGCATTCCACTGCATTATTAAAGCTCTTGCTTTTTGGCAATTTTCTTCCGTTGTATTTTTTGGCCAGTAGCTCTACTCTCATGTCTCCTGGCTCAACAAGACAAACTGAGAGGACCTCCAGTAGCACTGGGTGGACCCTTTCGAGGCAGGGGGCCCGGCACTGCACCTGCCTGGTTAGTCTTCACAGGGCGAGCACCATGTTTGAAAACTGCAGATAGAGACATTTCATTAGCGATAATGCGTGTTACCCTGATTTTTGCGATGCGCCTTTTGGCTGGGCTACTCCGACTTCAGCACCTTTCCTTGCTAGGGCAGAATGTGGTCTTGCTCGGACTGCCATGAAGACAGTGGTGTAGGCTGGTCTGGCCAAAGCTTTGTTTTCTAGCCTCTGGTGGCTGTATTTAAGTCCATTCTCCATGTCAGACGATTTTGAGACAGTTCCACAAAGACACTCCGACTTTGGGATGAGGAATCCGATGAGTGCTTCAGCGATATCCATTCCCCCCCCCCCCCCCCCACCTATAGCCTACTGGCTCTGTTTTGTTTACATCATTCTGATAGCCATTATTGTAAAGACCCATAGGCTTGTCACGTCCTGGATTCATTGGTTTCACACCAGACTTTCCTCATCCCCACCGGAGATCTCCATGTCCCCATCCGTCCACCAATCTGACATTACATTTTACAAAAATAACAATTACAATTAGTGTTGATTGCTACAAGTTTCTGGGCTACAAAAGTAGATCAGAGTTTTTAAGCAAACAGATCTATGTTCCCTGTCTCACAAACACTATGTTAAAATAAGTGTACTCTTAACACAGTTGATCCCAGAGTGAAGTAGTGTGAGTGATTTAAATTGTGTGTGTACCTCATCGTCACCAATAAAGTAGTGTGAGTGATATATATTGTGTGTGTACCTCATCGTCACCAGTAAAGTAGTGTATGTGATATATATATATATATATATATATATATTGTGTGTGTGTGTGTGTGTGCCTGTCTCATGTAAAGTAGAATGGACACGTGATAGAACTTGAGCAACAAAAGCGCTGTGACGGCCCTACTGAAGTAGCAATGCTATTCTGTTTAAAAAGGCAGAATATTTAATATTTTCAAAACTGAATTATATATTTATGACTAAGAAGATGTTCTTCTTTCAACACCTCACGAATTCCTGTGGTCTATAATGGCTTTCACAAACATTACCACTTCACTAAATGACGTCCGATGAAATGTTCTCTGAAATGATTTATTCTGTCAAATAAGATCAAGATGTATTGTCTACAGCACCACTTGGATTGATCACTTAATCATTTGTTCACCATCTCAAACTCCATCATATTCTATATGCAGCATTTCGTCAATGTTTTTGACTTCAAGATATTCTACACGTGTTAATATGACGATTGGAAACCATGTTTTTCAATAGATCTGCAACACGTCGTCAACAAGTTTCTCATCTGTAATCTCTTCACTCGAAGTTTCAAATGTATCAGATCTTCTGCATTCCTCACGCAGTACTAAAATAAACACTTTTCGAACTTGAGACAATTTCTGTCTGTCATAAAACTAACTCTGGTTCTAAACTGATCTCCTGAATATCTCTGATCCACCCCTGTTGGCATACAAAGGTGAGCCAAACCTTAAGGACATCCTTGTCCACAGCCACTTGAAGCAAAGCCTTACATATGCTGGCACCAGAAAATGTAACCGCCCCCGCTGCGTTACCTGCCCTGTAGTCTGGGAAACGAAAACAATCACCTTTCCCAAAACTATCCTCACTCTTCATGAGGGATTCACATGCGAGTCTCGTAATGTGATATATGTCATCGTTTGCAAAAGATGCAGGATAACGTATATTGGTGAGATTGGGCTCTGATTAAGGGACAGTATGCACAAAGATCTGTACGATATCGCCCAGCATGTTTCAAAACCAGCCCCAAATCATTTTAATGGCACCAAACACAGAGGCAAATATGATTTTCTGGTAACAGCCATTAAACAATGTCACGCAGATGACACAAGCCGCCTGGTGCTTGAGAACCGCTACATTCAAAATTATGGGACGCTGGAGCCACATGGGTTAAACTCGCTGTTCAGCTACACTTAACATTCTCTTCAATCATCATAGTACTTCTCCACTAAGCTCCACCCCTTCTTACTTGTCAAATCTCCTCACAGCATCACTTTGCAATCCCTCTTCCCTAATCATCTGTTTCAACTTCTCCTGGCTAGGTCACCATTGTATCATTCTCTCTCCCCTTCCTGGTTCCCCATCCACCACCCCCTGTTACAACCCACCGACCACATGTCACAGGTCTCTATTTAAAGTCTCCACGTTCTACTAAATCCATTCCTGACACACACCGCCGGACAAGCCACACCTTACAATTTACAGCTAAGTACTCTATTTTAAAAAAAATAGTATTCATGTGAATCTATACTTTATCTCCTCTCTCTTTTTCTTCGTTCTGTATGTTTTTGTATGATTAAGGCTCACGCCGAAACGTCACGATTTTAAGTAATAAAGCTGTTTCTACAATGTTCAATATCTAATGCAGTTTAGTCCTGCAGCTCTGAGCCACGCGTATATGATGTCCCTTCTACACAGTCAACACTCAACACCCACATACAGATACTAGATAGCTTGAAACTTCCAGCACTCTTTAACTTCTGTAGATAAATTTAACTGAACAAAAACAAAAAACCACAGAAGTTCTTACAGCAGAACAGACATTTCTTAGTGCTAGCTTACAGCTAATATTGTCATCAAGTCTTTTACAATTTACACTTACATAACGTTCATTGCATTATTGATTTTTGTACTTTTTTCCATTATTTGTCAGTATATTATAAACTTAGTTAGATTCATTATCCCTACTAGCTTAAACGTATACCTATAATTGTATGATTGAAGTCTGACCAGTTATTGTATTTTTACTGAAATATAATATTTCTAACATTGTTATAGTGACTCAGAAAATGGAGGAGTGGCTGCGACACGATGGCCTACGTGTTGGCCACTTAAATGATTATCATTTGTTAGGAAAACTCCCTGAGGTTACACATATACTTCAACAACATTTTCCTATTTTTGGTTTCTCTGAAAGCAGATTACATAAAAACATCACAGAAAATGATATACGAATAGATGGTTTTAATTTGATCAGGCGCGACCCAACTAGGAAGCTAGAGACAGGTTTAGTCGTTTACATTTCTAACACAATTAAATTTTGTAGAAGAGAAGACCTGGAAACATCAGAGGTTGAATGTATTATGCTAGAAATCAAAATATCAAATCTTAGTCCAATTCTAGTTAGTTTTATTTACCGAAATCCAAATGCTTCACCCGAGTGGTATGATCACTTTGCGACCATGATGGATGATGCTTAACTCATAAATTCAACGACATAATCATTCTAGGCGACTTCAATATAGATCTTAATCAGCCAAATCCTACATGGAAGAACATTTTAACATCTTACAACTTCTCCCAAATTGTTAACAAACCTATTAGAGTTGCTGAATCATCATCAACACTAATAGATCATATTTATGTAGCTGATCCAGGAAATATTACTGAATGTACTGTCCCTCGTGTGTCGCTGAGTGATCACTACCCGGTCTGCTGTATGTGGTCACATCTCTCTCTCTCTGAACCTTAAGTGCCCAGGGCACATGGGGCTTCCGCAAGGGTTTTCCACAAATGCCTGTCTTTCGCCTTTTTTTCTGCTCTTGCCCAGGTGAGCCCTCTATTGCTCAACATCCTTTCTGTTGTTCTTCTCCATGTCTCTTTTGGTCTACCCTTACTTCTGCTCCCCTGTGGTGTCCATCTTAGTGTTATTTTTGGTAGTGAGTTGTCAGTCATTCGGAGCACATGTCCCAACCATCGCCAGCGTCTTTCCTCAATAATTATTGTCAGTGGTTTCATCTGCATTTCTGCCAATAAGATGTTATTTCTTATGGTGTTTGGCCAAAATATTTTTTAATTCTACGTAAACATTTAGTCTGGAAAGAATTCAACTTGTTTTCTATGGTTTTGGTGATTTTCCAGCATTCACTTCCATAGAATAGTACACTTAGAACATTACTCTTAAATATCCTGATTTTTATGTGGTCACATAAGGGGTATAAAATACCGAAACACAAACATACCAGCATCAAATATAGAAACTTTAAAAACTTTAACTTGGAATTATTTTTAACTGATCTAAAAGCTTCGCCTCTTACGTACGTTTTCCAGTTAACAAATCCAGATGAGGCTATCGTTCAAGATATTTTGAAATATTTTTGACAAGCATGTCCCCATCAAAGAAATGAGAGTAAAACACGTAACAAAATCCCCGTGGATAACTCCCGATATATTGCAACTCATGAGGAAACTGGATGAAGCTCACAAAAGCAGAAATTTCAGTAGCTATCGTTCACTTAGGAATAAGGTGCAGTACTGAATTAGGCAGGAAAAGAAAAATTACTTCAGAAATTTAGTGAAAGACAAAACTGATAGTAAATCAGTCTGGAAAGCTATTAATACTCTTGTAAATAAAAGGAAGCAAACTGACCCACAAACACTTAATGGTGAACATACTTTCACTAACTTCAGTGAACATTTTAGGGAAGAAATTAGTATTCTGAAATCTTCATTACTGACCCCTAATTGCGACCTGAGCGTGTTGAAAACTTTCAGCGACAGTAAATGTGTAAAGCTAAAACAAATTAATATTCCTTTCCTCACAGTCGGTGAGGTTTATAACTACATCCGGTCCTTAAAGAACACTAACTCAGCAGGATGTGATGACATTAGTAACAAGATACTACGCTACGGTGCACCAGTTATCACAGACACACTAACATACTTATACAACTTGTGTATTGACAAAAAATATTTCCCTGACGCTTTTAAACTCGCCAAAGTTTTTCCTCTTTTTAAATCTGGACAGACTAGTGACCTCTCAAACTGTAGACACATATCCATTTTGTCATCACTATCAAAACCTCTTGAAAAACATATACAAAAGTTAACTCTGCTCCACTTGCAAGAAAACAGTCTACTAATAGACAGTCAGTCGGGTTTTAGACCAAATTACTCCTGCCACACAGCATTAACTAAAATGACAGAAAGCTGGCTGTCTAATATAAATGATGACAAATTGTGTGGTGCTGTCTTTGTTGATTTTAAGAAAGCCTTCGATATGACTGATCATGAAATTCTTGCAAAAAAGCTGGAAGGCTATAGATTACACCCTGACCTAATAAAATGTATTACATCTTTTCTCTCAGGTAGAAAACAAGTAGTTTGCTTTAGAAACAAAATATCTGTCTCGTCTGTGGTTGATACCGATATTCCTCAAGGCTCCATTCTTGGTCCTCTTCTCTTTGCTATCTATATTAACGACCTACCACTACATTTAAAGCACTCTTCATGTGATATTTTCGCTGACGACTGTACTGTTTACAATAGTGAATATGACATCAATAAACTACAGACAACGCTCCAAAATGATATAAACAGTTTGATTAAATGGAGTAATAAAAATGGTATGTTGATAAACACCAACAAAACAAAATCCATGCTCATCACTACAAGACAGAAACTGCAAAATGCAACTAAAACTTCACTACAGCTTTGTGCTGGGACTAAGGCAATAGAAAATGTTCATGAACATAAAACCCTAGGACTCATCGCTGATCAGCATTTAACTTGGAATTCTCACATACATAACCTAACAAATTTGATTGCACAGAAAGTTTACCAATTAGCCAAAATTAAACACTTTATCGACAAAGACACAAGAAAAATATACTACATATCACACATACAAACACACTTAGATTACTGTTCCACAATCTGGGATGGATGCTCAGTCTCAAACACAAAAAGTCTCCACTCACTTCACAAGCGAGCATTAAATCTTATTTGTGACAAACACCCAGTACAGACTGTAGATCAACACAAACAACTCAAAATTCTACCCCTCAGAAATAGAATAATTTTTAACAAAGTTAAGTTTGTTCACAGAATTCTGTCGCACAATGCTCCGCCTTACTTGTGGTCACTGTTTACGTATAACACTAAACATAGCCAGCGTTTAAAAAACTGTCTTCTTCCTAAACCCAGGATTGATCTGTACAAGAAAAGTCTTGCATACTCTGTTGTACAGCTCTGGAACACCCTCCCCTACAATTTAAAATCCATTGGTAATACTTCATCCTTTAACTCAAACCTGTTTCATTATTTACTTGCTTGTAATTATATGCCTCCATAAAATAGCCAGCACTCTCTCAACACATGGCTCGTAAACCATCAAGTACTTCAATGACATAGTTAGAAAAGCAACGTGTTAGATATTGTTAGAAATTATTTTATTGTTTGTTAAAAAAAACATATGTTAGAAGATCTGTATTTACAATGTATTTTTATTTATGTATATGTCTGCGTCGGAAGCCCCATGTGCCCTGGGCACTTAAGGTTCAGAGATATGTCTGCGTGTGTATGTGTGCGTGAGTGCTATTTTATTAGGTTAATTACTTCTTCTCTTTTACCTTGAATGTAGTAGTTAAATCTTACACTCTTTTGATATGTTTTTCATAATTTAATTTGTATTTTTGTACTAAATCAAGTGTGTGGGAAGAATGAAAGATGGAGTGATGGAGGGCAGAATGTAAGATGGGCCTGCGTGCACAATTCTTTACCCTTGAAAAATAAAGATTATTCATTCATTCACTTCTAGTTTATACATACTGAATATCTATTGCTCTAATTGTCCGTCTGTTCCATCTGTCGTTACCCACGTCTTCTTTCTCTCTCGTGTATTCTCTAGTGTGTGTTCTCTTTCTACTGTTCTTCTCTGATTGTTCTTCTCTTATCTGTCATTCTCTAGTCTGTTTGATTCTCTCTGACAGTCTTCCTTTGCTGTCTGAATCGACCTTCGCTTACTGACCGTCTTTGGTTTGACGATCCCCCTCACTTGCCATCTAACCTCTGGACTTCCTATTCTTGGGGTCTCCGCCCTTCTCGTGATCCTTCCTTTGACGTCTGTACGAGTCTATATTCACTGACCGTCCTTGTTCCTCCGTCTTCGGGATCCCCCTCTCCAAATGCCCCGTGACTTATATGTTGTAAGTCAATTGTCCAAAAGGCCACTCTTGTAAATATTTAATTGGTCAGCTGGCCGAGTTGGTAACCCTTTATTTACAAACCGTGTGCAATAGCGTCTTAAGATTACCAAGCTAGTGCGTGTCATACGTGTCAGTCTACGTCAACTCTGTCTAAATAATTATCATTTACTTAAGTTATTATCTTGCTCTTTCATGTCGGAGGTTTCATTGTGTCCTCATTTTCCATTGCACCTGCCTTTTCTATTCACCTTTTCTATTCTATTTACTTGTGTTAGTGTCCGATCATACTAGTGTCATGGAAGTTTGTTTTTCTACCTTGGTCTAATTTTCCTATTTAGTTTTTCTGTTGCTATTAGATGTTATTATTATGCCTATAATATATTCATAACCATATCCATGATCAAATTCATAATACTGTTCATTATCAAAGTCATAATCGTATTAATAATCTCATTAATAATCATATTCATAATCACATGCAGAATCATATTCATAATCATATTCACAACCATATATATAAATATTAATAATACTATAATAATTACTTACAAGGCCATGCTACAGATGGCTCAATGGTGTGATTTCTACTGAAGCTATGGGAGAGTTATTGCCTCTCTCATTAATTTTCAAGTAAACAGGTTAAAGAAAATGGAGTTTACTATTTTGTTACCAGACTACACTCAAGTAACTGCACAACCCAGAAACAAATTCACACACTGGTAATACATATCCACAAGTTCAATGAGAAACAGTCTGTCGTTCTACTTCACTCTCTCTCTCTCTCTCTCTCTCTCTCTCTCTCTGAACCTTAAGTGCCCAGGGCACATGGGGCTTCCGCAAGGGTTTTCCACAAATGCCTGTCCTTTGCCTTTTTTCTGCTCTTGCCCAGGTGAGCCCTCTATTGCTCAACATCCTCTCTGTTGTTCTTCTCCATGTCTCTTTTGGTCTACCCTTACTTCTGTTCCCCTGTGGTGTCCATCTTAGTGCTATTTTTGGTAGTGAGTTGTCAGTCATTCGGAGCACGTGTCCCAGCCATCGCCAGAGTCTTTCCTCAATAATTTTTGTCAGTGGCTTCATCTGCATCTCTGCCAACAAGATGTTGTTTCTTATGGTGTTTGGCCAAAATATTTTTCTAATTCTTCGTAAACATTTCGTCTGGAAAGAATTCAACTTGTTTTCTATGGTTTTGGTGATTTTCCAGCATTCACTTCCATAGAGTAGTACACTTAGAACATTACTCTTAAATATCCTGATTTTCATACTTATGCTTAGTTTTTTAGATTTCCATATAGTCTGCAGCACTTCAAAAGCCTGGTTTGCTCTAGTAAGTCTGCTGTTGATGTCCTCTGTGCTGTCTCCATTTTCTACTACTCTACTGCCAAGGTATACAAATTCATTGACTTCCTCCACTAACTTGCTATCTACTCTGAGTACATTTCTGTTGTTCACGTTTTGCTTCATTAACTTTGTCTTTCCTACGTTGATCTTTAGTCCTATGTTGTTTGCATTCTGAATTAGCTTGTTTATTTTATCTTGCATTTCTTTGTGGCTGCTTGATTGTAGACAAATGTCGTCCGCAAAGTCAAGGTCCTCCAGCACTGTGTCAAGGGTCCATTGTAATCCTCTGCATTTGTCTGATGTTGCCTCCTTCATTAACCTGTCTATCTACTTCACTGACACAAAACAAATGTTGTTATCCACAACGTCTGTTGTCAGACATATTATAGAACATTTATTAATGATAGAATGAGAGCTGACATACGTCAGGATGAGTAAAAAGGTCCCTTTGTTTTTTTTCCGTGCGTATGGTCGAATTTTCGACACTTCCGGTGGTCCCAAGCTACCGTATGGTCGAAAATTCGACAATAATTGTTCCATTAAAACAAGCGGTGTAACATTTATATTGTACGGATTTCGTCCGCGATTCCGGTGACACTTTCAAAATGGAGAATGCGTGCCTAGTTACGAGCGATGCCGAGCGAGAACAAGGACGCGAAGCATGGAAATTTTTCAATTTTTGACGATGTAGATAGGGGTATGGACATAGCATATGGCCACGCCGCTGCTCTTGAATGTTTTCTAAGTAGATTTAGACATATTTAGACGACTGGAGAAGTAGTTAGGAGTAATTAGGAGGTTATTTCAGACATTCAGTAAGAGAAAATGCCATACGGAGTCACAATACGAGATCGATAAGTAGATCTACACATCTTAGATGGTAAGTAGGGGTAAGAAGCGCGAATCTAGACCTAGCCGATGGTGAGCTGGCCACAATCAGTGTCTAAAAACATCACATTACTTCTTTTTTCCTAAAAAAAACTCTGCATTTATGAAATTTTCATTCATTTAGCTACACTTTGACACATATTACGTATACGGAAGTACATGGAAACACTGTTTTCCATTCCATTTTACAACTATACCCCCTTACAGTCAAGACCCACGTTTTACTCCCGCACGCAACGACACGTCCGTGTTTCTTCCTCCCGCACCGGAAGAATTTAAACATCATTACAAAAATAAGAGTCCCAGCGTGAGTATTCAAACGTCATAATTCAATGTAATAAAAATTATGTGTACATACTCACAATTCCAACAAGGAATATAACTAATTTCAGAACTTCTAAACTGCACACTTTGGGCCAAGGCACTAACTACACCGAAATATTAGAGCTATATTTACACCGTATATTTCCTTTAACTCTTCCTGAGAAAACTTTAACAAGAAACAACTGTGCTCTACAGGTTACAAACACTGACTCAAACGTCACTAACTCAAAACTTCCTCTCACTCTGGCCTCTAACTCAAGAATCATCTAAAAAACAATTCTCCAAAAACTACTCTCAAATTTGTAAGCATGTTTGGTGAAATTCCCCCATGAGACAGCTAAATCTCGTGAAAATTCATGTTTTACAAATTTCTGTAAACAAACATGTCACCAAACTTTTGCCCAAGCCTGATTTTATTTACTCTGTCGTGTCAATACAGACCGACTATCTACACACTTCACGAGCTTACTGACCAACAGTTACATGTGAGCTTTTTAGTTTTTAGAAACTTACATAGACCGGTAATAATAAGCAAGGATCTAACTCTATCTTTATTATAATACCGATTATATCCCTTTAATTATAAACCCTGTACTATTACGCGCTTAGCACTCTTCAGAACCTCACAGTTAGCTAATATATATATATATATATATACATATATATATATATATATATATCATCATCAGGTGCCGTGCCGACTGGCGTTGGCTATTATGCTTCTCCAGAGTACCCGATCCTTCATGCAGGCCATCAGTTCAGTTGGTGATCTCCTCTCACACCATCCCGTCAGACTGTCCAGTATCATTTCTCTTGGTCTTCCTCTTGACCTTCTTCCTTCTATTTTTCCTATTGTTATAATATTTTCAATGCCCCCTCTTCTCATTGCATGTCCTATGAAAGTACATTGTCTCTCTCTTATCTTTCTGACAAGGTTTTTTGTGTCTCCAGCTCTTCTCATACATTCTTCATTAGTTATTTTTGCTGTCCAGGGGATTCGCAACATTCTTCTAATAAACCACATTTCTGCTGCTTCCAATGATTTTTGTGCAGACTTGCCTATTGTCCATGATTCACTTCCATATAACAAGATAGGTTCAATATAGCATTTTAGGACTCGTTTTCTAACATTCATTGATAAAGATGTGTTAGATAATATGTTTCTCATTCTCTGATATGCAGTCTTTACTTGGCCTATTCTGTTCCTAATTTCTGTTTTGCATTTCCCATATATATATATATATATATATACGTATATGTGTGTATGCAGAAATCAGCGGAATTCCGCTTGATCTGTTACATATCATGTACCGGGAGTTGGGCATAAGGCTAACAACCTGATCCTGGGACCTATCTAGAGGCAACTCCAGATGGGAAAAAAAGATATCGTTATGGAAACTCGCAGAGAAACCAACCGAGCATCAGGGATGCCAACTCCGAAGAGCTAATTCGTCGGCCCCAAACATGTGACAAGGATTGGATTCTGGAATGTGAGAACGATGGCAGCACCAACAAAAACTACTCAGGTTATCAAAGAAATGGAGAGATACCATCTAGACATACTGGGCATCAGCGAAATGCAATGGCCAGAAGCAGGTAAAAGACCGACGGAAAACGGTAAGTTAATAATACATTTAGGCAGAAATGACGGTAAAATCCGGGACGGAGTGGGCATTATTATGTCAAATGTAGCTGCAAAGAGCCTTGTAGAATGGGAACCGGTGAACAGTCGTATAATAAGATCACGATACAACCTACGACATGGAAGAATGACAATAATACAATGTTATGCACCCACGAATGATGCAGATCATGATGTGAAAGACGACTTCTATCACCAACTACAACAAATCATCAACAAAGTCCCTAAACACGAAATCCTAATTGCTATGGGGGACTTCAATGCTAAGGTAGGGAAGGATAATACCGACGTTGAAAAAGCGATGGGGAAAGAAGGAATTGACATGGTTAATCAGAATGGCGAAAGATTCATTGAAGTATGTCTAACAGAGGTCATGGTCATTGGAGGCACAATATTCCCACACAAAGAGATACATAAAACAACGTGGATATCTCCAGATGATAGAACTAGCAACCAGATAGACCATTTTTGTATTAGAAAGCAATACAGAACATCTCTCATGGATGTAAGGGCTTATAGGGGTGCAGATGTCAACAGTGATCACAACCTGTGCATAGGGAAAATAAAACTAAAATTGAAAAGTCAACACAAGAAATCAGTACACAGAAAGATAAACAGCCACAGCCTACAAGAAGAAAATACTAACATTAATTTCAATCAGGAACTTAACAATCATTCCAAAACACCCAGTGAAGTTGAGGAGATAGGTATAGATGAGTTATGGAATTCTTACAGCACAGCCATAATCACAGCAGCAAAAGTAAGCGCTAGACTGGAAAAACCAAATAGAAAAGCATGGATATCAGATAAAACATGGAAGTATATACATGAAAGACGAGCAGTCAAATTAGACATGTTGAATGCAAAAACAGATCATGAAAGAGATTTGGCAAAAGCAAAATACAAAGAAATAGACAAGAAAGTAAAAAGTTCAGCTGAAGGGATAAAAGAGAATACATAGACAATACGGCGAAAGAGGCAGAAAAAGCAGCAAAAACAGGAGACAGCAAAACTTTATATAACATACAAAAGAGGCTAACAGGTACTATTACATCTAAAGAAAGACCAATCCTTAGCAAAACTGGAACACTATTAACATCAAATAAAGACCAAAAGCAAAGATGGGCTGAACACTTCCAAGAAATACTCAATCGACCACACCCAAAAGAATTGTTAAACCTTGAAACTGACTTACCAGCCCCACAACTAAATGTCAACCTAGATGAAATTAAATTGCATGAAATTGAAACAGCAGTGAATTTAATGGCTAACAACAAAGCTGCAGGTGAAGATGAAATAACAACCGAAATGCTAACAGCTATCAATAGTGACAAAATGAGACAACTACAGAGAATGTTTAACAAGATTTGGAAAGAAGAAAAGGTCCCTTCTAATTGGAGCACAGGAATCATTGTTAAAATACCAAAAAGGGGCAACCTTAGTGACTGTAACAACTGGAGAGGAGTAACCTAATTATCAGTTGTGTCAAAACTATTTTGTAAGGTCATTTTGAATAGACTCAACGATATAGTGGATACTGCAATGAGAGAAAAACAAGCAGGATTTCGAAAAGGGAGAAGCTGTCTCGACCAGATCTTTACTTTCAGAATAATACTTGAAGAACATATTGAAAAACAGAAACCATTAATACTGAACTTCATAGATTTTTAAAAGGCGTTTGATAGCATACACAGAGATTCATTATGGAGAATTTTATGTCTATATGGAATACCATCTAAAATTGTCAACATCCTTAAGGGCTTATACAATGGATATGTTTGTGCAGTCAAGACAGAAGAAGGGATGAGTGAATGGTTTCAGATTGAAACAGGCGTGAAACAAGGATGTATACTGTCTCCTTTACTTTTTGGGATTACAAGAGACTTCATAATGAAAAAATGCTGCACAGTTAAAGTCAATCAATTTGCATACCTTGGCAGCTACATAGACCAGGATGGTGACACTAGAAAGGAAGTTAGGATCAGAATTGCAAAAATAGCATCAATCTTCAAGAATCTTGAGAACATATGGAATTCAAAAGTTATAAACACAAAAACCAAGTTAAGACTATTCAATTCAAATGTAATATCCACCCTCATTTATGCATGCGAAAGCTGAAAAACAGGTAAAGAAATAGAACAGAAATTAGACTTTTTTGAAAACAAATGCCTAAGGAAAATACTCGGCATCAAGTGGAATGAATTCAAGAACAATGCAGAGATAAGACAGATGACTGAACAACAACCAGTCTCATGGGTGATCATGAAAAGGAGATGGACATATGTTGGTCACTTGATGAGAAGAAATGATCAGAGAATCCCAAAACAAGCTATCAAGTGGAACACAACAGGCCGAAGAAAAAGAGGCAGACCGCGTGAAACTTTGAATAGGACATTATTAAGAGAGAGGCCAAATTAACAAACATAAAATTCTTTGATGAGATTGAAAGACTCGCCGAAGACAGGAAAAATTAGCGAACTACTTTGCTAGCCCTATGTGACGTTTAACGGCACAGGAAGGATATAAGATAAAATATGTGTGTATGTATGTTCCAGTATAACTCGGGAACGCCTGGAGCAATTTCAACCAAACTTAGTACACATATGACTTACAATCTGGAGAAAAGTACTGTGGAGGTAACACATTCCTAGATGGAGTGGGATGGGGGTGAGATGTAAAAATATTCGAAAACGACCGATTCTTAAAAAAATCCCAGTGAAGGAAGAGATGCAACTCCCGTAACATTTATGCGCAATGCCTGCTTCGGGTTGTCGGCCGTTGAGGATAACAAGAAATCTGTAGAACCCTCTGGAAATGTTTAAATATCGTATTGCCCCGGTCTTGGAATCATGATGTTCGAGATATTTTCAGCACCCACCCGAATCTTAGATTGTCGTATTGAAGGTAAGCTAACCCTGGAAGTTTTCCAGTTTATCGTCTTTCACGGAATATGACAGTTTCATTTCTGTCATTTAGTGTTTCCTACTTTATTTTACAGTGATAGTGTGCATTTTGGATTCAAGTTCATTAACACTTCTTTATTTCTGTGACGAGTTCTATATTTCTACGCGGATGTAAGTACTTCATAATTTTAAATTTTAACTTTTTTTCATTATGCTTATATGAGCTTTTTATTGTATTCTATAATAGTTTCATTCATTACTACCTTCTTATTTTTATGAAGAGTTTTATTGTATTCTATAATAAATTTCATTGCTCACTGAAAGTTTAGTTTTTGCTTATGTTTTTCTAAATAACTTTCTTTGTAGTATTTTACTCTAAATATAATAAACAACATCCATGACACACTACAACTATCTTCTATTAGACAGGAAAAGAAATAAATTCTATCTATAGTGTAAAATCGATGTAATTTTATTTATAGGTATTTACGTATAAGTACAGGTTACAAATTATAAAGTAAAGTCATTTAAAAAGTCACTATAATATTAATTTAACCAAAAACTTATTATAAACAACATTTTTAGTTTCACACCCGTATGTGTGTATGTATGTTCCAACATAACTCTGGAACACCTGGAGAAGTTTCAACTAAATTTGTTACACATATGACTTATGATCTGGAAAAAATACTGTGGGGTAAGACACCCTTGGGGATCGGGGGTAACGTGTACATTAATCGAAAGCAACCGACAATAAAACTAGCCCATTGATGGAAGGGATGTAACTGCCGTTATATTTATGCGTAATGCCTGCTTTTGGTTGTTGGCCGTGCCGGATAGCGTTGAAATGAGTAGAACTGTGTAGAAGTCTCTGGAAATGTTTAGACATTATTATGCCCCAGTCTTGGACTTATGACGTTAGGGAAAATTCCAGCGCCCAGCCGAGTCTTAGATGGTCGTATATAAGATAAGCTAGCTCGGCAAGTCTTCCAGTTTATCATCTTTCAAGGAATGTGACAGTTTCATTTTGCTCTTTTAGTAGATTTGATAAGTGTTTCCTACAGTTATAGTGTGCATTTTAGATTCAATTTCAGTAATAATTTTTTTATTTCTATGAAGAGTTTTATATTTCTACACAGTTGTAAGTACTTCATAATTTTAAATTTTAGCTTTGTTTTTCTCCTTATGTTTATATGAGCTTTTTATTGTATTCTATAATAGATCCATTCATTACTATTTTTTAAAGATTTCTGTTAAGAGTTTTATATTTATGAATATTATGCTTTAATAATTTTAAATTTTAAGTTTGTTTTTTCTTATGTTTATATTAGCTTTTTTTTATTGTATTCTATAATATATTTCATTGCTCATTGAGAGTGTGCCTTTTGCTTGTCATTGCTCTTACGCATTTTGTATGTGGAACAGAAGATTGCTCTTATTTTCATATAGATTTAAATATTATGATAGATCAATGATGTGAAGTCGGCATGAGGGGGTGGGGGCGCTAAGGTGGGTGTGGGATGGGGGGTGGCATGTAGAAATAATCGAAAACGACCGATATTAGTGTTGAATCGTTTTTTTTTCTCACCTTACTCACTCCCTCCCTCACTTTGTAAAACTGCACCATACACCTCTGTCTACCTTAGATATTAGTGTTGAATCTATAGTTTTCTGGGTTGCTGAGATGAATAGTGACACTCCTGATGTCATTTAAGTTCACGTTCATCTCCCATTGGCATGGGGGTGAAATGGGGTTCCTGTCTAATAGAAGATTGGGATAAACAAATATCCGGACAACGCCAGGTAATCAGCTAGTTCCTTAATAAAGTTATCCTGCTTTTTTCTTTTTGCGAAGACAAAAACTTTTAATGTTTTAAACTTTTAAATGCTTTAATGGTTCATAATACGCAGATCTGAAGAAAGAAAAAAAATCGTTTTCTTTGTTAGTCTAATTAATGTTCCTTAAAGCTATTTGTGTTGTTTTCTGTTTTGTTATCTGTGTTTCATTATGTCCGGTTATTTGTGTAGTTATCTAGTTATGTTTTGTTTTATATATAGTTATTTATGTAGTTTTCTAGTTATGTGTGGTTTTCTGTTTAGTTATTTGTGTAGTTTTCTAGTTATGTGTGGTTTTCTGTTTAGTTATTTATGTAGTTTTCTAGTTATGTGTAGTTTTCTGTCTAGTTTGCCCCCCCCCCAGACACTAGTCTGGGTAGCGACCTTACCCCTCCCCCCACACACACACTAATTTGGGTCGCGATCTTACCTCAGATCCCCCACCCCCATCTACGCTAATTTGGGTCGCGATCTTACCTCAGATCCCCCACCCCCATCTACGCTAACTTGGATCACGATTTGAGGTTGAGACTTAATGACCTAAAATATGGAGAAAGATAAGTGTCAAGGTGTTGAAGGGTCAACTTGTGTCCAGTTAGAAATTATGTTATAAACTGAGTAAGGTCAATGTAACCCAGTTGTGAGTGGAGAAAGAAAACCTTACATTTTCCTTGACCTGTCGGCACACACTAGTAAGTCATGTGATCAGCATCATGCCTGGTCGTTTTCAATATCCCAGCTCCAGAAGTGTACAGTTAGAACAACTACGGGACACTGAACCATTCATTATAAAATTTGAAGTGAGGCAAGGCTGTGTACTATCTCCCTTACCTTTCATAACATACATTGACAGCACCTGCAAAGAAGCTAACATACGCAGTAAAAAATCCACCAACAAGCTATCCAACAGCCAAACCCCAGAAACAATACTGATAAACCCACAACACCTTCTAGAAGACTTGCCCGATAGGAGGACCATAAACGAACTCCTTTTGCTGATGATCATGCACTTCTAGCCGCATCAGAAAAAATACCTACAACAGAACATGGATAATTTAGCAAGAGCATGTCTAGGTGACAACATGAAGATCAGTGCTGAAAAAAGCAGAAGTCATGATCATAGCAAGTGAAGAAATATAAAGATCTTCTTAGACAACCAGCCCTTGAAACAAGTGAAACATTTCAAATACCTAGGTAGCAATATATCATATTCAGGGAAAATTGACGCTGAGATTGAGAACAGATGCGATAAAGCAAATCAGATCACTGGACACATAATCCTTTGTTTAAAAACAAATACATCACAAATGAAACAAAAAGGGCACTGTACAACACAATTTTCCTCCCAACTATATGCTATCAATATCAAACATGGACACTAAAAGCCAAGAACAAAAGAAAAATCATCACAATAGAAATGAGATTTTTAAGGAGAATACTAAATGTGACAAGAAGAGAGCAAATAAGAAATGACACCACCAGGACAGAGGTTGGAGTAAAACCAGTATTGCAATCTGTTCGGAAACACCAAGTCAAATGGTTTGGAAGCAATGAAAGTTGAGAACCAAACAGGAGCGTTCCAAGACATAAAACTGGGAATGAGACAAGGATATGTTCTGTCTCCTGACCTCTTCACCTTGTACAGCGAAAACATAATGAGAAATATATAGAGTTTGTCAGGAATATCAATTGGTGGGTACAAGTTTAACAACTTAAAATATGCAGACGAAACAGTAAAAGAGACGGGGACCTACAGGCTCTTCTGGACATCGTGGTTCGTGAAAGTAAAAGTAAATGTCTCAATCTGAATAAAAAGAAGACTGAAGTGATGATCATCTCAAAGAAAAGAATACCACCAAAATAAAGTATTACCATCGATGGCACAGAATTGAGACAAGTTGATAGATTCAAGTACTTAGGAACAATTATAACAGCTGATGGGAAATGTCACAATGCAATAAAAAGCAGACGTGCTCAGGCCAAGTCAGCATTCTAGAAAATGAGAAAAAGCATCTTGTTCAACAGATCCATATCAATGGAAACAAGATTCTGAGTACTTAAATGTTACATCGAGCCAATTTTGTTTTATGGATGTGAAGCATGGTCCATGAATAAGAGAGTACAGCGAGAAATGGAGGCCATGGAAATGTGGTTCATGAGAAGGATGTTGAAGGTACCATGGACAGCTAAGAAAACCAACGAAGTCTTAACAGATGCTGGAATTAAAAGACAAATTACAGCAAAGATCAGAGGCAGACAAACGAGATTTGTAGGACATTTTCTGAGAAGAGGAAAAGTGGAAAACGTGGCAACGGGAAAAATTGAATGAAGAAGAGACAGAGAAAGACAGAGAGAGAAGTTACTGGATGGGCTATCAGTGTGGCTAGGAAGAAAGTCACCGGCGGATCTCATAATCAAGTCTAAAGACAGGGAATTGTGGAGAAAAATGATCGCCTACGCCACGCGGCACTTGATTGGTTTCCCACCTCATGTGGTTTTAACAATGTTTTAGTTCATTTATATTGTTCATTATTATTGTTATTATTGAATGTTCTATTATCATCACATCTCACCTTGGTACATCACACGTCGAAGTTTCACATACATGGCAATAGTTGATTTCTCATGAACATTTCACTGATTCATTTTAATTTGACAAATAATATCAATATGATCAATACGTATAGCTGATAACTCACTTGTAATAATAGGCATAGGCAAGATTATACACATTTCATTATTTTCATCATAGTAGCACGAAATCTCACAAAATCACAATATCAAAATTCTCATAATTCTACAAGCAGTATTTAAGCAGCGTTCACAATATTCAGTAATACAAAAGCTCTTGGTAACAATTACTGTACGATCTCTTGCTACACTAGTTCAATCTAACACTATGTCTCTATCTCTACATTTCTCTTGCTGAATGCCTCTTCCCCTCCTCTCTGCGTCTCTCTCTCTTTCTCCTCCTCTCTCAGACCCCTATCTGCTCTCCTCTGCCTTTTCTCTGAATCCTCCTCCCTTCTTTATATTCGTAAGTTCTGACCACGCCAAAACCGGTCGCAACTAGCGTCTTCGCTTTCTTCTCCGTCGTCTAATTGTTACCTCCCATTAACAAGTCCACCATCTCTTTCATGTTACCTGCTTCGGGACCTAGTCCGTTCTCTGTTCAGTCTTTGATCTACTGGTCAATTGTTCCCCCTGGGCTACTGCATGTGCGCGCGAAGTCGCACCTCTAGAACTGGACCACTCTCACGATCTATCAGATCTATCGATACGGTTTTACCTTTGATCAGGTCTTTGAAGTACCGAGTATCCGTTCCTCGCTCCTCTAACTATAACTTCTCTGCCCCCCAATACATTCTTTATTCCTGATCATGTCACTAATAATAATAATAATAATAATAATTATTATAATAACTATAATCATTACTTACAAGGCTATGCTACATACCTCCCCTCGTTTAAGTCATATTGTTAACATTATGACTACACAAAAAAAACTAGCAAAGTGCCTTGTAAGTAATGAGCTACCAAAATATATTTCCATGTGGACCACAGTACCAACAAAAATCACTTTGCGGTCACCTCCCCTTGTTTAAGTCAGAATGTTAACTGTCAGCTATATCGACTGCCTTAAGCAATTACATGGTAGTTACATTCTCTCAATAACTCTGAACCATCATAGAAAAATATGTAAAATAATAGTTACATCTTGTTACACATGCCCATAAAACATAAATTCATTCTTCTTCTTTAGATTATACATATTCTGCATCAAAGTGTATTCCCATACATACTCAAGAAAAATAAAAACATACATTCTTTCAAATGACCAAAAATAATTTGTCATTACATTTGAGGCCCAACCTCAAAACAAATCACTTTATTGACCTTATGATGAATTTTCATTCGACAAACCTCCCGTTTCTCATCATCAGCGGCAACCATAGGATATCTCATACACATTCCCTGATACATACTCAGTGTGAAAATGTGATGTACTGGTTCCTGAAAGACCAGAATATTCCCATCGTATTCTCACGAAATTTGTTCCACTGACTTCAATTATTTTAATTTTCAGTCGACAAACCTGCCGTTTCTCATCATCAGCGGCAACCATAGGATATCTCATACACATTCCCTGATACATACTCAGTTTGAAAATGTGATGTACTGGTTCCTGAAAGACCAGAATACTCCCATCGTATTCTCACGAAATTTGTTCCACTGACTTCAATTATTTTACCCCCCAAGTACTCCTCTATCATGATAACTCTTGGGTCTCCATCCTCTATGCCAACCATTTTTAGTGGTGAGGGTATCCTCGTATTGATAATCACAACACAACCTTCTCGGTTCCACTAACCAATCTGGCAACACCCAAACATCTCACCCTACTCTTCTTAATACAAATGAAAAGTTTGTTTCCATATCTCCAAAAAAAATGTGTAGGCACTTCATTCTTCATACAAAAATATGCAATATTACATTATTATTCACCATACAAAAGAGCATTTCAACATTAAAAATACCCTAGTAGCAATGCAAAAAAATGTACATCATCAATGCGAGCCATATTAGTCTCGTCTCATAAACACAAAAAAATTAAGTCACATTATCATCGAAAAAAAAGAATGACCACCTGTATATTTATATACATGTAGGCGCGCCAAACTGAACCCGTAAAATAACATTAGAGATCTCTCACTAGTATCGCCTTCTATTTCCTCTCGTTCCTCTGCCCCAGTAACTATTATCTCTGTTTCCTCTGGGGTTACTATATCCCCTCTCATACCTTCTCTCATCATTAAAAATTCTCTTGTTCTGACCTGACATTAAACTATTTTCTCTGTATCCTGTAGTAGTATTATTATAACCTCTCTCATAGAGTTTCTCATCATTAAAAATTCTCTTGTTCTGACCTGACATAAAACTATTTTCTCTGTATCCTGTAGTAGTATTATTATAACCTCTCTCATAGAGTTTCTCATCATTAAAAGCTGTCCTGTTCTGGCCTGACATAAAACTATTTTCTCTGTATCCTGTAGTAGTATTATTATATCCTCTCTCATAGATTCTCTCATCTTTATGAATATTCTTGTTCTGATCCTCCCTGCAAGTTATTGATTTACATGTCTCTATAATGTTAGAAATTTGTTCTTCCATGTATGCTAACAGAGCCTCTGGTATTTCCTCATCATCTGAGGATGCCTCCACATCATCTTTAAAATCAGGTGACACCATTTCTTCATTCATATTAATTTCAGCAACATCTACTGCACCTATTGTGCCTTGTGAGCCCTCTGTACTATCTAGTATTCTCTGACTATTGTTGCAGTCTCTTACATGATCCTCTTTCAAATCAATCTTCGTCTCTGACATACATGTATAACTATCTCTTAATACTACATCTACCATATTTGTTTCTTCATCCTTAGTCATATAACCTGACTGCGTAGCTACGTCCTTTAACACGATCCTGTCTGTTTCTATGGTAATATCACATGTTTCTGTGAGTAAAGTGTTTGTGGCTACATCACTCTTTCTTACCAAACAATCTTCGCTCACCCCCACACTTACATCAACCATTGTGTGAGCTAATCTGCCTAGTTCTGTGTCTGTTGACCTGTCTTTTCTGTCCTTAACTGTCTGGCTACCAGCCTCGACTAATTCTACCCTAGTTTTATTCCTCTTCGTCTCATAGTTATGCCAATCGTTTCTTTTAAAAGAGTTGTGCTGGTAGCTGTCTCTAAACCTTGTGTCGTTGTAGGCTGGTTGTCTGGTGTCTCTAAACCTTGTGTCGTTGTAGGCTGGTTGTCTGGTTTTATAACTCATGTTTAGATATTTGTTTCTACTTTCAACTCTCTCATTTCTATAACAAGAGTTGTGTGTCTGTCCAACATCTATTCTGGGATAAAAATTGTAATGTATTCTCATATTTCTTTCCTGTCTCAACTCTCTACCTAATCTAGATACTTCTCTCCTCAAATATCTGACCTCCCATTTCATTATGTCTAGTTCTGGTGTTTCTGTCATTTTCTCTAATACTATCTCTGAACAAAAATCTCTGTATTATTCACACTATATGAAATATTTGGTGAAAATACAATAATTTCTAGTAAAAAAAATATTCTAACACAGCAATATAAATCAAACCAATGTAC
Source organism: Achatina immaculata (assembly GCA_009760885.1). Classification (NCBI taxonomy): domain Eukaryota; kingdom Metazoa; phylum Mollusca; class Gastropoda; order Stylommatophora; family Achatinidae; genus Lissachatina; species Lissachatina immaculata. The sequence continues at coordinate 18,751,819 of CM019703.1, read as the reverse complement.
ACTGCAATTTCAACAACAATCAAACTAATACCTAACTATCTCCTGTTCCTCTGTCGCTGATGTTGATGTTCCTCGTGAATGTCTCTTTAATGTTCTCTAATTAACACTGTTAAACAATTGTTCTTCGCGTATGTCACATCAGTTCAACACAGTCTTGCACGTGATCGCTAGTAGTCAATACTTCTCATTGTGGCCGCTTATACACCAGGTCGTCTCCTCCCAAATGTCAGGAATAGGCACGGGCACCAGTTTAACAATGTTTTAGTTCATTTATATTGTTCATTATTATTGTTATTATTGAATGTTCTATTATCATCACATCTCACCTTGGTACATCACACGTCGAAGTTTCACATACATGGCAATAGTTGATTTCTCATGAACATTTCACTGATTCATTTTAATTTGACAAATAATATCAATATGATCAATACGTATAGCTGATAACTCACTTGTAATAATAGGCATAGGCAAGATTATACACATTTCATTATTTTCATCATAGTAGCACGAAATCTCACAAAATCACAATATCAAAATTCTCATAATTCTACAAGCAGTATTTAAGCAGCGTTCACAATATTCAGTAATACAAAAGCTCTTGGTAACAATTACTGTACGATCTCTTGCTACACTAGTTCAATCTAACACTATGTCTCTATCTCTACATTTCTCTTGCTGAATGCCTCTTCCCCTCCTCTCTGCGTCTCTCTCTCTTTCTCCTCCTCTCTCAGACCCCTATCTGCTCTCCTCTGCCTTTTCTCTGAATCCTCCTCCCTTCTTTATATTCGTAAGTTCTGACCACGCCAAAACCGGTCGCAACTAGCGTCTTCGCTTTCTTCTCCGTCGTCTAATTGTTACCTCCCATTAACAAGTCCACCATCTCTTTCATGTTACCTGCTTCGGGACCTAGTCCGTTCTCTGTTCAGTCTTTGATCTACTGGTCAATTGTTCCCCCTGGGCTACTGCATGTGCGCGCGAAGTCGCACCTCTAGAACTGGACCACTCTCACGATCTATCAGATCTATCGATACGGTTTTACCTTTGATCAGGTCTTTGAAGTACCGAGTATCCGTTCCTCGCTCCTCTAACTATAACTTCTCTGCCCCCCAATACATTCTTTATTCCTGATCATGTCACTAATAATAATAATAATAATAATAATAATAATAATAATTATAATAACTATAATCATTACTTACAAGGCTATGCTACATGGTGTAGTTATATAGTTGTGCAGTAAGTAGTGACGTAGGTTTCTGTATTTACGTATCAATGTGGACATGATTTTCAGTGTGATTTATAGGTGTATTGGATGGATTTGATTAGTTATTATGCTTTCATGTAGAGTGATCTTGTGCTGCAGCAACGCGGATATATAGGGGTGTGTCATGGCAGGATAGCTGCGTGGAATAAGTGCCATTGCACATTAGATTCGTAGTGTAAGCTACATGTAGGGCCAAGAGAGCACATGACCCCAGGTCCATCAGGGTTTCAATAATGCAACGTAAGAAGTCATTATTATATGATACCATGCTTAATTACCATTATAATGACACCTGTCTCGATGTCATGTTGATGTCAATGTCAGCTGTATATGTCGCTGTGGCGTATAGTGAGATTGAAATGATGTGTCCTTAATTTCAGACTTGGTGATTTATACTGCATGCCAATGTATCGTGTATTGATTAAATGACCAGGATTAATGCATAATTAGCATAAAATATACCAAGGAGGGGAGAACCTGGATTGGCGGTAATGATGGAGGAGCTAGATTGGCCTTGAGTACGATAAGACATTGCCTAGGAATGCTGGTCTGTGACCTTCCTGAGAAAATGTATTCCTCCCAATAATTATAAATGTAAACTTGCACCAAACAAGTTTTACACCAGCGTTCTGGAGTTGGTACGGATTATTTTCATAATCATCAGGTTAGCTTGGGAATATGTTCTATTTAATTTTACCAGCGATTTTTATTTGTAGCGGGTTGTTCCTTTTACACGGGCTATATTCTCGGTGACTATAACTGAAGTTTACTAATTGGTACTAACTTGTTTTGTCTTGTCTCCTTCCTCATCTATCTTTCCGTACTGAGGGGACAAATAGAGGTCTTGACAGGGCTCTGTGATTTAATTTACATAATGGGCTATTTAATGCTTCTATAATTTCCTCTCTGCATCTCTTGCGTGGCTGACACCTAGCTGTCTGAAGAATATCAGCCATTACGTTAACCATGTTTTCAGTAACAGCGATAATTTCTCCTTTAAGTCAGAAATCTGAGTTCAGACATGTAACTAGATACGAGGTATTTGAATGTGATCTGATACTCCTTTCGTGTTTGTGTAAACAGAGACATTAACCATGTTTGTTGCCAGAGAGTTGTCCTTTCATCTCTCATTAATTAATTGCATGTCACTCCAAGATCTATATCACTTTAAATGTTCATTTCCTATGTCATTTTGTCAACCAGTTGAGATATGACTCAAGACTGGTCAACACCTGAGATAAGAATGATTCTAGACTGGACAACACCTAAAGCAAGAATGATTCTAGATTGGACAACACTTAATGCAAGAATGATTCTAGATTGGACAACACCTAAAGCAAGAATGATTCTAGATTGGACAACACCTAAGGCAAGAATGATTCTAGACAAAAAAAACGGGTAAAACAAGAATGACGGGTCAAAATCTAAGGCAAGAATGACTCTACACTGGACACTAGCAAAATCAAATATGATTCTAGACTGAACAACGGCTAAAACAAGAATGATTCTAGACCGGACAACATCTAAGGCACTAATGATTCTAGGCTATACAACACCCAAGACAAGAATGATTCTAGACCGGACAACAGAAAAATATGATTCTAGACTGGACAACAGAAAAATATGATTCTAGACTAGACAACACCTAAAGCAAGAATGAGTTTAGATTGGACAACACCATAAGCAAAAATGATTCTAGACTGAACAGCACCTAAGGCAAGAACGACTCTACACTGGACAATAGTAAAATAAAAAAAAATTGATTCTAGTCTAGACAACAGCTATTAGGACAATAGTAATATTCTAGACTGGATGACATCTTAGACTCTAGTCACTCGTGCCGTGATTGCTTCTTGTCTACAGAACTTGCCAGCGAAAGCTCAGATTATAAACCTACAGCAAATGGTTGAATGCTAGCAGTTGTCTGACAGTCTTGAAAGTTTTACAGACCTCGTCTTGACAAATGTTCCTAGTGTTTGATAGTACCAAATCCAGGTCACATGGACGTCTCAGATAATTTGAATGAGAGACAGAGTAGGTCTTAGAGAGATAATTATGGACAACCTACCAAAGTAAAAAAAATAACAAACGGACAACCAAACTGCTGAAATATATCAAAAGTTTATTTCTATAGTAAAGTATGAACACCTACATCTACAAGTAATACAAAATAATAATGATGCAATAGATTTTACGTGAATGAAAACATAATAAAAATTTTAATTCCAACAATAAAACAAGTAGAAAACAAAACAAATAAAAATCCCAGACACAAAAACATAAGACATGGGTTGATATATTAAGTTTAGGCAAGTTTTCTGTCGATTTTTGGACTATGTTTAAAGTAAGGGTAGATAATTTTCTAGATTTATATATCAAACGACAATAGCTGACAAATTAACACATGAAGGGCAAGTGTAAATTTATGCGAGGTCTAAGAACAAAATTTGTCAAATCTATTTTTCTGACAATCTCACTGGATGGTAATCAATTAAATTTTGCTGACTTACATGCTAAATTAATATGCTGACATTTCATCAAAGTTTGCTTGGGTCATTCAGTTTAAATAAAAACATTTTAACAGTGACGGGATAGTCTGAGTTAGTAATATGTTATTTAGCAGAGATAATTACTTTTGAATCGGTAAAAGAAAATCTTTTAAGAGAAAGTAAATTGTCTGAGAAGGGATGGTAAGCTCCTATTATTTTATTGTGTTAAATATGTGAGACACTGAGATCTATTTAGTAACTACATGTGTAAATGACATTTGCTGATGTGTCTTATCTATCCGCCTGTACCTGCTTGTGCTGCACACAGTAAGTATACAGTGCAACATCATATAGTAAGGAGCAACTGGTACAGTAGTGTATGGTTCAGCTTTGTAGAGGGCAGCAGTATGTACTACAATAACGACACTCAGTATGTACTACAACAATAACGACACTTAGTATATACTACAACAATAACAACATTTAGTATGTAGCACAATAGAGACACTTAGTATGTAGTACAACAATAGCTTGTGTTTCTACGCAGTACAATAGCTTATACTTCTATATGGTAAAAGGAAAAATTCCCGTTTCAATGTCATTAAGGCATATTGGGTAATTCGGTGTTAGGCCCGTATATTATGACCTTCGGCGTATGAATGTGTGATGTGGTCTCAGTATCACGCCTGGCCGCTTTACCATCCCAGATTTCTCTGGTACCCGTTTTTAGAGGCTAGGTGAACCCAGAGACCTGTTTGGTGTGTACAAGAAAAACTCACACTGCTGGGGCTCAACCTGGTACCACCTGAGTAGTAAACCGAGTGCCTAACCACTCAGCTAACCAGGCCTTTTCTATGTAGTACAATAGCTTTTATTTCTATGCAGTACAAACAGAGGGCATGGTCATTGGAGGCACAATATTCCCACACAAAGAGATACATAAAACAACGTGGATATCTCCAGATGATAGAACTAGCAACCAGATAGACCATTTTTGTATTAGAAAGCAATACAGAACATCTCTCATGGATGTAAGGGCTTATAGGGGTGCAGATGTCAACAGTGATCACAACCTGTGCATAGGGAAAATAAAACTAAAATTGAAAAGTCAACACAAGAAATCAGTACACAGAAAGATAAACAGCCACAGCCTACAAGAAGAAAATACTAACATTAATTTCAATCAGGAACTTGCCAATCATTCCAAAACACCCAGTGAAGTTGAGGAGATAGGTATAGATGAGTTATGGAATTCTTACAGCACAGCCATAATCACAGCAGCAAAAGTAAGCGCTAGACTGGAAAAACCAAATAGAAAAGCATGGATATCAGATAAAACATGGAAGTATTTACATCAAAGACGAGCAGTCAAATTAGACATGTTGAATGCAAAAACAGATCATGAAAGAGAGTTGGCAAAAGCAAAATACAAAGAAATAGACAAGAAAGTAAAAAGTTCAGCTAGAAAGGATAAAAGAGAATATATAGACAATATGGCGAAAGAGGCAGAAAAAGCAGCAAAAACAGGAGACAGCAAAACTTTATATAACATACAAAAGAGGCTAACAGGTACTATTACATCTAAAGAAAGACCAATCCTTAGCAAAACTGGAACACTATTAACATCAAATAAAGACCAAAAGCAAAGATGGGCTGAACACTTCCAAGAAATACTCAATCGACCACACCCAAAAGAATTGTTAAACCTTGAAACTGACTTACCAGCCCCACAACTAAATGTCAACCTAGATGAAATTAAATTGCATGAAATTGAAACAGCAGTGAATTTAATGGCTAACAACAAAGCTGCAGGTGAAGATGAAATAACAACAGAAATGCTAACAGCTATCAATAGTGACAAAATGAGACAACTACAGAGAATGTTTAACAAGATTTCGAAAGAAGAAAATGTCCCTTCTAATTGGAAGAAAGCAATCATTGTTAAAATACCAAAAAGGGGCAACCTTAGTGACTGTAACAACTGGAGAGGAGTAACCTTAATATCAGTTGTGTCAAAACTATTTTGCAAGGTCATTTTGAATAGACTCAACGATATAGTGGATACTACTGCAATGAGAGAAGAACAAGCAGGATTTCGAAAAGGGAGAAGCTATGTCGACCAGATCTTTACTCTCAGAATAATACTTGAAGAACATATTGAAAAGCACAAACCATTAATACTGAACTTCATAGATTTTAAAAAGGCATTTGATAGCATACACAGAGATTCATTATGGAGAATTTTAAGTCTATATGGAATACCATCTACAATTGTCAACATCTTTAAGGACTTATACAATGGATATATTTGTGCAGTCAAGACAGAAGAAGGGATGAGTGAATGGTTCCAGATTGAAAAAGGCGTGAAACAAGGATGTATACTGTCTCCTTTACTTTTTGGGATTACAATAGACTTCATAATGAAAAAATGCTGCACAGGTAACACAGGTATTGACTGGGTACAAGGGACCCAACTAGAATATCTTAATTTTGCTGATGACATAAGTCTTATCAGTAATAATGTGAATTCCATGCAAGAAAAAACAGATAGCCTGTCTTCACTGCCTACCAAAATAGGACTTGAAATTAACAAGGACAAAACAAAAATAATGAAAATTCCTCTCAATCAAAATGGAAAAATACACATAGAAGGGACAGATATTGAAGAAGTCAATCAATTTGCATACCTGGCAGCTACATAGACCAGGATGGTGACACTAGAAAGGAAGTTAGGATCAGAATTGCAGAAGCAGCATCAATCTTCAAGAATCTTGAGAACATATGGAATTCAAAAGTTATAAACACAAAAACCAAGTTAAGACTATTCAATTCAAATGTAATATCCACCCTCATTTATGCATGCAAAAGCTGGAAAACAACTAAAGAAATAGAAAAGAAATTAGACTCTTTTGAAAACAAATGCCTCAGGAAAATACTCGGCATCAAGTGGAATGAATTCAAGAACAATGCAGAGATAAGACAGATGACTGAACAACAAGCGGTCTCATGGGTGATCAGGAAAAGGAGATGGACATATGTTGGTTACTTGATGAGAAGAAATGATCAGAAAATCCCAAAACAAGCTATCAAGTGGAACACAACAGGCCGAAGAAAAAGAGGCAGACCGCGTGAAACTCTAAAGAGGACATTATTAAGAGAGGCCAAATTAATAGGCATAAAATCCTTTGATGAGGTTGAAAGACTCGCCGAAGACAGGAAAAATTGGCGAACTACTTTGCGAGCCCTATGTGACGTTTAACGGCACGGGAAGGATATAAGAAGATATAAGATAAGATAAGTACAATAGCTTATATTTATATATGATACACTAGCGTACATTTCTATGTAGTACAATAGCTTGTATTTTTATGTGGTACAATTACTTAGTATGTAGTACAACAATAACGACACTTAGTATGTAGTAAAACAGTAAAAACACTTAATGTATGATATGAAAACCAATAGTATATGTGGGATAATAAGCTAAACCACTATATGATACACTAGTGGATCCTGCAGCAATGTTTAATATACAACTGATATTAAACTGTGTAAAATATAACGCGTTGTACAATAAGTAAATAATGTAGCTGACAAAATAAACTAACGTTATACTTTATAGAGTACAATAGCTTATATTTCTACGTGGCACAATAACCTATATGTATATGGGGTACAATAGCTTATATTTCTATGTGACACAATAGCTTACGTGTATAAGCGGTACAGTAGCTTATAGTTTATGTGGTACAATAGCTTACATTTCTATCTGGTACAATGGACTATATTTCTATATGGCGTCTGAGTGGCGAAGTGGTTAGTGCACTGGTCTCTCGTGGCGAAGGTTGGGAGTTCGAATCCTGCCAGAGGCACCCCAGTCACTCAGCTGTAGAAATGGGTACCCAACTTCTTCTGGAGTTGTGGAAGAAAAGGCGGCCAGGCGTGTTACTGACCATATCTCCCTCTAGTGTGCTGACAGGTCAAGATAAATATGGGCACTAACACCATATCCCTATGTGCTTCTAAGGCATGACAGGATTGCCTTTACCTTTTTACAATAGCTTACATGTACATGCAGTACAATAGCATATATCTCTATCTAGTGCAATAAATTATATTTTTATCTGATACAATATAGAAAGTGAACAGAAAGGCCTTACTTTGAACATCAAAAAGACAGAGACTATGGTTATATCTAAGAAACAGAATCCACCAACATGCAGTATAAAATTAAATGGAACTATTCTAAAGCAGGTGCAGAAATGAAAATACCTTGGAGCAGTAATAACTTCAGATGGGAAATGCAGAACAGAAATTATGAACAGAATAGGCCAAGCAAAGACTGCATTTCAGAGAATGATAAACATATTATGCAACACATCCTTATCAATGAGTGTTAAAAAACGAGTCTAAAATGCTATATTGAACCTATCTTGTTATATGGAAGTGAATCATGGACAATAGGCAGGTCTGCACAAAAATCATTGGAAGGAGCAGAAATGTGGTTTATTAGAAGAATGTTGCGAATCCCCTTGGCAGCAAAAATAACTAATGAAGAATGTATGAGAAGAGCTGGAGAGACAAAAAATTTTATCAAATAAAAAAAATAAGAGAGAGAGACAATGTACTTTCATAGGACACGCAATGAGAAGAAGCGGCATTGAAAATATTATAACAACAGGAAAAATAGAAGAAAGAAGATCAAGAGGAAGACGAAGAGAAATAATACTGGACAGTCTGATGGGAGAGGAGATCACCAACTGAGAGATGGCCTGCATGAAGAATCATGTACTCTGGAGAAATATAATAGTCAACGCCAATCGCAACGGCATCTGATGATGATGATGATGATGATGATGATGATGATACCATAGCTTACATTTATATGTGGTACAGTATCATACATTTCTCTGCTGTACAATAGCTTACATTAGTGCAGGAAATATAGACGTTGCCAATCCTTGTCTTTAAACGTAGCAATGGATAAACACAATTACATTTTCTTTTGTGATTTTCTTTCGGAGCCGTATCAACTTGTTTGTTGATATTTAATTATTGATAAAGTTGAATTTTTATGTTCTATAGAACAGCTAGAAAGGTGAAGAAAGCTAAGACGCAAGAAGTTGCTAGCAGAAAGTTTAACCCATACAACCTGGACGAATGGTTGGTTCTTGAGTTCTCATCAGCGTTATTCAGGGGAAACTCGTCGTTTATATCTGCTGGTTCAATGCACTCACCTTTATGACAGTAACCAAACAAACATGGTGTGCCATCTTTCTTCGCTCCGCCCATAACCCTACAAACTTCGTCCTGTCCAGGCTCCCAACAACTGTGCTTGCACATAATCGTCCGGTCTGAGTCGCTTGTGCAGGCTTTTAGACGACGAGGTGGATCTAGTCGTTGTCCCAAGAGCTGACAAAATGGGACACAATTTCCGTGCCAGCATTGTCCTTGATCCCCACAGCTTGAATTATTTGGGAGCGATCTAGACTGAGGACACATTCTGAAATCCGTGCCTGAACAGAATGGAGTATCATAACATTCGTAGATGTAAATTAAATAGCACTTTTGTGTTTCTGGAGCTACCTGGCAGGTTTCTGTGCAGCAAGGATGGTTGTATGGAGAGCAAACTGCACCTTCTTGAAACTTACAGTTACTGGTACAGCAGACATTGTGATTTTGTAGCACGTGACCTACATCACAATCTTCCTCTGGATCGAGGACGCCATTTCCGCAAAAGCTCTTCACTGTGTCCAGAGGCACAAAGCAAAGATGAGCTTTACTCTGAAAGAATTATCACCATGTTACTTTCAAGGTTGGTTTTGGAGCATTGTTTGTGAATGGTAAATAGTTAAAGAACACAACAATGTTCATCCACGTTTGAACTGGTGATTAAAGTACATGTTGAACAAAAAGGCCATATATGAAATTAGACGCAATAATTAGTGTATACGTCTACAACTATACAGTAACCACTGCAGTAAAGCTGTGATACCAAAATGTATAAACTAGGAAAAAAGTAGGGGCAGCTTTATTACTTAACAATTACAAAGTTGTGACGTTTCAGCGTGAGCCTTAATCATACAAAAACATACAGGACTAAGAAATAGGGAAAGGAGATAAAGAATAGATTCACATGAATGCTATTAAGAAAATAAAAATAAAAATAAGTGAATAATAAATAGAGCACTTAGCTGTAAATGTAAGAAGATGTGGCTTGTCCGACACTGTGTGTCAGAAATGAGCATGGTAGGGCGTAGAGACTGTTTAAATGGAGATCTGTGATGTGTGGTCGGTGAGTCGTAACTGGGGGTGGTGGATGGGGAAACCGTGGAGGAGAGAGGGAGTGATACAATGTTAACTGAGTCAGGAGAAGGTGAAATAGATGATTATAGTTAGAGTAGAAAGGTTGTAATGTGATGCTGTGAGAAGGTTTTGAACTATGTGTAACAAGTAAGAAGGGAGTGGAGCTTAGTGGAGAGGAATTATAATTGTTGAAGAGGATAATGTTAAGTGTAGCTGAATATCGAGTTTATGCCGCGTGAGCTGGAACCACTAAACCGACTACCAATAACGTCAACAATGACCCTCGGGTCAAGGACTTACACCCCCCGATCTAAGTATGCTTCGTCCACACTTCCATTAGGATTCACACTCATCATTTTCTCATATTAAATGTGTTTAATGACTTGGCAAATGCCATCTTTTACTTTGTTTTACATCAAAGTTCTTCCTGTTAGTGCTGTCGTGTATTTGATGAAATGTTAAGGTATGTCCAGAGCCACAATGTTATTGTTGAAGAGTGAAGTATTGTACCTGCGGTGAAGGCTGTTACTTAGCGTCTGACAAAGTAGCGTAGTTGTTCTTTCGTTAGAAGAAGTCCACACTGTAGTATCATACGTCAGTTTCGCGCTATATCAGCACTCAGTCTGCTACACGCCACTTCAAACCCACTCCCAATCCAAGCCGATGTTGAATCTCAACATCTTCACCGTATCGGCTGCATATAACTTCAGTTCGCAATTAGAAGAAGAATAAGAAGAAAGTGAAATCTAAATATGACAGCATGATGTAATATCTCGGCTCCCTTATGATAACATTATTTAACATCTGAGACTCACAAAAACATGATTTAATATCTGAGACTCACTTACGAAAACATGATTTAATATCTGAGACTCACTTACGATAACCTGATTTAATATCTGAGATTTAACTACGATAACATGATTTGATATATGAGATTCACTTATGATAACATAATTTAACATCTGACACTCACATTTATAATCACTATGTAATATTTGTGGAGAGGAACAGACAGAACTACAAAAATAAGATTTTTAAGGGCATGCATCTTTCCTATCGCAACATATGCCTGTGAGACCTGGACACTTAACAAAACAGCTGAGAAACACATAAATGCCTTTGAATGTAAATGCTGCAGAACAGATCTTCAAATACCATGGATACAAAAAAGAACAAATATATCCATGCTACAAAAACTTAATATTGAAGAAGTCTGGCTAGTAAAAAAGAGGATTAAACAGAGAAAACGTAAATATTTTGGACACTTTAAACGTCATTATAATCTAGAGAAAACCGTCTTGGAAGTGTGGATAATGGGAAAAAAAAGAGAAGAAGACCAAAGCGAAGATGGCTGCAAGACATCGTTGATGATCTGCAAGTGGATGCATCAGCAGCAGGCCATCTTGCTCACAACTGAGAGGCCTACAAGAATGCTGTTATGTAGGCAAAGTTCCGCAAGGGACATGCAAATGAATGAATGAATGAATGAATATCCAAGACTTGCAGACGATAACATGATTTAATATCTGAAATTCACTTATGATAACATAATTTAATATCTGAGACTCACATATATACATTATGTAATATCTAAGACTTGGGGACCATAACATGATTTAATATCTGAGACTCACTTATGATAACATAATTTAATATCTGGGACTCGTGTACGATAACAGGGTTTAATATCTGGGACTCACGTGCGATAACATGAATTAATAATACCTATGTATTATTACCGCAGGATCAAGACCACTCCTCTTCGATCTTAGAAAAATACCAGAACAATATGGTGTATAGAAGTGAAGAACCATTTCGAAATCCTGATGGCTGTACAGGAGGAGATGACATCGATGTGGTTTGGATATGAGTAATATCCCCGCCGGGTGAGAGGTGGTTGCCTATCCAGCCTAGAATTGGATTTTGTCAACGGAAAACCTCGACGTGTTTTGATACCAGTATATTCCTGCCGGGTGAGAGGTTGTTGCCTTCCAAGTCAGAGTTGGACTTTCTCACCGGAAAACCTGAACATGATTTGGATATGAATATATCCCCGTCGGGTGAGAGGTGGTTGCCTATCTAGATTGCACTTGTCCAGTGTCTCCGACTTCAGCATTTTGTGGTCGTGGCCGCTACCGTTCCTGATGATGACCAGGACGGAGCTTTTATCGAGGAGGACGAATCCGCGCCATTACTAAGTTTCACCCCTGGGTTAAGCCGGTTTAGGTGTATTATCCCAGTATAGGTGTATATAGGACGTGACCGGCCTCTAGAGCGGAGGTACGGTGTTATGAGTAGCCATCAAGTTTCACCCCTGGGTTATGAATGATCTTTATTTTTAAAGGATAAATAATTTGGCACGCAGGCCCGTCTTACATTCTGCCCTTCATCACTCCATTTTTATTCTTTCCACACACTCGATTTAATACAAGTATACAAATTAAATTATGGAAGAAACAGATCAAAAGAGTGTAAGATTAAACTATTACATTCAAAGTAAAAGAGAAGAAGTAATTAACTTAATAAAATAGCTTTCTCACACACATACACGCACACACAGACATATAATAAACAAAAATACATTGTGAGTACAGCTCTTCCAACATACGTTTTTTAACAAATATTAAAATAATTTTTAACTATATTTAACAAGCTACTTTTCGAACTATGTCATTTTAGTACTTGATGGTTGGCGAGTCATGGGTTGAGAGATTGCTGGTTATTATAAGGAGGCATATAATTACAAGCAAGTAAATAATGAAACGGGCTTGAGTTAAAGGATGAAGTATTACCAATGGATTTTAAATTGTAGGGGAGGGTGTTCCAGAGTTGTACTGCAGAGTATGCAAGACTTTTCTTGTACAGATCAATCCTGGGTCTAGCAATAAGACAGTTTTTTAAACGCTGGGTATGTTTAGTGTTATACGTAAACAATGACCACAAGTAAGGTGGAGCATTGTGCGACAGAATTCTGTGAACAAACTTAACTTTGTTAAAAATGACTATATTTTAGGGGTAGAATTTTGAGTTGTTTGTGCTGATCTACAGTCTGTACTGGGTGTTTGTGCTGATCTACAGTCTGTACTGGGTGTTTGTGCTGATCTACAGTCTGTACTGGGTGTTTGTGCTGATCTACAGTCTGTACTGGGTGTTTGTGCTGATCTACAGTCTGTACTGGGTGTTTGTGCTGATCTACAGTCTGTACTGGGTGTTTGTCACAAATCAGATTTAGTGCTCGTTTGTGAAGTATGTGGAGTCTTTTTGTGTTTGAGACTGAGCATTGATCCCAGATTGTGGAACAGTAATCTAAGTGTGTTTTTATGTGTGATATGTGTGACAGGTTAACCAGGTTTTGGCATTGTGCCCCAGTGTGTGTATATATAGGACGTAGCCGGTCTCTAGAGCAGAGATGCCGTGATATGGGTAGCCCTCACCACGAGACTGCTGGCCATACCGAAAGAACTTCACTTAATCCGTAATATACCTTTTCTACCGCGGCGCGAGGTAACCCTAATCGTGTTCTCTTCATTGGTCGGGAGCAGTTTCACCCCACGCACGGCAGCTAAGGAATTTCGCCAGCAGCGTCACGTACCATCGACATTCCATAGGGCAGACATTTGAAAGATGCATCGCCGGCACAGAAGGCCATTCAATCAGCACAAAGGTATCCAGAGTCACCTGGTAGGACGCCACGCCCCGCGAAGGGCAACGACGATTTGTTTTAAACTAATAAAAGCCCTCTTTCCACGAGGTCGGAGCTTGGTAAGCATGTATTAGCTCTATAATTGCCACAGTTATCTATGTAGGATCGTGTCACCTAAGAAACTGATTTAATGAGACATTCGCAGTTTCACCGTGAGACAGTATGAAATTAGACATGCATGGCTTAATCTTTGAGACAAGCATATGACAACTGATAGGATCAACCATATATCTTTCTTCACCGAACCTTACTCGGATATCTGCCGACAGACCGACGGGGGGCAAGGGAGACAGCTCAGAGCGGATCCCTTTCTACCCCGGCGGTGTTTAATTTCCTTTAACCGGCGGCGGCTGGCTCTCTCTCTCTGCTCCAACGAACGAGAAGAAAGCCCGGAACCCACAACCAACGCGTATTACTTACTATAGACCCGATACTCTTTGCGAGAGAAGGGCCAATTTCGAGACCATCGGTCGACAACACCGTAGTACACCACCGACGCGTTAGCACGAACCTGGCTGGCTAGCCGTTTATAGGCTTCGCTCGAAGGACAAACCACCCGCTTCTTCATCGAACCACCTTAACTCTCGCTGTCAGGGAAGGGAGCGGAAACCTTTCTCCCCACGCACTGAACTCGAGAACGCTTTTTCGCCAAAAGAACGATAGGCCTGTGCAAAAGCAGCTCGCGCTGTGCAGCTCTGCGCCACTGACTATGGTCACCTGATATGAAAAGTCATGACTCATTGTTTGTATCTTACCTTATAGCAGTATGATTTACTAAGACCAGCATATGATATCATGACTTAATAATTCTACATACATTTCTGCATGGATTATTAACATCCTGACATAGCAATATGACAGGAAATGAGACCCACATAATGCAAAATAATGCAGGCAGGTCTTCATATGGTAACATAGTTAACTGATTGCAACTAAATATGGCTAAATACTTGGTGTATTTCATGAGACAATACACCTAACACTTAGAATGTGGGAACTCTTTTATTTCAGTTATAACTTTCTGTTTTATTTTCAATTAAAAATTCTTTTATGAAGTACATCACTGATTTTTTAAATCTTTAATTAAATGTGTCTGATGTCCACTATGTTTTATTGTTTAATCTCTATTTAAACGTGGCAGATTCATTTATGTTTTATTGTTTAATCTTTAATTAAATGTGTGAGATGCCATTTATGTATGCTTTGGTTTTAATGGCAATTTTTTTGAAAATCGAGAGAAAAAAAATTGGATTAAAATTTCTAAAACCTTAATGTTAAGATACGCATCCTGAAATGACATAGTTCAGGTAGATTATTGTTTACTTTTTATGTATTGTCCTGCCACAACCTTTCCCCATTCGTTATGCTTTAACATGTTATCGTTTGTGAGTAAAACTTAAATTGATTATTTCTATTTCTTAGTCTTTAACAGAAATAATGTCAGCTACTCACCTATTGTGAATATAATGGGGTAAGGCAGTAATATATACCTACTAAAACATAATGGTGCAAAAAATGCATGTACGGGTAATATTTCAATAAACAATTTAAAAATTACGTCATTTGGCATAGAATATATTTATCAACTTATAGAAAAATGAAACACATATACATAAATAGTTTAGAGGTCATTAATTCATTCATTTGCATGTCCCTTGCGGAACTTTGCTTCCAAAATAGCTCTCCTGTAGGCCTCTCGGTTGTAAGCAAGATGGCCTGCTGCTGATGCATCCATTTGCAGATCGTCAACGATGTCTTGCAGCCATCTTCGTTTTGGTCTTCCTCTTTTTCTTTTTCCCATTATATATCCTTCCAATACGGTCTTCTTTAAATTATCATGACGTTTAATGTGTCCAAAATATTTAAGTTTTCTCTGTTTAATCCTCTTTACTAGCCATACTTCTTCAATATTAAGCTCTTGTAGAATAGATATATTTGTTCTTTTTTTTTGTGTCCACGATATTTGGAGAACTCTTCTGTAGTATTTACATTCAAAGGCATTTATATGTTTCTCAGCTGTTTTGTTAAGTGTCCAGGTCTCACAGGCATATGTTGCGATGGGAAAGATGCACGCCCTTTAAAATCTTATTTTTGTGGTTCTGTCTGCTCCTCTCCACAGATTCTTTATTTGCTTTATTTTCTGAAGAGCGATAGATGTCCTCTTTTTAATTTCCCTTATTGTATCTCCATTATTAGTTAGTAGTGATCCAAGATATTCAAAACTCTCCACTTCTTCCCATTTTTCCTCATTTATATACATTTCAGCTGCCTTGTTTGTTTTGTCAGTTGTCATCAACTTAGTTTTCTTTGCATTAAGAAAGAGGTTCTGCTCTTCGCTGTTCTTACGGACTGACTTAATTAGTTTTTCCATTCCTTTTTGTGTTGTGGACAGTAACACTCTGTCATCAGCATATCTAAACTCTGGTATTTCATAACCTCCAATTGTTATGGCATCGTAATATTCTTTGTCTACACCTTCTCTAACATTCATCATTATATTTTCAGTATACAAGTTAAATAAGTAAGGTGACAATATGCACCCCTGACGGACCCCTTATTTTATGTCAAACCAAGTTCTTGTTTCACCATTTATTCTTACTGCTGCTTGTTGGTCTAGATACAACAGTGATATTAATTGTATCAAATGTGTTGAAATCCCATTTTTTCCATTGTTTCCCAAAGTTTCTGGTGTTGTACACAATCAAATGCCTTAAAGTAGTCTATAAAGGATAAATATAGATTCACATTATACTCTCTGCATTTCTCTATTATTAATCTTAGATTGAATATGTGATATCTTGATCCTCTTCCTTGCCTGAAACCAGCTTGGACCATATTGACTTCTTCTTCTATTTTCTTTCGAAGTCTAACCATTACGATTTTTAACAGAATTTTACTGGCATGACCGATCAGGGCAAAAGTTCTGTAGTTTGTACATAATTTCAGGTTACTCTTTTTTGACAGTGGTATGAATACAGTTCTTTTCCATTCTTTTGGCCAAATACCTGAATGTCATATCTTTTTACACAGTGCATGATAGATTGTTGCACCCTCCTTTCCCCCTGCTTTAATAAATTCAGATGTTATCTCATCACATCCTGGTGATTTACCATTTTTCAGATTCTTTATTGCCCATAAAACTTCTTTAATTGTCGGTTCGGGTTCTTTCTCCTCTAATAATAATTCACACTGTTGATTTCTGTTTCCACAGACGGTTATTTCATACTTTCCTTTGCAATATTCCATCCATCTTTCTAGAATTTCCTCTGTCTTTGTCAAGGTATTCCCTATCTCATCACAAATTACATTTAGCTTAGGTGTGACATTTCTCGTCAATGTCTTCATTTCTTTAAACATTTCACTATCTCTTCCACACTTCTGATGTTCTTCTATTCTTTCACAACAATATTGTATGTATTGTTTTTTGTCTTTTCTTATTTTTCTTAGTACTTCTTTTGTTAAAGTTTTATATTTCTCTTTATTGTTTGTCACTTTCCATTGCATCTTCATTTCTCTACGTTGTTTTATCAGTTCTAGTGTACCTGCTGTAATCCATCCATTCTTCTGAGTTTTCTTTACTGGAACAATGTCTTTAGCTGTTGTTATTAAGATATCTTTGACCTGCGTAGCCAGTTCATCTGGTGCCATTTCCTCCTGTACAGCCATCAGGATTTCGAAACGGTTCCTCACTTCTATACCGTATTGTTCAGGTATATTTGTAAGATCAAAGCGGAGTGGTCTTGATCCCGTAACTGTTTAGAGGTATGTAAGAATATATATAATACGGCATATAACGCATATTAACATATAAAGCACATTTGATATTTTCCTACCTTTATCACTTTTGCTATTTCTCTCCGGGAACATGGAGAGAATTTCTTGGCATTGTAGCCGGAAGTTTGACCAGAGTACGGCCACATGATAAACTTGCCTCCCAAGTCTGTGACTGGACTACACTCTGAAACTTCAGGGCTGTCATGGTGTGCCCCCCAGTTGTGGCCAATCTCGTGAGTGAGAACTAATGTATAAGTCTGGAATGAGACCAGTTGATTGAGAGGAAGGGGGCAAATGTGTGTGTGGGTATGTGTGAGGGAGGGGGCGGGTGAATACAAAGAAGAAAAGGCAAAAAGAAATAAGAAACTGGAAAATGTAGCATCTCTCTAAGTTGTGGAAGTGGCATATGGTCCTAAAGGTCTGTCGAAAATTTGTCACGTTTTTCGATACCTGATTTTGCTCAAGATTACGCTTATACGCTGTACTGGCATTTGTAACGCTATGTTAACATCATGTGTTGAGTCACTTTGAAAACGTGCAAAATCATTTTAGACAACGAATCGCGAGATAAGCGATCAGCATAAGGAAATACGGGTGAAAGCGTGATTGTTGTTTGCGTCTTCCTGAGGCATTTTTGGAAAAAAGAGTTAGTCCTAATGCCTCAGCAGCTGTCCGTGAAATTTGTATTATGATCAGAGACAAGCCCAGGTCGGGTCGTCCCTCAACCACCAATGAGAAGCCCTACGGCAAGCTGTTGAAGACAGTTCCAGTACTAATATTCGGCCCTTCTCACAGCACTATAGTCCGGCATCTGCTCGAGCTCCGCTTTAGCAGCAGGCAATCTCAACCTGTCCTTCACGGTCTAACTCACCAGCAAGCGCAGAGACGGGTTGACCTCTGTAGCCAACTATCGGCATATCCAAATGGCAAAAATGTTTCTCCGGCGTATGATCTCTGGGGATGAAAAGTGGATTTTCCTACTATACACAGATACAGGTACCCAATGGCTCCAGTCAGGCAAGATGGCAGAGGCGGCTATCCGAAGAGACCGGTTCAAGAAGGTTATGCTCTGCAACTGGTGGAACTTCTACGGTCCCCTGCACTATTGATTTTTTTTTTGGGTGCTTATATGGAAGAGCACCTGTTTGCTGACCAAATGAAGCCGCTGCATAATGTTTAGCGCATTCGATTTCCAGCACTCATCAACAGGAAGAGGGTAGTTCTCTACCATGACAACGTGCCAGCATACACTGTCAACGTGGTCCGTGGAAATTTGACGGAACTGGAGGGAATGGAGGTCCTCCCCCATCCACAGCACAGTCTCAACTTTGCTCCCTCTATCAGCCTAACCGCGGCCTGCCACACGTCAATCATGGGCATGAATTCAGTTCATTGGAATAAGTCGAAGTCGACGTGAGAGATTTCTTGGCCTCACACCCTTCCGAGTGGTACTATAAAAAAATCCTCGCATAGACTGAGCGATAGCATAAGACCACTTAAATGTATGGACTGTATTTTGAATGGAGAGTGATCTTACATTATTATTAACATTAAGTACCACCTGGAGCACTGATATTATTTTACACTGCAAAAACATGACGAATCTTTTTATTAAACACAGGTAAAGATGAGACTTACTAAGAATATGTACTGAAAGCAAGGAGCAGTAATAAGTTTATATTTGTATATACATACATCTTATATATCTTATATCCTTCCCGTGCCGTTAAACGTCACATAGGGCTCGCAAAGTAGTTCGCCAATTTTTCCTGTCTTCGGCGAGTCTTTCAATCTCATCAAAGGATTTTATGCCTGTTAATTTGGCCTCTCTTAACATATACATACATAGATACGAATAAATTCATTCATTCTTTCATTTGCATGTCCCTGGCGGAACTTTGCCTCAATAAAAGCACTCCTGTAGGCCTCTTGGTTGTGAGCAAGATGGCCTGCTGCTGATGCATCCATTTACAGATCATCAACGATGTCTTGCAGCCATCTTCGCTTTGGTCTTCTTCTCTTTCTTTTTCCATTTTGCACCCTTCCAAGACGGTTTTCTCTAGATTATCATGACGTTTAATGTGTCTAAAGTATTTCAGTTTTCTCTGTTTAATCCTCTTTACTAGCCAGTCTTCTTCATTATTACGTTCTTGTAATATGGATATACTTGCTCTTTTTTGTGTCCATGGTATTTGAAGAACTCTTCTATAGCATTTACATTCAAGGGCATTTATGTGTTTCTCAGCTGTTTTGTTAAGTGTCCAGGTCTCACAGGCATATGTTGCGATGGGAAAGATGCATGCCCTTAAAAATCGTATTCTTTCAGTTCTCCCTGTTCCTCTCCACAGATTCTTTAGTTGCTTTACTTTCTGAAGAACGATAGATGTCCTCCTTTTATTTTCCCTCATTGTATCTCCATTATTAGTTAGTAGTGATCCAAGATATTCAAAACTCTTCACTTTTTCCAGTTTTTCATCATTGATACATATATCAGCTGCCTTGTTTGTTTTGTCAGTTGTCATCAATTTAGTTTCTTCTCATTAAGATAGAGGTTTTGCTCTTCACTATTCTTACGGACTGACATAATTAGTTTTTCCATTCCTTTTTGTGTTATGGACAAAGTTATACAAGTAAATATCTTTACAAAATGGATTCATTAATAGGCAGAAAGTTAGGGGAAAACTGTTGTAACATTTACGACGCCAAAAAAACGTCTTCTTCAGTTTTACCACTCCCCCCCCCCCTTTCCAATCCAAAGGACAGTGGAATGGAAAATAATATAAAACAATGAACAGAACAAGACATACCAATGTGTAAAATAATAGCGTGTTTGGTAAATTCTGTCAGTTCTGAAGTTGAAATCTTTATACAGTTAAAATAGTGAAACCTTCAAATTTAAAGATATCGCGTAAGAAAAAGTGTTAAGTGTATTTCACACTTTTTTTCAGTAACTTCCGATACAATAACAACAACAGTTACTGTACAATTTTTTCATTAAGCTTGGATAGAATAACTAAAGGGAGAATTAAGATACTGCACAATTTTTTTAGTAAGTTGAGTTAGAATAGCTAAAGGGAGAACTTTTGAAACCTAAGTACTGAAGATAAGAATATGTGACTTACTAATAAAGGAAGAAAGTCATTGTTGGCGTTAATGACTGTGGTTAGACCAATGTTTCTTGACTGATTTGTTTGTCTGGCACATATTCCGTTATACCATCCAGAAAGTCTGATCTCGGCCGTGGCCGCTAGACCGAGTGTTCCGCCAAAATTCCTTTGTGTTGTTACATGCCCAAGACAAAACCCTGACAATTCAGACACTTTAGTCATTGAGATGAGAGTTTCTGTTCCTGTCATGATGTTGTTCGCCATATTATAGTGTTTATCGCTGGTTGTAGAGTATTTGGTGTGGACCAAAAATTTAGTTACCATAAGTCCCATATGTGATAGGTCACCGAAAACTGTCTGTCGGAATATGCGATCTGCTGTCTGATAGATATATATCAGTACCAGTATAACTCTGGAGACACTGGATTTCCCTATACCTTTGTAAGTTTCATAATCAGCAATGGCCAAAATATCACAGGTGTCATAAATCCCAGAAATGTTTGAACGTTTCTGTAGACTGGATATTCGTGAGTTGACATGATTTTTAATAAAATCCCGTTCGGAACGAATAAGACTTGTTTCTCTGCGCGAACTAAGCTTAATTGGTACATCTTCACTGTTGGTCCACTCTTGATCGTTTTCATTTTTTTTCTCTGACTTGTTTGAATTCTTCTTATCTCCATTAAAATCTTCCACTAGTGGAGTTGTCAGTGACTGAATCCTTGCATCAGTTTGTACCTCTTCACAGAATAGCTGCGATGTCACATCGTCGTGTACGTCTTTCCTCATATCTTTCTCTCTAAACAGTAGCACTGATCTGTGGGAAGCCCCTGGGTCGTAATGGGAGAGTGGTTCAATAGAGTACACGTCATTATTGTGTGCATATATCTGTGCCAGCCACAGATCGTCCACGTAGACAGCGTCCACGCCATGTAAGGGATTGCCGTTGAGAAAACCTTTGTAGAAACTGCTGGTGTTGACGCTAACAGAGGTTGCTTTTCCTTCACCGTCAACAGCGAAAGCTTGAAAATTTTCATTGAGAACTGGAGATCCGGGAATAAGGTTTAAAACAAAATATCTTTGCAATGCAAAAAATGAAACCATTTTCAAGCGAACCTGTCCTGTTAATGCATCTCGTTTCGTTCTTACAGTAAAATTTTCTGGAGTTAACTCCTCAAATTTCAAGAACTTTGAATGCAAGTTTGAGCAGCAAAACTTTACACAAATCTGAGCACAGAGGACAGAAATGATGAAACGAAACCCTGGCATAGTTTGTCCAGCGTGTTGCCAAAAACTAAAATGACCACAGTCTGCATTAACATTCGATTAAAAACAAAATGAATCAAACTACTTAGTCATTATTGATACGGCCAGGCCCTCAAATGATGAAGGTTTAGGCAAAGAAGCATGAAAAGATGCAACTTGTCTGATTATAACAAAGTAATGGCGTCAATGCACAGCTAGACAGTACGTTCCAGCGCATACATGAAAGTTTTTACGTGAAATCTGGTGTGCAATATAAGATGCCAGGAAGAAAGTTTTTCAAAGATTGACACTGATTTCTCAGTAACTAGCGTTTGTCAAAGTATAAACTGAAATAGAAATAACAAATAGTCAAAGAATATTTCAAACCAGGGTTGTGAAGTCGGAGTTGAAAGCATTATTATTATTATTATTATTTATCCTGTCGGTACACGTTGGCAATCATGCTGTCATGTTGTGCGGTCCTTGTCTTTACCAATATCTTTTTTTTTCTTAATTCCGTGACACTTGATCAGTCCAAAGATTCCTCCAGGAGTCATGAAGTAAGAACACGCAAAACACCGCATCACATAGAAAACTCCTGCTTGAAATATGTTGTGTAAGCTGTGAATAAAACTTCGTTTGTTCTGCTAGTAAACAGGCACATATTCTACGATGAATAATCGTTTATTCAATATGAATAACACATTATTGTACTTTTTTGACGATGTATATATTCCAGTTTGGGCAACTTACTTAAGATGAGTCTAAAGTTCGTCACGCTTCTGTAATAATAATGATGTCTTCTTCTTCGTTCGCTTCTACCACCAAGACCGCACTGTGATCCTACGAATTTACGCCTGTGGTCCTCGTTAAGTCCCCTGGTCTCCTGTGTGGTCCCTGAAAGAGTATCGCAGGGCTTTAACTTGTATTCTTGGTGGGTCTCTGAAGCGGATTACGTGACACCGTGGTATTCGTTGCACCAGTTTAGTCTAGAGTTGGACTTTCTCACCGGAAGACCTCGACGTGTTTAGGATATCAGTGCATCCCCATTGGATGAGAGGTAGTAGCCCACCCAGACCAGAGTTGGACTTTCTCACTAGAAGACCTCGACGTGTATTGAGATACCCGTGTATCATCGCCGGGTGAGAGATGGTTGCCCATCCAGTCCAGAGTTGGACTTTCTCACCGGAAAACTTCAGCGTGATTAGGACACGCAAACATCCTCGCTGGGTGAGAGGTGGTTGCCTATCTAGACTGTCCTGGTCCAGTGTCTCCGACTTCAGCATTTTGTGGTCGTGGCCGCTACCCTTCCTAGTTGTGATCAGGATGGAGCTTTTGTCCAGGAGGACGAATCCTCGCCATTAGTGACTTCCATCCCTGTGTTGAGCCGGTTTAGGCATATTATCCCAGTATGGGCGTGATTGGGACGTGATCGACCTCTAGAGTAGAGGTACTGTGACATGTGTAGCCTTCAAGTTTCACCCCTGGTGTGAGCTGGTTTAGGCATAATTCACCAGTATGGGTGTAAATCAGGCGTGACCGACCTCTAGAGCGGAGGTGGCATGACATGTCTAGCCATCAAGTTCCACCCCTGGTGTATGCCGATTTAGACATATTTCACCAGTGTAGGTGTATTTCGGACGTGGCCGGCCTCTAGAGCAGAGGCGCCGTGGTATGTGTAGCTCTTGCAGCGATACTACTGGAAATACTACTGGAAATTATACTTCACTTTATCCTTTCCTTCACCCTTTCACATCGGCGCCGCACAGCAACCCTTACTTCTTTTCCGCAGTTTCTTCCTTGAGCGGGAGGAGCTTCACTCCACGCGCGGCATTTGAAGAGTCTCGCCAGCAGTGTCTTAACCTCTGGGACAAGCCGGTTCATGCATTTCACCCGATATGAGTGCACCTAGGACGTGGCCGACCTCAAGACCAGAGGTGTCGTGATTTGACTGTTTGCTTCGCTTTATCCTTTCTACCAACCTTTCCGCAGTGGTGCCGCGCGGCAACCCCATTTGTACCTTTCTTCATTGGCCGGGAGGAGCACCGCTCCACGCACGGCAGCTGAAGAATCTCGCCACCAGCGGTAGATGAGCTACCAAACGTGCCTCTCATCTACTTTAAGTGTCTGGCTTTCAGGCACCAGATACTCGACTTCGCCCCTTCTCTTGTCAGTTTAAACAGTTCTGCCACGGGAAGGCCAGGTGCTGGACTTGACTGCCAGAGGCTGTTTGAGACGCACGCCGTTGGAGCAGAGAGCGAATTCTCCACCCGACCTCCGGCAATAACAGTACTTAGAACCAATAAAGATGTAACTTCACTATTCTTCTGCCATGGCTCATGCCATGCAAGAAGACCTCTGTAGTCCCACACAGAAGGCTTAGAGGTAAAAAAATATATTCACACAGCGGGGATGTATGCGTATCCTAATGACGCTGATGTTTTCCGGTGAGAAAGTCCAACTCTAGAATGGAAGGGCAACCACCTCTCACACGGCGGTGATACACGGGTATCTCGAAACACGTCGAGGTTTTTCGGTGAGAAAGTCCACCCTAGCCTGAATGGGCTACCACCTCTCACCCAGCAGGGATATAAAAAAAAAAGTAAAGGTAACCCTGTCATGCCTTAGAGGCACATAGGGATATGGTGTTAGTGCCCATATTTTCCTTGACCTGTCAGCACACTAGAGGGTGATATGGTCAGTATTACGCCTGGCTGAGCGGGGATATACTGATATCCAAAACACGCCGAGGTTTTCCTATGAGAAAGTCCAACTCAAGATCAAACTGGTGCAATGAAAACCAAGGTGTCACGCAATCCCGCTTCTGATACCCACCAAGAATACAGGCTCAAGCCCTGCGAAACTCTGAGCCTCTTGTGGTCCTCTCAGGGATCTAGCGTGGTCCTTTTGAGGACCACAAGGGGGACCATGGGACCTATAGAGGACCATAGGAGTAAATTCAGTATGATCACAGGGCGGTCCTGGTGGTAGAAGCAAACGAAGAAGAAGCTCTTCGCTGTTCTTGTGGACTGATATAATTCGTTTTTCCATTCCTTTTTGTGTTGTGGACAGTAATACTGTGTCATCAGCATATATAATCTCTGGTATTTCATAACCTCCAATTAATGTGGCATCGTAATATTCTTTGTCTACATCTTCTCTCTAACATTACTCTTTATATTTTCAGTATACAAGTTAAATAAGTAAAGCGACAATATGCACCTCTGACGGACACCTAGTTTTATGTGAAACCAAGTTGTTTCACCATTTATTCTTACTGCTGCCTTTTGGTCTAGATATAGCAGTGATGTTAACTGTATCATATGTGTTGGAAATCCCATTTTTTTCAATTCTTTCCCAAAGTTTCTGGTGTTGTACACAATCAAATGCCTTAAAGTAGTCTATAAAGGATAAATATACGAGATTCACATTATACTCTCTGCATTTCTCTATTATTAATCTTATATTGAATATATGATCTCTTGATCCTCTTCCTTGCCTGAAACCAGCTTGGACCATACTGATTTCTTCTTACGAAGTCTACCCATTATGATTTTTAACAGAATTTTACTGCCATGACTAATCTGGGCAACAGTTATGTAGTTTGTGTATAATTTCAGGTTAAGAACCTTTTATTGGCAGTGGTGTTAATACAGTTCTTTTCCATTCTTTTGGCCAAATACCTGAATGCCATATCTTTTTTCATAACGCATGATAGATTTTTGCGCATTCTTTTCCTCCTGTTTTAATAAATTCAGTTGTTATCTCATCACGTCCTGGTGATTTTTTTCAGATTCTTTATTGTCCATAAAACTTCTTTAATTGTCGGTTTGGGTTCTTTCTCCTCTAATAATAATTCACACTGTTGATTTCTGCTTTCATAGTCGGTTGTTTCATACATTACTTTGCAATATTCCTTCAATATTTCTAGAATTTCTTCTGTCTTTGTCAAGATATTCCTATCTCGTCACAAATTACATTTAGCTTATGTGTAACATTTCTCGTCCATGTCTTCATTTCTTTAAATATTTCACTATCTCTTCCTCACTTCTGATGTTCTTCTATTCTTGCACAACAATCTTGTATGTATTGTTTTTTGTCTTTCCTTATGTTTCTTCGTACTTCTTTTGTTAAAGTTGTATATTCCCTTTGTTGTTGTTTGTCACTTTCCACTGCGTCTTCATTTCGCTACGTTGTTTTATCAGTTCTAGTGCGCCTGCTGTAATCCATCCATTCTTTTGTGTTTTCTTTACTGTAACCGTGTCTTTAGCTGTTGTTATTAAGATATCTCTGGCTTGCGTAGCCAATTCATCTTCCAGCGAACTGAATCCCCCCTCCCCCTATTGAATGACGCATGGCATGGCACGGAATAGATGATAGAAGGAGGATGAGTAAACTGAGCGGGTTGCTTATTTCACACTTGGGACAATGTTCGGGAGGGACAAGACCCCCGACCTAACTCCAAATCCATGGCCTATGTAGCGCCGTACTGGGTGGCCAGGCATAAACTCTTTAACTATACAACCCAGGGTTTCCCTGCCAGGACAACACTACATGCCAGGTTTGTAACCTATATGCATCTAACACATTACATAACATACACTACATATTACAGAAGTCAGCTGGTCAAGTATTTCTGTATTTATTAACACTTCTTCACATAACAAGGACGCTATGTGGACACGTAGACACAAGGCAACAGCATGTATCATAAGGAATGCATTGCAATATGACATATATATTTACTGTAACATATTAAAAACATTACGTTTATCATCAGTGCAACATAATTAAACATGATATGGATGATATGGATCATCACTGTAATACACTACTCTCTACGGATAACTAAGATATATAGGTGCCAGATGCTGGCGCAGGCTCCCTTGGCCCTATAAGCAATTTCACACATGTTCATCTAGCGGTGCTCACGCACTTACTGACCTCGCCTACTGCTGCTCTTATACAAACACGTATACTTCCACAAATCACGATGTGCTACTACACTTTTGCCAATTCAGCACTGCTGCCACGTCCATCACCACATATATAATCCTGATCTCCTGGTGTGCTAGTGCACTGGAATAATACTTCACAACTGTGGTGTGCTAAATGCACTGGAATAGTTACTTCATAAATCTGGTTTGCTAAATATCATCATCATCATGTACCGTGCCGACTGGTGTTGGCTACTATGCTTCTCCAGAGTACCCGATCCTTCATGAAGGCCATCAGTTCAGTTGGTGATCTCCTCTCACACTATCCCGTCAGACTGTCCAGTATCATTTCTCTTGGTCTTCCTCTTGATCTTCTTGCACTGGAATAATTACTTCACAAATCTGGTTTGCTAACTGCACTGGAATAATTACTTCACAAATCTGGTTTGCTAACTGCACTGGAATAATTACTTCACAAATCTGGTTTGCTAACTGCACTGGAATAATTTCAGCTCCTCCTTATCTCCAGATACAGTTGCGACATATATATTATACATACGAATGAGGCCTGACGGACCTTTATATGTGCCTATCCAAATCTAGTTCTCACTCACGAGATTGGCCACAACTGGGGGGCACACCATGACAGCCCTGAAGTTTCAGAGTGTAGTCCAGTCACAGACTTGGGAGGCAAGTTTATCATGTGGAAGTATCAAATGTGCTTTATATATTAATATGCTTTATATGCCGTATTTTACATATTATTATATACTTCTAAACTATTTATGCATATTTGTTAAATATCTTTATGAGTTGATAAAATAATATGTGCCAAAATGACGTAATTTTTAAATTGTTTATTGAAATATTACCTGCACATGCATTATTTTTGCACCATTATGTTTTAGTAGGTATATTCTTCTGCATTACCCAATTATATTCACAATAAGTGAGTAGCTGACATTATTTCGTTTAAGGACTAAGAAAAAGAAATAATCAATTTAAGTTTTACTCACAAAATATAACACGTTTAAGAGTTTGCGAATGAGAACAGGTTGTGCAGGACAAGAAATAAAAAGTAAACAATAATCTACCTAAACTAGGTCATGTCACAATGCTTATCTTCACCCACCCGACATTAGGAGTTTAGAAATTCTAATCTAATTTTTTATCTCGATGTTTAAAAAAATTGCAATCAGAACCAAAGGAAATATAAATAACATCTCACACATTTAATTAAAGCTTAAACAATAAAACATAGCGCCCATCTGACACATTTAGTTAGAGATTACACAATCAGTGATGAGCTTCATAAAATAATTTTTAATTTGAAGAAAAGCAGAAAGTTGTAACACAAATAGAAGAGTTCCCACATTCTGAGTGTTAGGTACATTGTCTCATGAAATACGAATTATTTAGTTATATTTAGCTGCAATCAGTTAGCTATGTTACCATATTTAGGCCTTAATACATTAATTTGCATTATGTGGATCTCATTTGCTTTCATGTTGCTATATGAGGATGGTAATAAACATTGTAGATAAGTATGTAGAATTATTAAGTCATGATACCATATGCTGGTCTTAGTAAATCATACTGCTATAAGGTAAGATAAAAATAATGAGTCATGATTTTGCACAGCATATGACCATACAAGACTATGAGTAAATTATTCTCTCCTACATAGGTATTATTAATTCATGTTATTATAAGTGAATCTCAGATATTAAATCTTATTACCATACGCGAGTCCCGGATATTAAATTCTATTATCATACTTGAGTCCAAGATATTAAATCCTATAATCATACGTGAGTCTCAGATATTAAATCATGTTATCGTTTGAAAGTCTTTGATATTATATCATTTATATATGTTGGTCTCAGATGTTAAATCATGTTATCATAAGTGAGTCTCAGATATTAAATCATGTTATCATAAGTGAGTCCCAGATATTAAATCATGTTATCGTGTGCAAGTCTTAGATAATATATCATTTATATATGTGTGTTTCAGATGTTAAAATATGTCATCATTAGTGAGTCTCATATGATGTTATCATAAGCGAGTCTCCGATGAAATCAACTTATCATAATTGAGTCTCAGATTTTAAATCATGCCATCATATTTTACTGATATATGTAAGGGCATATAGGGGTGCAGATGTCAAAAGTGATCGCAGATTGTGTATAGGGAAAATAAAACTAAAACTAAAAAGCCAACACAAGAAATTAGTACACAGAAAGATAAACAGCCACAGCCTAAGGGAGAGAATACTAACAGTAATTTCAATCGGGAACTTGCAAATCGTTCCACAACAACCAGCGAAGTAGAGGAGATAGGTATAGGTGAATTCTGGAATATTTACAGCACAGCCATAATCACAGCAGCAAAAGCAGGCGAAGGACTGAAGAAATCAAATAGAAAAGCATGGATATCAGAAAACACATGGAAGTACGTACACGAAAGACGAGCAGCCAAATTAGACATGTTGAGTGTAAAGACAGATCTTAGAAAAGATCTGGCGAAAGCAACATACAAAGAAATAGACAGGAAAGTAAAAAGTTCAGCTAGAAGGGATAAATGAGAATACATAGACAATATGACGAAAGAGGCAGAGAAAGCAGCAAAAACAGGAGACAGCAAAACTTTATATAACATACAAAGGGGCTAGCAGGTACTATTACAACTAAAGAAAAACCAGTCTTTAGCAAAACTGGAACACTATTAACATCAAATAAAGACCAAAAGCAAAGATAGGCTGAACACTTCCAAGAAATTCTTAATCGACCATACTCAGAAGAACTGTTAAACCTTGAAACTGACTTACCAGACCAACAATTAAATGTCAAGCTAGATGAAATTAAATTGCATGAAATTGAAACAGCAGTGAATTTAATTGCTAACCAAAAAGCTGCAGATAAAGATGAAATGACAATCGAAATGTTAAAAGTACCAGTAGTGACAACATGAACCAACTACAGAGAATGTTTAATCAGATTTGGAAATAACAAAAGGTCCCTTCTAATTGGAAGAAAGGAATCATTGTTAAAATACCAAAAAGGGGCACCCTTAGTGACTGTAACAACTGGAGAGCAGTAACCTTAGTATCACTTGTGTCAAAAGTATTTTGCAAGGTCATTTTGAATAGACTCAAAGATATAGTGGATACTGCAATGAGAGTAGAACAAGCAGGATTTCGAAAAGGGAGAAGCTGTTTCGACTAGATGTTTACTCTGTGGAAAATACTTGAAAAACATATTGAAAACCAGAAAACCATTAATTACTGAACTTCATAGACTTTAAAAAAGCATTTGATAGCATACACAGAGATTCAGTGTGGAGAATTTTAAGTCTATATGGAATACTATCTAAAATTGTCAATATTATTAAGGACTTATACAATGGATAATGTTGGGCAGTCAAAAAAGAAGAAGGGATGAGTGAATGGTTCTAGATAGAAACAGGTGTGAAACAAGGATGTATACTGTTTCCTTTACTTTTCGGGATTACAAGAGACTTCATAATGAAAACATGCTGCACAGGTAACACAGGTATTGACTGGGTACATGTGACACAACCAAAAGATCTTGATTTTGCAGACGACATAATTCTTATCAGTAACAATGTGAATTCCATGCAAGAAAAAAACAGATATCCTGCTTTCACTGGCTAACAAAATAGGACTTAAAATTAGCAAGGGCAAAACAAAAATAATGAAGCTTCCCATTAATCAAAATGGAAAAATAAATGTACAAGGTACAGATGTTGAAGAAGTTAATAAATTTGCATACCTTGGCAGCTACATAGACCAGGATGGTAACACCAGAAAGGAAGTTAGAATTAGAATAACAAAAGCAGCATCGATCTTCTAGAATCTTGAGAACACGTGGCACTCAAAACTTAAAGTACAAAAACCAAGTTAAGACTATTCAATTCTAATGTAATAACCACCCTCATTTATCCGTGCGAAAGCTGGAAAACAGCTTAATAAATTGACAAGAAATTAGACTCTTTTGAAAACAAATGCCTAAGGAAAATACTTGGCATCAAGTAGAACGAATTCAAGAACAATGCAGAGATAAGATAGATGACTGAGCAACATCCAGTCTCATGGGTGATCAGGAAAAAGAGATGGACATATGTTGGTCACTTGATGAGAAGAAATGATCAGAGAATCCCAAAACAAGCTATCAAGTGGAACACAACAGGCCGAAGAAAAAGAGGCAGACCACGTGAAACTCTAAGAGGACATTGTAAGAGAGGGCAAATTAATAGACATAAAATCCTTTGATGAGGTTGAAAAGCTCGCCGAAAACAGAAAAAATTTCGAGCCCTATGTGACGTTTAACGATACGGAAAGGATATAAGATATAAGATATCATATTTAGATTTGACCTTCTTCTTCTTCTTCCTCTTCTATTTGCAAAGTGAAGTTATTTGCAGCCGATACGGTGAAGATGTTGAGATACAACATCGGCTTGGATTGGGAGTGGGTTTGAAGTGGCATGTAGCAGACTGAGTGCCTAATATAGTACCCAAACTGACGTATGATACTATAGTTTAGACGTCTTCTAACGAAAGAACAACTACGCTACTTTGCCAAACGCTAAGTAACAGCCTTCACCCCAGGTACAATACTTCACTCTTCAACAATAACACTATGGCTCTGGACACACCATTTCATCAAATACACGACAGCACTAACAGGAAGAACTTTGATGTAAAACAAAGTAAAAGATGACATTTACCAAGTCATTAAACACATTTAATGTGTGAATCCTGATGGATGTGTGGACGATGAACCTTTAGATCGAGGGGTGTACGACCTTGACCGGAGCGTCACCGTTCACGTTATTGTATATATATATATATATATATAAACATTATCTTGGATCAGTCAGTGTAGATAGAGACAACGGCTGGGTTGGGTCTTGTTTTTTTGTGTGCCTATGGATGTGCTGTAACATCCTGTGTATTATGGTGATCTTTAGCTATATTCTGTCCCTTGACCACCTCATGTGGTGTAGATTATGTAGTTTTGCAGTAAGTTCAAATGTAGGTTTCTGTATTAAGTATCAATATTGACATATATAGGTATATTGGATGGGCAACATGCTTGATTCATTATTATGCTTTGATGTAGATTGTTATATTGGTTATAGTCACCATTCTATGATGGTAAGAAGATGATCTCAGTGTAGGGACAATGGCTACGATCACTGACTAGTACAGTCATTGCGCGGAAGGAAAGCAATGGTGATCTATTTTCTGGAAGTATACTAAGAAACCCAAACAGTAACATGGTAAGTCAGATAGGAAAAAGATCTGGCGGGGAGTCCCCAAACCAGATTGATCTAATTTTAACACTGGGGAAGAGTGTGAGACAGAAGTCAATACCAGATCGATCTAATTTTAACACTGGGTAAGAGTGTGAGACAGAGGTCAGTATTTGTAATTGAGATGACTGACAAAATCCTGACGGTGTTAAAAAGAAATACCTGCATCAAACTAAAAAGAAAAATAATAGTAGGAACATGGAATGTGAGAAATATGTATGAGGGAAAGTATCAAATAATAAGTGACGAGATGAAAAGAACGGGGATGCACATTTTGGGAATCTGTGAACATCGATGGAAAGGATCAGGAGTCTTTAAGTGCGAGAATGAAAATATCTTTATATGCTTTTGTGGAGAATTAGGAGGAAAGAATGAGTGGCTTTTTACTTGGACAAATCAACATCAAAGCCATTACTAAGTTACAATCCAGTAAGTGATAGAATCCTCACTATCAGACTTAAGAGCACTCCTAGAAATATAACAGTCATCCAGATATATCCACCTACGTCAGCAGCAGAAGAAGAGGAAGTAGAAGACTTTTATAATACATTGCAAACGACGATAGATCAGGTACGGAAAAATGATGATGTATTAATAATCTTATATCTTATATACTTCCCGTGCTGTTAAACGTCACATAGGGCCCGCAAAGTAGTTTGCCAATTTTTTCTGTCTTCGGCGATTCTTTCAACCTCATCAAAGGATTTTATGCCTGTTAATTTGGCCTCACTAAATAATGTCCTCTTCAGAGTTTCACGCGGTCTGACTCTTTTTCTTCGGCCTGTTGTGTTCCACTTGATAGCTTGTTTTGGGATTCTCTGATCATTTCTTCTTATCAAGTGAACAACATATGTCCATCTCCTTTTCCTGATCACCCATGAGACTGGTTGTTGTTCAGTCAGCTGTCTTATCTCTGCATTGTTCTTGAATTCATTCCACTTGAAGCCGAGTATTTTCCTTAGGCATTTGTTTTCAAAACAGTCTAATTTCTTGTTTGTTTCTTTAGTTGTTTTCCAGCTTTCACATGCATAAATGAGGGTGGATATTACATTTGAATTGAATAGTCTTAACTTGGTTTTTGTGCTTATAA
Source organism: Achatina immaculata (assembly GCA_009760885.1). NCBI lineage: Eukaryota > Metazoa > Mollusca > Gastropoda > Stylommatophora > Achatinidae > Lissachatina > Lissachatina immaculata. The sequence goes on along the minus strand of CM019703.1, from coordinate 18,718,559 downwards.
CTTTTGAATTCCATATGTTCTCAAGATTCTTGAAGATTGATGCTGCTTTTGCAATTCTGATCCTAACTTCCTTTCTAGAGTCACTATCCTGGTCTATGTAGCTGCCAAGGTATGTACATTGATTGACTTCTTCGATATCTGTCTTTTATATGTGTATTTTTCCATTTTGATTGAGAGGAATTTTCATTATTTTTGTTTTGTCCTTGTTAATTTCAAGTCCTATTTTGCTAGCCAGTGAAGACAGGCTATCTGTTTTTTCTTGCATGGAATTCACATTATTACTGATAAGAGTTATGTCATCAGCAAAATCAAGATCTTCTAGTTGGGTCCCATGTACCCAGTCAATACCTGTGTTACCTGTGCAGCATGTTTTCATTATGAAGTCTCTTGTAATCTCGAAAAGTAAAGGAGACAGTATACATCCTTGTTTCACGCCTGTTTCAACCTGGAACCATTCACTCATCCCTTCTTCTGTCTTGACTGCACAAACATATCCATTGTATAAGTCCTTTTTGATGTTGACAATTTTAGATGGTATTCCATATAGACTTAATATTCTCCATAATGAATCTCTGTGTATGCTATCAAATGCTTTTTAAAATCTATGAAGTTCAGTATTAATGGTTTGTGCTTTTCAATATGTTCTTCAAGTATTATTCTGAGAGTAAAGATCTTGTCGAGACAGCTTCTCCCTTTTCAAAATTCTACTTGTTCTTCTCTCATTGCAGTATCCACTATATCTTTGAGTCTATTCAAAATGACCTTGCAAAATACTTTTGACACAACTGATATTAAGGTTACTCCTCTCCAGTTGTTACAGTCACTAAGGTTGCCCTTTTTTGGTATTTTCACAATGATTCCCTTCTTCCAATTAGAAGGGACCTTTTCTTCTTTCCAAATCTTGTTAAACATTCTCTGTAGTTGTCTCATGTTGTCACTATTGATAGCTTTTAGCATCTCGGCTGTTATTTCATCTTCACCTGCAGCTTTGTTGTTAGCCATTAAATTCACTGCTTTATCAATATACTAATAATGGGGGATTTTAATGTAAAGATTTGTACAGAAAAAGCAGAAAACGAAGGATATGTTGTGGGGAAATTTAGTATAGGGCAAATAAATGATGCACGTGACAATCTAATGGCGTTTTGAATGGAAAATGAACTAATGATCGATAACACATTTGTTAAACAACATCAAAGAAGACTTTACACATTGACATCACCTGATGAGATAACCAAGAATCAAAAGATTACATTTTAGTGCAAAGAAAATGGAGATCAAATATAACATAAGCAAACACTTTACCAGATGCTGATTGTGACACGGACCATACGTTATTAATAGCAGACATGAAGATAAAGATTTTAAAAAAGTTACTGGATCAAGACCATTCCGCGTTGATCTTACAAAAATACCAGAACAATACGGTATAGAAGTGAAGAACCGTTTGAAATCTTATGGATCTACAGGAGGAGATGACACTAGATGAATTGGCTACGCAGGCCAGAGATATCTAAATAACAACAGCTAAAGACATGTTTCCAGTAAAGAAAACACAAAATAATGGATGGATTACAACAGGCACAATAGAATTCATAAAACAACGTAGAGAACTGAAGATGCAATGGTAAATGACCAAAACAAAAAAAAAACAGAGGAATATAAATCTTTTACAAAAGAAGTACGAAGAAACATAACACAAGACAAAAAACAGTACATAAAATATTGGTGTGCAAGAATAATAGGACATCAAAAGTGTTGATAAGATGGTGAATGTTTAAATAAATAAAGGCATTGACGAGATATGTCACACTGAAGCTAAATGTAATTTGTGAAAAGATGGGGAATACATTGACAGAGACAGAGGAAAGTCTAGAAAGATGGAAGGAATATTGCAGAGGAATGTATGAAACAACTGACTGTGAAAGCAGAAATCAACAGTGTGAATTATTATTAGAGGAGAAAGAACCCGAACCAACAATTGAAGAAGTTTTAAGGGCAATAAAGAATCTGAAAAATGGTATATCACCAGGATGTGATGAGATAACAGCTGAACTTATTAAAGCAGGAGGAAAGGAATGTGCAACAATCTATCGTGAGCTATGAAAAAAGATATGGCATTCAGGTATTTGGCCAAGATAATGGAAAAGAACTGTATTCATACTATTGCCAGAAAAGGGTAACTTGAAATTATGCACAAACTACGGAACTGTTGCCTTAATTAATCATGCCAGTAAAATTCTATTAAAAATCATAGTGGGTAGACTTCGTAACATACAAAAGAGGCTAACAGGTACTATTACATCTAAAGAAAGACCAATCCTTAGCAAAACTGGAACACTATTAACATCAAATAAAGACCAAAAGCAAAGATAGGCTGAACACTTCCAAGAAATACTCAATCGACCACACCCAAAAGAATTGTTAAACCTTGAAACTGACTTACCAGCCCCACAACTTAATGTCAATCTAGATGAAATTGAATTGCATGAAATTGAAACAGCAGTGAATTTAATGGCTAACAACAAAGCTGCAGGTGAAGATGAAATAACAGCCGAGATGCTAAAAGCTATCAATAGTGACAACATGAGACAACTACAGAGAATGTTTAACAAGATTTGGAAAGAAGAAAAGGTCCCTTCTAATTGGAAGAAGGGAATCATTGTGAAAATACCAAAAAAGGGCAACCTTAGTGACTGTAACAACTGGAGAGGAGTAACCTTAATATCAGTTGTGTCAAAAGTATTTTGCAAGGTCATTTTGAATAGACTCAAAGATATAGTGGATACTGCAATGAGAGAAGAACAAGCAGGATTTCGAAAAGGGAGAAGCTGTCTCGACCAGATCTTTACTCTCAGAATAATACTTGAAGAACATAATGAAAAGCAGAAACCATTAATACTGAATTTCATAGATTTTAAGAAGGCATTTGATAGCATACACAGAGATTCATTATGGAGAATTTTATGTCTATATGGAATACCATCTAAAATTGTCAACATCATTAAGGACTTATACAATGGATATGGTTGTGCAGTCAAGACAGAAGAAGGGATGAGTGAATGGTTCCAGATTGAAACAGGCGTGAAACAAGGATGTATACTGTCTCCTTTACTTTTTGGGATTACAATAGACTTCATAATGAAAAAATGCTGCACAGGTAACACAGGTATTGACTGGGTACATGGGACCCAACTAGAAGATCTTGATTTTGCTGATGACATAACTCTTATCAGTAATAATGTGAATTCCATGCAAGAAAAAACAGATAGCCTATCTTCACTGGCTAGCAAAATAGGACTTGAAATTAACAAGGACAAAACAAAAATAATGAAAATTCCCATCAATCAAAATGGAAAAATATACACATAGAAGGGACAGATATTGAAGAAGTCAATCAATTTGCATACCTTGGCAGCTACATAGACCAGGATGGTGACTCTAGAAAGGAAGTTAGGATCAGAAATGCAAAAGCAGCATCAATCTTCAAGAATCTTGAGAACATATGGAATTCAAAAGTTATAAGCACAAAAACCAAGTTAAGACTATTCAATTCAAATGTAATATCCACCCTCATTTATGCATGCGAAAGCTGGAAAACAACTAAAGAAATAGAAAAGAAATTAGACTCTTTTGAAAACAAATGCCTAAGGAAAATACTCGGCATCAAGTGGAATGAATTCAAGAACAATGCAGAGATAAGACAGATGACTGAACAACAACCAGTCTCACGGGTGATCAGGAAAAGGAGATGGACATATGTTGGCCACTTGATGAGAAGAAATGAGCAGAGAATCCCAAAACAAGCTATCAAGTGGAACACAACAGGCCGAAGAAAAAGAGTCAGACCGCGTGAAACTCTGAAGAGAACATTGTTAAGAGAGGCCAAGTTAACAGGCATAAAATCCTTTGATGAGGTTGAAAGACTCGCCGAAGACTGGAAAAATTGGCGAACTATTTTGCGAGCCCTATGTGACGTCTAACGGCACGGGAAGGATATAAGATAAGATAAGACTTCGTAAGAAAATAGAAGAAGAAGTCAATATAGTCCAAGCTGGTTTTAGACAGGGAAAAGGATCAAGAGATCACATATTCAATACAAGATTAATAATAGAGAAATGCAGAGAGTTTGATGTGAATCTATAGTTATCTTTTATAGATTACTCAAAGGCATTTGATTGTGCACAACAGCAACACTTTGGGAAATAACAGAAAAAAAAATGGATTTCCAACACATTTGACACAATTAACATCACTGCTGTATCTGGACCAACAGGCAGCAGTAAGAATAAATGGTGAAACAACAAATTTGTTAGACATAAAACAAGGGGTCCGTCAGTGGTGTATATTGTCGCCTTACTTGTTTAACTCGTATACTATAAATATAATTAGGTATGTTAGAGAAGATGTAGACAAAGAATAGTATTATGCCATAACAATTGTAGGTTATGAAATACAAGAGTTTAGATATGCTAATGACACAGTATCATTGTCCACAACACAAAAAAGGATTGGAAAAACTAATTATGTCAGTCCGTAAGAATAGTGAAGAGCAAAACCTCTATCTTAATGCAAAGAACACTAAATTGATGACAACTGGCAAACAAACAAGGCAGCTGAAATATGTTTCAATGAGGAACAATTGGAAGAAGTTGAGAGTTTTGAATATCTTGGATCACTACTAACTAATAATGGAGATACAATGAGGGAAAATAAAAGGGTGACATCTATCGCTCTTCAGAAAGTAAAACAACTAAAGAATCTGTTGAGAGGAACAGACAGAACTAAACAAATTAGATGTTTAAGGGCATGCATTTTTCCCATCGCAACATATGCCTTTGAGATCTGGACATTCAACAAAACAGCTGAAAAACACATAAATGCCTTTGAATGTAAATGCTGCAGAAGATGCTTCAAATATCATGGACACAAAAAAATAACAAATATGTCCATACTACAAGAACTTAATATTGAAGAAGGCTAGCTAGCAAAGAAGATTAAACAGAGAAAACTGTAATTTTGGACCCATTAAACGTCGTGATAATCTAGAGAAGACCGTCTTGGAAAGTACATAATGAGAAAAAGAAAGAGAGGAAGACCAAAGCGAAGATGGCTGCAAGACATCGTTGATGATCTGCAAAACAATGCATCAGTAACAGGCCTACAGGAGTTCTGTTAGTGAGGCAAAGTTCCGCAAAGGACATGCAAATGAATGAATAAATGAATGTAGATTGATCTTGTGCTGCAGCAACTCGGTTTTATAGAGGTGTGTCATGACAGTGGTAGCTGCGTGGAATAAGTGCCACTGCACATTAGATTCGTAGTGTAAGCTACATGTAGGGCCAAGAGAGCCCATGACCCCAAGTCCATCAGGTTTTCAATAATGCAACGTAAGAAGTCATTATCATATGATACCATGCTTAATTAATATTAAAATGACACCTGTCTTGATGTCATGTTGATGTCAGTATCAGTTGTGTGTTGTTGTGGCGTATATATTTAGATTAAAAATGCCGTGTCCTTAATTTCAGAAAAATGCCGTGTCCTTAATATCAGACTTGGCGATTTGTACTGAATGTCAATGTAATGTGTATTTAATAAATGCTCAGGATTTATGCATAATTTGCATACAATATACCAAGCAGGGGAGAACCTGGGCTGGCGGTCATGATGAAAGAACTAATTTGGCCTCGATTACAGCAGTACATTGCCTAGGAATGTTAATCTGTAACCATCCTCAGAAAATATATTCCTCTCAATAATTATAAATGTAAACTTGCACCAAACAAATTTTACAGGTGGAAGTAAATGATACAACCAACACAAAACATCAGAAGAATCAAAATATCAAAATATGCAAAGTTTCCGACGAAAATTACTTCAACATAGGCATGGTTAGATGAGTGATTTGGCTTTCGGTTTACAAATCCAGTTGTACAGTGGTCATTCCCGGAAGTGGGATTTTTTTGGTACAGACCAGATGAACACCCCAGGACCGACCAGGCCGCTGGGTAGCAGAGAAATCTGGGAAGGTAAAGCGACCTGACAGGAGTTACCTTAATATCAGTTGTGTCTAAACTATTTTCCAAGGTCATTTTGAATAGACTTAAAGATGTAGTGGATACTACAATGAGAGAAGATCAAGCAGGATTTCGAAAAGGGAGAAGCTGTCTCGACAAGATCTTTACTCTCAGAATAATACTTGAAGAACATATTGAAAAGCACAAACCATTAATACTGAACTTCATAGATTTTAAAAAGGCATTTGATAGCATACACAGAGATTCATTATGGAGAATTTTAAGTCTATATGGAATACCATCTAAAACCGTCAACATCATTAAGGACTTCTACAATGGATATGTTTGTGCCATTAAAAAAGAAGAAGGGATGAGTGAATGGTTCCAGATTGAAACAAGGATGTATACTGTCTCCTTTGCTTTTTGGAATTACAGTAGACTTCATAATAAAAAAATGCTGCACAGGTAACACAGGTATTGACATGGCACCTAACTAGAAGATCTTGATTTTGCTGATGACATAACTCTTATTAGTAACAATGTGAATTCCATGCAAGAAAAAACAACCTGGCTAACAAAATAGGACTTGAAATTAACAAGGACAAAACAAAAATAATGAAAATTCCTCTCAATCAAAATGGAAAAATACACATATAAAAGACAGATATTGAAGAAGTCAATCAATTTACATACCTTGGCAGCTACATAGACCAGGATAGTGACACTAGAAAGGAAGTTGGGATCAGAATTTCAAAGGCAGCATCAATCTTCAAGAATCTTGAGAACATACGGAATTCAAAAATTATAAGCACAAAAACCAAGTTAAGACTATTCAATTCTAATGTAATATCCACCCTGATTTATGCATGTGAAAGCTGGAAAACAACTAAAGAAATAGACAAGAAATTAGACTCTTTTGAAAACAAATGCCTAAGGAAAATATTCGGCATCAAGTGGAATGAATTCAAGAACAATGCAGAGATAAGACAGATGACTGAACAACATCCAGTCTCATAGGTGATCAGGAAAAGGAGATGGACATATGTTGTTCACTTGATAAGAAGAAATGATCAGAGAATCCCAAAACAAGCTATCAAGTGGAACACAACAGACCAAAGAAAAAGAGTCAGACCGCGTGAAATTCTGAAGAGGACATTATTAAGAGAGGTCAAATTAACAGGCATAAAATCCTTTGATGAGGTTGAAAGACTCGCCGAAGAGAGGAAAGATTGGCAAACTACTTTGCGAGCCCTATGTGACGTTTAACGGCACGGGAAGGATATAAGATATAAGATAAGATAAGAAAGTGGCCAGGCGTGATAATGACCACATCACACTTTCATGTGCTGAAGGTCATGGAAAATACTGGCCTAACACCGTATTCCCCAAAATGTCTTAATGGCATGGATACGGAAATGTTTACCTTTTACAAGGAAAACACATGTGTCCAAATATACTAACCTCTCAATGGAAACATCCGATCAAATAAACCATTCCAAAAAAAAAGATACACCCCCTCCAAAAAAAAAATTATGCAATCATTCACTGTTCTAAAAAGGATAAAAACCGAGAAATGTTTCTTACATTCTAACTCTATAGTTTGACCATCCTAACACTGAGCAACTAGACGAAATGTAAACATGTCTGCGCAGGACAAGAACTCATTCACATCTCTCTCTCTCTCTCTCCCTCTCTCTCTCTCTCTCTCTGAGTTTTCTCTTCCTCTTTCTTTTTATTTAATAAATGTAGCAGACCTTTATATCACATCCGGTTTTTTTTAAAATATAGACCTTTATATCACATCTTTTCTTAAAAATTTAGAAAGATCTTTAAATCACATCTTTTCTTTAAAATCTAGAAAGACCTTTATATCATATCTTTTCTTTAAAATCTAGCAGACCTTTATATCATATCTTTTCTCTAGCAAATTTTACGGAATTCTCTTTCTCAATTCCTAATTTCCACATGAAGCTCACTGCGCTCAACATACTAACAAGTCCTTTCCTCGCGAACAAGGACATTCACTCTATCTTTACTAGAGTGACCTAACGTAATCATTTTAGCGTCCCTTGTACTATTACAGGGTTAAGACGTATATTTTTTCAGTCCGTCAGTGGAGCTAGAAAGCAGATGATGTGCAATGCTTCTTTGGCAGACTTCACCGCCATGGAAACTATGGCAATCCGTATCTCGTTAGCCAGGCTAAGCTTGTTACTGGGGGAGTATCAGCGGAGAGGTGAAACAGGGTCTTGACTTGCTATGGTTTGCTAACCCTGACGCTAGCATGCAGCTATGGGTCGCTGATTATGATTTGTGTTAGTACACGCTAGTCTCAGCTGTATCTTATTACCATCCTTAGTTTTCAGGGAACAAGTCTGTCTAATTATATGTATGACTTTTCTGTTCATCATATACTTAAATCACCAGCTCAAACGTAAATCGAATATTGATGTGCTCTTTTACTCTCTATCGTCAGCCGCTGCACAGCGCGAGCTGCTTTTGCACAGGCCGATCGTTCTTTTGGTGAAAAAGCGCTCTCGAGTTCCGTGCGTGGGGAGAAATGTTTCCGCTCCCTTCCCGGACGGCGAGAGTTAAGGTGGTTCGATGAAGAAGCGGGTGGTTTGTCCGTCGAGCGAAGCCTATAAACGGCTAGCCAGCCAGGTTCGTGCTAACGCGCCGGTGGTGTTTGTACTATGGTGTCGTCGACCGATGCTCTCGAAATTGTCCCATTTCTCGCAAAAAGTATCGGGTCTGCAGTATGTAATGTGCGTTATTTGCAGGATCCGTGCTTTCTTCTCGTTCGTTAGAGCAGAGAGAACCGGCCGCTGCCGATGGTTAAACTAAATGAAACACCGCCGGGGTAGAAAGGGATCCGCTGTGAGCAGAGCGCTGTGTCCCTTGCCCCGCGTCGGTCTGTCGGCAGATATCCGACAAAGGTTCGGTGAAGAAAGCTGTCTGGTTGACCCTGCCAGTAGTCATATTCTTGTCTCAAAGATTAAGCCATGCATGTCTAATTTTACACCGTCTCACGGTGAAACAGCGAATGGCTCATTAAATCAGTCGAGGTTCCTTAGATGACACGATCCTACTTGGATAACTTGGCAATTATAGAGCTAATACATGCTTTAAAAGCTCCGACCCTCGTGGAAAGAGCGCTTGTATTAGTTTAAAACCAATCGTCGTTGTCCCAACATGTGACTCTGGATAAATTTGTGCTGATCGCATGGCCTTCTGTGCCAGCGATGCATCTTTCAAATGTCTGCCCTATCAAAGTATCGATGGTAGGTGACATGCCTACCATGTTTGTAACGGGGAATCAGGGTTCAATTTCGGGGAGGGAGCATGAGAAACGGCTACCACATCCAAGGAAAGGTGGCAGGCGCGCAACCTACCCACTCCCGGCAATGCTAATAATAATTGAAATGATTACTCTTTAAACTTTTAATGAAGATCTATTCGAGGGCACGTCTGGTGCCAGCAGTGGTAATTCCAGCTCCAGTAGCGTATAATTAAATTTGCTGCAGTTAAAAATCTCGTAGTTAAATCTCAGGCGTAGGCGGTCGGTCCGGCTCTTGCCTGTTGTCTCTTGCCCTACTGTCTTCTCGCGCTCTCTCACGGGTGCTCTTCTCTGAGAGTCCCGGTTGGCCAGCGCGTTTACTTTGAAAAATTAGAGTGTTCAAAGCAGGCCCCAGCTGCCTGAATAATGGTGCATGGAATATGACCTAGGTTCTATTTTGTTGGTTTTCAGAACTGGAGGTAGCTGTTGGCGAGATTCTTGAGCTGCCGTGCGTGGGGGTGAAACTGCTTCCGGCCAATTAAGAAAAATGCGATTATGGTTACCGCGCGGCATCGCTGTGAAAAAGGTAATGGAAAGGATTAAGTGAAATTTAATTGGTATAGCCAGTAGTCTCGCGGTGAGGGCTACTCATACCACGGTACCTCTGCTCCAGAAGCAGGCCACGTCCTATATACACCCATACTGGCAAAATATGCATAAACCGGCTTAACCTAGGTGTGAAACTTAGTGGCGAGGATTCGTCCTCGGCGACAAAATTTCGTCCTGGTCCCAACCAGGAAGGGTAGATGCCACAGCCACAAAATGCTGAAATCGAAGACACTGGACAGGTGCACTATAGATAGGCAACCACCTCTCACCCGACGCGGATATATTCATATTCAAATCACGTTGAGGTTTTTCGGTGGGAAAGACCAACTCTAGACTAAATTGGTGCAATGAAAACCACAGTGTCACGCAATATCGCTTCTGTGACCCACCGATAATATAGGCCAAAGCCCCACGATACTCTTAGCCTCTATCCTAAATGAGATTTTCGAGAGAACCACAGGAGTAAACTCAGTAGGATCACAGGGCGATCTTGATGGTAGAAACGAACGAAGAAGAAGTAATCTTTATCATTTACAAACAATGCTCTAAAACCAACCTTGAAAGTAACATGGTGATAATTCTTTCAGAGTAAAGCTCATCTTTGCTTCGTGCCTCTGGACATAGTGAAGAGCTTTTGCGGAAATGGCGTCCTCAATCCAGAGGAAGATTGTGATCTAGGTCATGTGCTACAAAATCACCATATCGTCTGCATCAGTAGCTGTAGGTTTTAGGAAGGTGTCGTTTTCTCTCCATACAACCATCCTTGCTGCACAGAAACCTGCCAGGTAGCTCCAGAAACACAAAAGTGCTATTTAATTTACATCTACGAATGTTATGATACTCCATTCTGTTCAGGCACGGATTTCAGAATGTGTCCTCAGTCTAGATCGCTTCCAGATAATTCAAACTATGGGGATCAAGGACAATGCTGGCACGGAAATTGTGTCCCATTTTGTCAGCTCTTGGGACAACGACTAGATCCACCTCGTCGTCTAGAAGCCTGCACAAACGACACAGACCGGACGATTATGTGCAAGCACAGTTGTTGGGAGCCTGGACAGGACGAAGTTTGTAGGGTAATGGGCAGAGCGAAGAAAGACGGCACACCATGTTTGTTTGGTTACTGTCATAAAGGTGAGTGCATTGAACCAGCAGATATAAACGACGAGTTTCCCCCGAAGAACGCTCAAAAGAAGTTAAGAACCAACCACTCGTCCAGGTTGTATGGCTTAAACTTTCTGCTAGCAACTTCTTGCGTCTTAGCTTTCTTCACCTTTCTAACTGTTCTATAGAACATAAAAATTCAACTCTATCAATAATTAAATATCAACAAATGAGTTGATATGGCTCCGTAAGAAAATCACAAAAGAAAATGTAATTGTGTTTATCCATTGCTACCTTTAGAAACATGTTTTGTAACGTCTATGTTTACTACGCTAATGTAAGTTATTGGCCTGTATAGAAATGTAAGATACTGTACCACATAGAAATATGAGCTATTGCACCACATAGAAATTTTTCCGTCATCGCCACTACCCAGAAAAGCTCCTTCGTGAAACTTTCAACCGTATCCAACTACTGAGTTGCAAAGAAGTATTCAGGAAAAAGCCTGTTACTCCATCTGACAGAGTTAAGTTAATACTGCCTTTCCACCCGCATGGTCAGATGGTTAAGAAAATTATCGTCATCTGCCGATAATCCAGCTCGACTCCGACACTCATGACATTTTCTCTGATCCACCCCTATTGGCATACAAACGTGAGCCAGACCTTAAGGACATCCTCGTCCACAGCCACCTGAAGCAGAGCCTTACATATGTTGGCACCAGAAAATGTAACCGCCCCCACTGCGTTACCTGCCCTGTAGTCTGGGAAACGAAAACAATCACCTTTCCCAAAACTATCCTCACCCTTCATGAGGGATTCACATGCGAGTCCCGCAATGTGATATATGTCATCGTTTGCAAAAGATGCAGGATAACATATATTGGTGAGACTGGCCTCAGATTAGTGGACCGCATGCAAAAACATCTCTACGACATCACCCAGCATGCTTCGAAACCAGTTCCAAATCATTTCAATGGCCCCAACCACAGAGGCAAATCTGACTTTCTGGTTACAGCCATCAAACAATGTCACGCAGATGACACAAGCCACCTGGCACTTGAGAACCGCTGCATTCAAAATTATGGGACGCTGGAACCACATGGGTTAAACTCGCTGTTTAGTTACACGTAACATTCTCTTCAATCATTACAGTACCTCTCCACAAAGTCCACCCCTTCTTACCTTTCAAACTTCCTCACATCATCACTCTGCAACCCCTCTTCCCCAATCATCTGTTTCAACTTCTCCTAGCTAGGTCAATATTACATCACACACTCTTTCTCCCTTCCCTGGTTCCTCATCCACCACCCCCAGTTACAACCCACCGACCACATGTCACAGGTCTCTATTTAAAGTCTCCACGTTCTACTAAATCCATTCCTGACACACACCGCCGGACAAGCCACACCTTTGTAATCGTTAAGTAATAAAGCTGCTCCTACTTTTTCCTGTTTTATACATTCTAGTATCACAGCTTTACTGCAGTGCTTCGTGTATAGTTATATACTTATACACTAATTATTGTGTCACATAGAAATATAATCTATTGTACCGTATATATACATGTACGCTTTTGTGTCACATAGAAATATAATCTATTGTACCGCATATACATGTACGCTGTTGTGTCACATAGAAATATAAGCTCATATGCCACATAGAAATAAATGCTATTGTACGCATGTACATGTAAGCTATTGTGTCACATTGAAATATAAGCTAGTGTGCCGCATATACATGTACGCTGTTGTGTCACATAGAAATATAAGCTCATGTGCCACATAGAAATAAGTGCTATTGTACGCATGTACATGTAAGCTATTGTGTCACATTGAAATATAAGCTAATGTGCCACATATACAAGTAAGTTATTGTGCCACGTAGAAATATAAGCTATCGTACTCTGTAAAATATATCGATAGCTTATTGTGTCAGCTACATTCTTTGCTTATTGTACAACGCATCATATTGAACGTAGTTTAATATCAGCTGATATATTAAACATTGCTGCAGGATCAATAGTGTATCATATATTGTTTTAGCTTATTATCCCACATACACTATTGTTTTTGATACCACACATTAGGTGTCGTTATTGTTCTACTACATACTAAGTGTCGTTATATACAAAGTTGCATTATATACTAAGTGATGATATTGTTGTACTATATAATAAGTGTTGTTATTTGTTGTATTACACACTAAGTATCGTTATTATTGTATCAAACACAAAGTGTCGTTATTGTTGTACTATATAGTAAGTGTACTTATTGCTATACTACACACTAAGTAGTTGCATCATATAGAAATATAAGCTATTATACTACTAAACGTATAAACTATTGTACCACATAGAATTATAAGCTATTGTACCACACAGAAATGTAAGGTATTGTATCGTGTAGAAAGATAAGCTACTAGCTCATTACCCGGCCTTGCTCGGGAATTTATTAATTATTAATACTGCAGAGTAGATCTGAGATCGCCGTGTTTCTGCCACGGACAACTGTATGTTCCTTGTTCAATGGTAGGTTCACCCAAGAATTTTTTTTTATTCTTCCTCTTGGAGATGAGACTAAAAATGTTTATAGGCAAGCTTTGAGTTAAATTAATATTATAGTGAATTTGTAACAGACTTTACTCTATAATGTGTAGACTGCCCCTGTAATTTGTTGATCATGATCGAGAACGCAAGTCTCACTGGAAATTGCAATCTCTTAAAGCTAAAAGGGAGATCAGTCGGAATGAGCGGTATTCGTGACATAAAAACTGCCTCACTCTCTCGCTTTCCTGTTAAGATAGTCGCTTCAAATATATTAGACTGAATCTCTTTACACACAGCCTTGTGCCGTTGCAAATTTTTGGCGAGTAGTAAAAGAATTGGAGACATCACCTTATTTTTCACCCCCTCTAACTCCCATGCCGATGGAAGCTGAACTTGGACGTAAACGGCACCGCGATTGTCACTGTTCTTCTCAGTGATCCCGAAAGCTGTGGAATTGATACTAATATCGGTCGTGTTCGATAACTTTTACATGTCATCTTCATAACACCCCATCTCTATGGGCCCTTCTCACCCCCCCCCCTCAATCCCGAAGGCGGCTGAACTTGGACTTGAAAGGAATCGTGAGTGTCACTATTCATCTCAGAGATCCAGGAAAGTTATGGATTCGACACTAATTTTCTTTTTTATATTTTGTTTAATACTTGTCTTATTCTTGGAATTAAAAATTTCACTAATTTTTCATTCACGGAAAATCTATTACATCATTATTATTTTATATTGCTGGTAGATGTAGGTGTTCATACTTTACTGCAGAATAAACTTTTGATATATTTCATCAGTTTAGTTGTTTGCGTGCTATGTTTTCACTTTGGTTGGCTGTCAATAATTTTCTCTCTATGACCTACTCTGTCTCTCAATCAGATTATGTGACGTGCATGTGGTACTATCGAACACCAGGAAAATTTTACAAGATGAGGTCTGTAAAGCTTGCAAGACTGTCAGACAACTGCTAGCATCCAACGATTTGTTGTAGGTTATAGCCTGAGCTTTAGCTGGCAAGTGCTGTAGACAACAAGCAATCACGGCACTACTGATAGTCTAAGATATCATCCAGTCTACAATCATACTTGCTTGACTCCGATCCTGATCCTAACCCCTATCCCCTAATTTTAACCCCTAACTCTAACCATATCACTACCCATAACCCTAAACCTAAACCGAAACTTACACCTCTTCCTGTTGAAGTGTGCTGGGTATCGGATGCATTGAACATCTTAAAGCATTTTCATGTGCTTCAAATACAGTTTACCGTCCAAGGAGTTACCAAACAAAATCAATTCCAAGTGCAGGGGGCCGTCGAGGTTCCACCAATTCCAGTACCAGTACTCGGCCCTTGTGGCTCTTCTCAAGTCCCCATAGGTGGGCATTTGCATAGGCTTCACTTCACCAGCAGACAGCCTCAACTTTTCCCTCACGGTCTCACTCACCAGTAAGCGCAGAGACGTGTTGACCTCTGTGGCCAACTGTTCATCATCATCATCATCAGGTGCCGTGCCGACTGGCGTTGGTTGTTATGCTTCTCCAGAGTACCCGATCCTTCATGCAGGCCATCAGTTCAGTTGGTGATCTCCTCTCACACCATCCCGTCAGACTGTGCAGTATCATTTCTCTTGGTCTTCCTCTTGATCTTCCTCCTTCTATTTTTCCTGTTGTTATAATATTTTCAATGCCCCCTCTTCTCATTGCATGTCCTATGAAAGTACATTGTCTCTCTCTCTTATCTTTCTGACAAGGTTTTTTTTGTCTCTCCAGCTCTTCTCCTACATTCTTCATTAGTTATTTTTGCTGTCCAGGGGATTCGCAACATTCTTCTAATAAACCACATTTCTGCTGCTTCCAATGATTTTTGTGCAGACTTGCCTATTGTCCATGATTCACTTCCATATAACAAGATAGGTTCAATATAGCATTTTAGGACTCGTTTTCTAACATTCATTGATAAAGATGTGTTAGCTAATATGTTTCTCATTCTCTGATATGCAGTCTTTGCTTGGCCTATTCTGTTCCTAATTTCTGTTTTGCATTTCCTATCTGAAGTTATTACTGCTCCAAGGTATTTGAATTTCTGCACCTGCTTTAGAATGGTTCCGTTTAATTTGATACTGCATGCTGGTGGATTCTGTTTCTTAGATATAACGATAGTCTGTTGGCAAACTCAAATGGCAAAAACTTTTCTCCGACGTATCTTCTCTGGGGATGAAAACCGGATTAGTACACAAACACAGGTACCCAATGGCTCCTGCTATGCCAGGTAGCAGAGACGGTTCTCCGACGAGACTGGTTGGAGAATAAGGTTATGCTCTGCATCTGGTGGAATTTCCACCGCCCCCCTCCCTTTGAACTGCGAATTCATTTTTTTTTTTGGTTTGGAAGCTCTGTGGACGGGAATCTGTTTGCTGAGGAAATGAAGCCACTGAATAATGTTCAGCGCACCCGATACCCAGCGCTCATCAACAGGAAGAGGGTACTTCTCTACCATGACAACGTGCCCGCACACACTGCCAATGTGGTCCGTGGACAATTGACGGAAATGGAGGGAACGAACGTTTTCCACCTTCTACCGCACAGTCCCGACCTTGCTCCCTCTGTCATCGATTCAATGCGATACCACACGTCTTTCAACGGCGGGAATTCAGTTCATTTGAAACATTTTCAAGCCGATTTGAGATATTTTTTGGCCTCAAAGCCTTGTGCGTGGAAGAGGTCTCCTTGCATTGACTGACCCATGGCAGAAGAGTAGTGAAGTTACATTGTTATTAGCATTACAGAAGCGTGACGAGGTTTAGACTCATCTTAAGTAAGTTGCCCAAACTGGAATATGTACATCGTCAAAAAAAAGCAGAATAATATGTTATTCATATTGAATAAACGATTATTCATCGTAGAATTTGTGCCTGTTTCCTAGCAGAACAAACGAAGTTTTATTCTCAGCTGACACAACATATTTCAAGCAGGAGTTTTCTATGTGATGTGGTGTTTTGCGTGTTCTTACTTCGTGACTCCTGGAGGAATCTCTGGACTGATCAAGTGTCACGGAATTAAGAAAAAAAATAGTATTGGGAAAGACAAGGATCCACAACGTGGAAAGCACGATTGCCAACGATTACTGGCAGGAAAAATAATAATAATAATAACAATAATAATAATAAATGTAATCCTTTCGAGTCCGACTTCACAACCCTGGTTTGAAATATGGTTTGACTATTTATTATTCCTATTTCAGTTTATACTTTGACAAACGCTAGTTACTGAGAAATCAGTGTCAATCTTTGAAAAACTTTCTTCCTGGCATCTTATATTGCACACCAGATTTCACGTAAAAACTTTCATGTATGCGCTGGAACGTACTGTCTAGCTGTGCATTGACGCCATTACTTTGTTATAATCAGACAAGTTGCATCTTTTCATGCTTCTTTGCCTAAACCTTCATCATTTGAGGGCCTGGCCGTATCAATAATGACTAAGTAGTTTGAGTCATTTTGTTTTTAATCGAATGTTAATGCAGACTGTGGTCATTTTAGTTTTTGGCAACACGCTGGACAAACTATGCCAGGGTTTCGTTTCATCATTTCTGTCCTCTGTGCTCAGATTTGTGTAAAGTTTTGCTGCTCAAACTTGCATTCAAAGTTCTTGAAATTTGAGGAGTTAACTCCAGAAAATTTTACTGTAAGAACGAAACGAGATGCATTAACAGGACAGGTTCGCTTGAAAATGGTTTCATTTTTTGCATTGCAAAGATATTTTGTTTTAAACCTTATTCCCGGATCTCCAGTTCTCAATGAAAATTTTCAAGCTTTCGCTGTTGACGGTGAAGGAAAAGCAACCTCTGTTAGCGTCAACACCAGCAGTTTCTACAAAGGTTTTCTCAACGGCAATCCCTTACATGGCGTGGACGCTGTCTACGTGGACGATCTGTGGCTGGCACAGATATATGCACACAATAATGACGTGTACTCTATTGAACCACTCTCCCATTACGACCCAGGGGCTTCCCACAGATCAGTGCTACTGTTTAGAGAGAAAGATATGAGGAAAGACGTACACGACGATGTGACATCGCAGCTATTCTGTGAAGAGGTACAAACTGATGCAAGGATTCAGTCACTGACAACTCCACTAGTGGAAGATTTTAACGGAGATAAGAAGAATTCAAACAAGTCAGAGAAAAAAAATGAAAACGATCAAGAGTGGACCAACAGTGAAGATGTACCAATTAAGCTTAGTTCGCGCAGAGAAACAAGTCTTATTCGTTCCGAACGGGATTTTATTAAAAATCATGTCAACTCACGAATATCCAGTCTACAGAAACGTTCAAACATTTCTGGGATTTATGACACCTGTGATATTTTGGCCATTGCTGATTATGAAACTTACAAAGGTATAGGGAAATCCAGTGTCTCCAGAGTCATACTGGTACTGATATATATCTATCAGGCTGAACAAGAATTACATAACAATGCCCGGCGTGAGCGAACTCTACGCCATATGGGCGAAAACCTTACAATGTACTATACACAAAAAATCAATACTTACAACATTATCAACAAAACCTCAACCAACACAGGGAAAAACTAATTCTTCCATCTCACTACCAACAAATTGCCAATGATAGAAACTCTTCCTAAACGAGATTCCAATCTGCAATAAAACTACTAAAATTCTTCCTACATCACAAACCAAATAAACTCCTACTACAACAAACAAGTAAGGCTCTCTCTACCACATACTAGAGTCAGTCACACAACCTTTCTCTAACACATTCTGACCAAAGACTAACTTTCTCAGCCCATGCATACCTCCCGCTCAATTCAACCACGTGACTTCGAATTTTCTCGAACCACGTGCTTGGCACACGGTGATGAGTTGTGGTCTTCCACAACTACAGGGTTATACACACTACACTCTGTACAGAATTGTTATTCTATTACAGTGGGGTGATTGGAGAAAAGGTGTTTCAGCATCGTAAATGTTACAACAGTTTTATGTTCCCTGTCTTTCTGCTTACTAGTTCCTCCATTTTGTAAAGATATTTATTTGAATGTATGTGTGCATATACACATATGAAGGATAGCAAACAGAACTGTCTGACACCAGAAGCATGAAGATATATGGACTAAAGTTCAGCTGGATTTTTAAATTTTATGCAAGCAAACGTCTATGTTTACACTTGAACTGCAAGATTTAAACCTCATACTAACATAATTACGCTTTAGCTTTCTTTCTTGTTGTAGAACGATGTCATTCAGATATCTCAGGTTACTGATATTGTATTTGTATTGATTTGTATTCCCATTTCAGTTTTCATTGTATAAGTAAACCAAATCAAGTGATGGTACACCCTTGTTTATATCCTGATACCTATGCCACTGTTTATTTTTATTACTGCTCCTTGCTTTCAGTACATATTCTTAGTAAGTCTCATCTTTACCTGGGTTTAATAAAAAGACTCGTCATGTTTTTGCAGTGCTTCACTGCCGCTCAAAACCAAGCAACATAATATATAATTAGCAGTGCTCCAGGTGGTACTTAATATTAATAATAATGTAACATCATTCTTCAAACTACAGTCCGTAAATTTCAGTGGTCTTATGCCATCGCTCAGTCCGTGCGAGGAGTTCCTTATAGTACCACTCGGAGGCTTTGAGGCCAAGAAATCTCTCGCGTCGACTTCGACTTACTCCAATGAACTAAATTCGTGCCCATGATTGACGTGTGGAAGGGCGAGGAACAGATGGTAGTCAGAGATTGCAAGGTCGGGTCTGTGAGGTGGATGGGGGAGGACTACCATTCCTTCCAGTTCCGTCATTTGTCCACGGACCACATTGGCAGTGTGTGCGGGCACGTTGTCATGGCAGAGAAGTACCCTCTTCCTGTTGATGAGCGCTGGGTATCGGGTGTGCTGAACATTATTCAGCGGCTTCATTTCCTCAGCAAACAAATTCCCGTCCACGGAGCTTCCAAACAAATTCTGTTCCCAGTCCAGGGGCGTCGAAGTTTCATCAGGTGCAAAGCATAACCTTCTTCTCGAACCGGTCTGCGCCACCTTGCCTGGCTTGAGCCTTTGAGTACCTGTGTGTGTGTATCACAGGAAAATCCACTTAGGCGGAGAAATGTTTTTACCATTTGAGTTTGTCGACATTTGGCGACAGACATCAACTTATCTCCGCGCTTGCTGGTGAGTTAGACTGTGAGGGTCACGTTGAGACTGCCTGCTGCTAAAGCGGAGCTCGAGCAGATGCCGGACTATAGTGCTGTGAGAAGGGCCGAGTATTAGTACTGGAACTGTCTTCAACAGCTTGCCATAGGGCTTCATCATAGGTGGTTGAGGGACGACCCGACCTGGGCTTGTTTTCGATGTCTCTAATCACAATACAAATTTCACGGACAACTGCTGAGGCATTAGGGGTAACCTTTTCTTCCAAAAATGCCTCAGGAAGACGCAAACAACAATCACGCTTTCAACCGTATTTCCTTATGCTGATCGCTTATCTCGCGATTCGTTGTCTAAAATGATTTTGCACGTTTTCAAAGTGACTCAACACATGATGTCAACATAGCGTTACAAATGCCAGTACAGCGTATAAGCGTAATCTTGAGCTAAATCAGGTATCGAAAAACGTGACAAATTTTCGACAGACCTTTAGGACCATATGCCACTTCCACAACTTAGAGAGATGCTACATTTTCCAGTTTCTTATTTATTTTTACCTTTTCTTCTTTGTATTCACCCGCCCCCTCCCTCACACATACCCACACACACATTTGCCCCCTTCCTCTCAATCAACTGGTCTCATTCCAGACTTACACTTTAGTTCTCACTCACGAGATTGGCCACAACTGGGGGGCACACCATGACAGCCCTGAAGTTTCAGAGTGTAGTCCAGTCACAGACTTGGGAGGCAAGTTTATCATGTGGAAGTACTCTGGCCAAATTTCCGGCTACAATGCCAAGAAGTTCTCCCCATGTTCCAGGAGAGAGATAGCAAAAGTGTTAGAGGTAGGAAAATATCAAATGTGCTTTTATATATTAATATGCATTATATGCTGTATTATACATATTCTTACATATGTTAAATATGTTAAATGTTACATCGAGCCAATGTTGTTTTATGGAAGTGAAGCATGGTCCATGAATAGGAGAGTACAGCGACAAAAGGAAGCCATAGAAATATGGTTCATAAGAAGGACGTTGAAGGTACCATGGACAGCTAAGAAAACCAATGAAGAAGTTTTAATTGAGGCTGGAGTTAAAAGGCAAATTACAGCAAAGATCAGAGGTAGACAAGCGAGATTTAATTGTTTATTAAAATATTACCCGCCTTGCCTTTTTTGTACCATTATGTGTTAGTAGGTATATTCTTCTGCATTACCCCATTACATTCACAAAAGCAAGTAGCTGATAACATTACTGTTAGAGGCTTAGAAAAAGAAGTAATCAATTTAAGTTTTAATCACAAAGTTTGACATGTTAAAGCGTGTGTGTATGGGGACAGGTTGTGGCAGGACTATAAATAAAATGTATGCATGCAGGAAACTCTCCACTGTAGAGAACGGAACAACAACTCCTTCAGATCATCAGAGGAAGTACCCCTCCCCCCTCAGACAAGTGTTTCGGCTCTATTAAACTCCTGACACTCTAAGGGGAGTGGGCCCCTCTGGGTCATGACTCCCAGAGGTCTTGTGAGTTGTTGCTTTTTTTCCTGTCACGGGATTGAACCCGTGATCTTCCAGTTGCCACTGCACTTTTTTTTAAAGTGCGTCTTTAGCCATTTAGCTACGGAGGACTGGTATTGGATGTGGCAAAAGAAATTACTTATGTTCCCAGTGCTTGTTTCGCATACTCCACAGCCAGCATGAGGCCCTTTCTGCTGTTTCTGAAAGGCTTCTCAATGCCCTTGCTCTTGCTTGTCCCTTTATGCCCAGTTGCTTACATAGGTCATATTCTGATGTTGCTACAAATCCTCTTGCTCCCACTTCTACAGCTATCACTTTTGCCCTGATTCCTGCCCCCTGCCTCAGTTGCTTGACCAGATCATTGTACTTCTCAAATTTGAATAAATGCTGTTCCTCTATTCTTGTTTCGTATGGGACCGTAAGCTTGATCATTATTAATTCCTGTTTTTCTGTGGAGTACACTACAATGTCCGGTCGCATTCCTATGTTCTTGATGGCAGTCGGGTATTCTCTTCTTTCTGGAAGGTCCGCTATCACATCCCAGTCATTTGTACCATCTAGCAGTGATGGTAAGGGAATGTCCCTGATTTCAATATTTGATGTCGTACCAGCACATATGAAGTATTTAGGTGGGACCTCAATTCTTTTGCTGTTATTTGCTTTATCTTTTGCCCTGTCTACGATGGCTACTAGTTCCTGCAGTACTCTGTTGTGCCGCCAGGTGTACCGTCCTTGCCCTAAAGACACTCTACATGCTGACAGCACATGTTCCAATGTTTGCCTTTCGTTGCAGAGGGGGCACATTGTATCTTCTGATACACCCCATTTGTATAGGTTGGAGCCTGTAGGCAGAAGGTCATAGGTATCTCTGATGATGAAGCTGAGCCTCAAGGGTGCCATTTTCCAGATGTCATTCCATGTTAATGATCTCTGCAGGACTTCTTCCCATGTTGTCCACTGCCCTTGTTGTGATTGTTGGACTGCCTTCTAGACCCGCTTGTCATCCTCTGAATTCCTTACTTCCCTGATGATCATATCCCTTCTTTCCTTGCAGGAGGCCTTTGACCACCACTTGATTTCGCCATGACCAAATCCCCTTCTGTTGGTCTGGGTGTATCCTATTACTTCTTTCAGCTTCTGCGTTTCCCTGGCTGTGGTCAATTCTTCACCTACTTTCCATTTTCGTCCAGTTTTAAGTGTTGGCTGCACTTCTCGTACCACCGGATCTGTAGATTCTTGTAGCATCATTGCAAGTCTTGTTTTTCCTACCTTGTATTCTTCAACCACAGATTTGAATGGCAGCTGCAGTTTGCTCTTCTTGCAGTACAGCGCTACGTCAGTTAATCCTGGTGGTACGCCCAACCACTTTCTTGTGGCTTTATTTATCTTTCTTTCGACTGCCTCTACTGTGCTGGTACTTACTTCGTAAATGAGTAGTGGCCACATCAGTTTTGGAATCAGCATGAACTGGAGGCACCATATTTTGAATTTACCCAGTAGCCTGCTTTTGTCTATGATGCTCAGTCCATTCTGCGCCATTTCTATAACCTGCTTCACAGCACTTGAGTCTTTCATGGATGCATCATATACTCTGTCAAGGCTCTTCACTGGCTCTTCCCCTACAGTCGGGATTATTTGATTTGCCACTGTGTACGATCTTTCTATCACTTTCCCTTTCATGAGTGACAGGTTTCTTGACTTCTTTGGCTTGAAGCACATGCGGCACCATATGATTAGGCTGTCCAAACGCTCTAATATCTTTCGTTCCTGTGCTTCACTGGTTGTTATTACTGTTGTGTCATCCACGAATACTTTTAGTGGTGGCATTTGACATCTATTTCTGAATCTTGGGCCTTCTGCTGTTCCTTCTGTTGCTCTCATGATTACTTGCATGGCTAGTACGAACAGTATGGGAGATACTGTATAAGGGTTAGGGTCCATTGCAATTCCTACCTGGAGCTAGATCCATCTTGAAATATATCCTGATGTTCCAAATCTCATGAGGAACCCTGTGAAGTACCTTTTCAGCATATCTGTGATTTCTTTTGGCACATGATACATGTCTAGTGCTAGCCATATCATCTGGTGCGGTACTGAGCCATACCCATTGGCTAGGTCAAGCCAAATTACCTGTAGATCTTGCTTTCCAGATTTTGCCTGCTGAATAGCTTCCCAAATCCATGCATGCTCGAGACATCCTGGGAAACCTGGAATTCCTCCCTTCTGCACGGATGTATCAAAATAACCATTGTCTAGGAGGTATGTTGTTAGTCTTTTTGCTATCACAGAGAAGAATATCTTTCCTTCCACATTCAGAAGTGAGATCGGTCTGAACTGGTTGATTTCAGTGGAATTCTGCTCCTTGGGGATGTATACTTCGTTAGCCTTGTTTCCATTCTTTACATATGACTCCTTTGGTCCATGCTGTTCGTAGGAGTTTATGAAGCTTCTTTAGTACTTCAGGGCATCTTTTGTATAATATGTAAGGAACGCCATTTGGGCCTGGTGGTGACTTGCCTTTAGCTTTTCTTACAACGCTCTCTACGTCTTGTAAAGTTGGTGGGCTGCATTTGAATTTGCTGCCTGGTGCACAGGACCACACTAGACATTTCATCTGCTCGAGAGGTGTATGCTGATTTTTATCAGAGTATGTCTTGCTCAGATGTTCCTCGAACACCTCCTTACCTGCTTTCAGCGTACCTGATTTTGGCTGTTCAAATAACTGCTTGGCAAATCCGAAGGGATCTTTGTAGAACTTCTTTCTTGTGTATCTGGTTTCCCTCTTCCTTCTACATAGTCTTTCAGCTCTGCAAAGGGCATTGTGCTGGGATTTCAGATGCTGCCAAACCTGTCTTAGTCCTTCTTTTTCTGATTCAGGTGCCTTCTTGAACATTTTCCGGGCATGGTTCTTTTGCTGTTTTATTGGTTCTATTTTCCTCTGTCTTCTGGACTTTCTTGGTGTCACTTTATCTCTTTTTGACTGTTTGGTTTCAAACTCTTTGTGGCAGTGAAGATATATGATGTTACCAAATGCTTCCAGCTTTTGCTTCAGGTTTTTTCCTCTTAGCTGTTTGTCCATTTCTTTGCATAATCCTGCGTCTAGGTTTTCCCATATGCTTTTTGCACTTGCTGGTGGAAAGTTAATCTTGTCTCTGGTCTCGTCGGAGGGCTGCATTACCTCCCTGCTGCCTGACTCAACCTGAATATTCTCTGTACTGTGGATTATATCCTGACAGAGATCTTCTAATGTCTTATCTGAGACTGGCGTCATAGTGCACTGTTGAGTATTGTGCTAAAGTAAACAATAATTTACCGGAACTAGGTCATGTCAAAATGCTTATCTTCACCCACCCGACATTAGGAGTTTAGAAATTCTAATCTATTTTTTTTTAAAATCTCGATTAAAAGAGAGCGATTAGAAACAAACCAAAACATAACTGACAGCTGACACATTTAATTAAAGATTAAACAATGAAACATAGCTGACATCTGACACATTTAATTAAAGATTAAACAATGAAATAAGCTGACATCTGACATATTTAATTAAAAATTAAACAATGAAATATAGCTGACATCTGACACATTTAATTAAAGATTAAACAATGAAATATAGCTGACATCTGACACATTTAATTAGAAATTAAGCAATAAAACATAGCTGACATCTGACACATTTAATTAGAAATTAAGCAATAAAACATAGCTGACATCTGACATATTTAATTAAAGATTAAACAATCAATGATGAACGTCACAGAATAATTTTTAATTGGAAATGAAACAGAAAGTTGTAACTGAAATAGAAGAGTTCCCATATTCTAAGTGTTAGGTACATTGTCTCATGAAATACAAAATATTTAGCCGTATTTACTTGCAATATGTAGGCCTTACTGCATTATTTTGCACTATGTGGATCTCATTTGCTTTCATGTTGCTATATGAGGATGGTAATAAACGTTGTATGTAGAATTATTAAGTCATGATATCGTATGTGCGTCTTAGTAAATCGTATTGTTTTAAGGTAAGATAAAAATAATGAGTCATGACTTTGCAAATCATGTGACTATACGCGAATATGAGTAAATTATTCTATCCTACATCGCTCTCTCTCTCTCTCTCTCTCTCTCACACACACACACACACCCTCTCTGAACCTTAAGTGCCCAAGGCCCGCAAGGGTTTTCCCACAAATGCCTGTCTTTTGCCTTTTTACCGCTCTTACCCAGGTGAGTATTTCATTCCTCAACATCCTCTCTGTTGTTCTACTCCATGTCTCTTTTGGTCTACTCTTACTTTTGTTCCCCTGTGGTGTCCATCTTAGTGCTATTTTTGGTAGTAAGTTGTCAGTCATTCGGAGCACATGTCCCAACCATCACCAGCATCTTTCCTCAATAATTGCTGTCAGTGGCTTCATCCGCATTTGTGCCAACAAGATGGTATTTCTTATGTTGTTTGATGTTATTTCTTATGTTGTTTGATCTTATTTCTTATGTTGTTTGATGTTATTTCTTATGTTGTTTGATGTTATTTCTTATGGTGTTTGGTCAAAATATTCTTCAAATTCTTCTTATGCTTGGGCACGTGTGTTTTGTCTATGGCGATGTAAATTTCGTCAGAAACTTGGAATATTTTGGTATTTTGATTCTTCTGATGTCTTGTGTTGATTGCATCATTTTCTTCCATCCATCACGATTCACGCTCATCATTTTCTCATATTAAACGTGTTTAATGATTTGGTAAATACCATCTTATATTGTTGTTTCAGGTCAACGTTCTTCCAGTAGGTGTTGTATGCTTGATAAAATGTTCAGTTGTGTCCAGTGCCGCACTGTTATTGTTGAAGAGTGAAGTATTGTACCTGGGGTGAATACTGTTACTTAGCGTCTGGCAAAGTAGTTGGGGTGAATACTATTACTTAGCGTCTGGCAAAGTAGTTGGGGTGAATACTATTACTTAGCGTCTGGCAAAGTAGTTGGGGTGAATACTATTACTTAGCGTCTGGCAAAGTAGTTGGGGTGAATACTATTACTTAGCGTCTGGCAAAGTAGTTGGGGTGAATACTATTACTTAGCGTCTGGCAAGTAGCGTAGTTGTTTTTCCGCTTTCAGACGTCTAGTATCACACGTCAGTTTGGTGCCATATTAAGCGCTCTACCTGCTACACGGCACTTCAAACCCGTTTCCAATCCACGTCGAGGTTGTATCTCAAAATCTCCACCGTAACGGCTGTAAAAGAACTTCAGCTCGGAATTAAAAGAAGAAGAAGAAGAAGAGGAAGAAGAAGAAGGAGAAATCTAAATACAATAGCATGATTTATGAAAACATGATTTAATATCTCAGACTCACGTATGATAACTTTATATAGTATCTGAGACTCGGGCTCGCAGAGTAGTTTGCCAATTTTTCCTGTCTTCGACGAGTCTTTCAACCTCATCAAAGGATTTTATGCCCGTTAACTTGGCCTCTCTTAACAATGTCCTCTTCAGAGTTTCACGCGGTCTGACTCTTTTTCTTTGGCCTGTTGTGTTCCACTTGATAGCTTGTTTTGGGATTCTCTGATCATTTCTTCTCATCAAGTGACCAACATATGTCCATCTCCTTTTCCTGATCACCCAAGAGACTGGATGTTGTTCAGTCATCTGTCTTATCTCTGCATTGTTCTTGAATTCGTTCCACTTAATGCCGAGGATTTTCCTTATGCATATGTTTTCAAAAGAGTCTAATTTCTTTTCTATTTCTTTAGTTGTTTTCCAGCTTGCACATGCATAAATGAGGGTGGATATTACATTTGAATTTTATAGTCTTAACTTGGTTTTTGTGCTTATAACTTTGGAATTCCATATGTTCTCAAGATTCTTGAAGATTGATGCTGCTTTTGCAATTCTAATCCTAACTTCCTTTCTAGTGTCACCATCCTGGTCTATGTAGCTGCCAAGGTATGTAAATTGATTGACTTCTTCGATATCTGTCTTTTATATGTGTATTTTTCCATTTTGATTGATGGGAATTTTCATTATTTTTGTTTTGTCCTTGTTAATTTCAAGTCCTATTTTGCTAGCCAGTGAAGACAGGCTATCTGTTTTTTCTTGCATAGAATTCACATTATTACTGATAAAAGTTATGTCATCAGCAAAATCAAGATCTTCTAGTTGGGTCCCATGATACATTATATGTTACATGATACATTATCTAATACTCGCGATAACATGATTTAACATCTGAGACTCACTTATGATAATATGATTTAATATCTGAGACTCACTTATGATAACATGATAACATATCTGAGATTCATGTATGATAATATGATTTAATATCTGGAAATAACGTACGATAACATGAATTAATAACACCTATGTAGGATACGGAGAAAAGAGGAATGGATAAGTAAGACCACATGAGAAAAGATGGAGCAAAGAAAGGAAATCAAGAAAAAATTACTGAATAAAACAGATTTCTTTCTTCGTGTACTGTGTACTGTACTTGCTTGTATTACTAAACACTAAACACGTGTTTGCACACACTCTGTTCTGTACAGTGCCTGTTACGTTTTAACATGAGCATTAGGCCCAGCGACACAACAGACGTTATATTGGTATACGCCGTGTAACAAGACAACCCAGATAACAATAACCTCAACTACACATTAATACACGACATGACCAGTTACATGTAATCAACTAACTCAACACCATAGTTGACACGTAACATGAATCCAACAACCACAGGATTCAGCAGACACAAATCCGTAAATGTTTAATGATGAATCCCATTTGTTCGATGTGTGTTGCAATGATGTGGAGTGTAAACTTGATGAGAATAGTTACAAATGATCATAAAAAAATATGTCCTGGCGACTAACATCGCCATAGGACCAAATCAGACATTCACCCTTGACAAGATATGCCAACTTCAAAATTACACATGACTTTCAATCTGACACTACCTTGTCCAAAATGGGGACAAATCAAATACACAATCTTCATGTCTGCTACAGCATTTTGTCCTAAAAAGGACAATCTATCAACTACAACAATTTGTCCTAAAAAGAACAGTCCACCTAACTTACATAATGAACTAAAGAATCTCTACATCCCTTTCTAGAATTAAAACACCACAACCTGTCACTCCAATATTCTGACTCAAACTGTTCCCTCAAACTCGTTCATACATCCCGCCTATCAGAATCCACGTGACTCAGTTCTCCCTTGGAACACGAGATACTTTCTCCGTGATTAGCATAAACAGATGAGCTGTGGTCTATTAGACCACAACAACAGGGTTTCTCACAAAACAATCTATTTATTCAAATTGGAGAAGTACAATGATCTGGTCAAGCAACTGAGGCAGGGGGCAGGAATCAGGGCAAAAGTGATAGCTGTAGAAGTGGGAGCAAGAGGATTCATAGCAACATCAGCATATGACCTATGTAAGCAACTGGGCATAAAGGGACAAGCAAGAGCAAGGGCATTGAGAAGCCTTTCAGAAACAGCAGAAAAGGCCTCATGCTGGCTGTGGAGTATGCGAAACAAGCATTGGGAGCATAAGTAATTTCATTTGCCACAACCTACCAGTCCTCCATAGCTAAATCACTAAAGACGCGTGGCAACTGGAAGAACATGGGTTCGATCCCGGGACTGAAAAAAAAAAAAAGCAACAACTCACAAGACCTCTGGGAGTCATGACCCAGAGGGGCCCACCCCCCTTAGAGTGTCAGGAGTTTAAAGGGCCGAAACACTTGTCTGAGGGGGGGGGGTACTTCCTCTGATGATCTGAAGGAGTTTTGTTCCGCTCTCTACGGTAGAGAGTTTCCTGCATATAGAGCATGGTGATGCCATTGACAATCGGGAAAGACCGATGGACAGTCGGGAGAGACCGACAGACACTGGGAAAGACCAGAATCCTCACTGGGAAAGCGTCCCTGAACTGGGCTGTCCGGGCCAGCAACCCTGTCAGCCGACATACTATTGCTACAAAGTCCAAAAAGAAGAAATGCCCCCAGGATCCACCGAAAAGGGGGAGAATGATGGATCCACAGGTGACTTTACGGAAACGACCATGCCCGCCCCAATTAATTCGAGTTCAGAACAGCGGATGGAGTATCCATGCATCTGTGGCAGGAAATTTAACACTCAACGTGGCATGAAGATACACAGAACGAAGAAGGGATGTGGTGGTTCCTTGCTGACCAATACTCAACAGTGCACTGTGACGCCAGTCTCAGATAAGACATTAGAAGACCTCTGTCAGGATATAATCCACAGTACAGAGAATATTCAGATTGAGTCAGGCAGCGGGGAGGCAATGCAGCTCTCCGACGAGACCAGAGACAAGGTTAACTTTCCACCAGCAAGTGCAAAAAGCATATGGGAAAACCTAGACGCAGGATTATGCAAAGAACTGGACAAACAGCTAAGAGGGAAAAACCTGGAGCAAAAGCTGGAAGCATTTGGTAACATCATATATTTTCACTGTTACAAAGAGTTTGGAACCAAACAGGCAAAAAGAGAAAAAGTGACACCAAGAAAGTCCAGAAGACAGAGGAAAATAGAAGCAATAAGACAGCAGAAGAACCATGCCCGGAAAATGTTCAAGAAGGCACCTGAATCAGAAAAAGAAGGACTAAGACAGGTTTGGCAGCATCTGAAATCCCAGCACAATGCCCTTTGCAGAGCTGAAAGACTATGTAAAAGGAAGAGGGAAACCAGATACGCAAGGGAGAAGTTCTACAGAGATCCCTTCGGATTTGCCAAGCAGTTATTTGAACAGCCAAAATCAGGTACGCTGAAAGCAGGTAAGGAGGTGCTCGAAGAACATCTGAGCAAGACATACTCTGATAAAAATCAGCATACACCTCTCGAGCAGATGAAAGGTCTAGTGTGGCCCTGTGCACCAGGCAGCAAATTCAAATGCAGCCTACCAACCTTACAAGAAGTAGAGAGCATTGTAAGGAAAGCTAAAGGCAAGTCACCACCAGGCCCAAATGGCGTTCCTTACATACTATACAAAAGATGCCCTGAAGTACTAAAGAAGCTTCATAAACTCCTACGAACAGCATGGACCAAAGGAGTCATATGTAAGGAATGGAAAAAGGCTAACGGAGTATACATCCCCAAGGAGCAGAATTCCACTGAAATCAACCAGTTCAGGCCGATCTCACTTCTGAATGTGGAAGGAAAGATATTCTTCTCTGTGATAGCAAAAAGACTAACAACATACCTCCTAGACAATGGTTACATTGATACATCCGTGCAGAAGGGAGGAATTCCAGGTTTCCCAGGATGTCTCGAGCATGCGTCAATGATTTGGGAAGCCATTCAGCAGGCAAAATCTGGAAAGCAAGATCTACAGGTAATATGGCTTAACCTAGCCAATGCGTATGGCTCAGTACCGCACCAGATGATATGGCTAGCACTAGACATGTATCATGTGCCAAAAGAAATCACAAATATGCTGAAAAGGTACTTCACAGGGTTCCTCATGAGGTTTGGAACATCAGGATATACTACAAGATGGATCGAGCTCCAGGTAGGAATTGCAATGGGCTGTACAATATCTCCCATACTGTTCGTACTAGCCATGCAAGTAATCATGAGAGCAGCAGAAGGAGCAGCAGAAGGCCCAAGATTCAGAAATAGATGTCAAATGCCACCACTAAAAGCATTCATGTATGACACAACAGTAATAACAACCAGTGAAGCACAGGCACGAAAGATGTTGGAGCGTTTGGACAACCTTATCGTATGGTGCCGCATGAGCTTCAAGCCAAAGAAGTCAAGAAGTCTGTCACTCATGAAAGGGAAAGTGATAGAAAGATCGTACACAGTGGCAAATCAAATAATCCCGACTGTAGGGGAAGAGCCAGTGAAGAGCCTTGGCAGAGTATATGATGCATCCATGAAAGACTCAAGTGCTGTGAAGCAGGTTATAGAAATGGCGCAGAATGGACTGAGCATCATAGACAAAAGCAGGCTACTGGGTAAGTTCAAAATATGGTGCCTCCAGTTCATGCTGATTCCAAAACTGATGTGGCCACTACTCATTTACGAAGTAAGTACCAGCACAGTAGAGGCAGTCGAAAGAAAGATAAATAAAGCCACAAGAAAGTGGTTGGGCGTACCACCAGGATTAACTGATGTAGCGCTGTACTGCAAGAAGAGCAAACTGCAGCTGCCTTTCAAATCTGTGGTTGAAGAATACAAGGTAGGAAAAACAAGACTTGCAATGATGCTACAAGAATCTACAGATCCGGTGGTACGAGAAGTGCAGCCAACACTTAGAACTGGACGAAAATGGAAAGTAGGTGAGGAAGTGACCACAGCCAGGGAAACGCAGAAGCTGAAAGAAGTAATAGGGTACACCCAGACCAACAGAAGGGGATTTGGTCATGGTGAAATCAAATGGTGGTCAAAGGCCTCCTGCAAGGAAAGAAGGGATATGATCATCAGCGAGGTAAGGAATTCAGAGGATGACAAGCGGGTCTAGAAGGCAGTCCAACAATCACAACAAGGGCAATGGACAACATGGGAGGAAGTCCTGCAGAGATCACTAACATGGAATGACATCTGGAAAATGGCACCCTTGAGGCTCAGCTTCATCATCAGAGCTACTTATGACCTTCTGCCTACAGGCTCCAACCTATACAAATGGGGTGTATCAGAAGATACAAAGTGCCCTCTCTGCAACGAAAGGCAAACATTGGAACATGTGCTGTCAGCATGTAGAGTGTCTTTAGGGCAAGGACGGTACACCTGGCGGCACAACAGAGTGTTGCAGGAACTAGTAGCCATTGTAGACAGGGCAAACGATAAAGCAAATAACAGCAAAAGAGTTGAGGTCCCACCTAAGTACTTCATATGTGCTGGTACGACATCAAATATTGAAATCAGGGACATTCCCTTACCATCACTGCTAGATGGTACAAATGATTGGGAAGTGACAGCGGACCTTCCAGAAAGACGAGAATACCCGACTGCCATTAAGAACACAGGAATGCGACCGGACATTGTAGTGTACTCCACAGAAAAACAGGAATTAATAATGATCGAGCTTACGGTCCCATACGAATCTAGAATAGAGGAACAGCATTTATTCAAATTGGAGAAGTACAATGATCTGGTCAAGCAACTGAGGCAGGGGGCAGGAATCAGGGCAAAAGTGATAGCTGTAGAAGTGGGAGCAAGAGGATTCATAGCAACATCAGCATATGACCTATGTAAGCAACTGGGCATAAAGGGACAAGCAAGAGCAAGGGCATTGAGAAGCCTTTCAGAAACAGCAGAAAAGGCCTCATGCTGGCTGTGGAGTATGCGAAACAAGCATTGGGAGCATAGGTAATTTCATTTGCCACAACCAATACCAGTCCTCCATAGCTAAATCACTAAAGACGCGTGGCAACTGGAAGATCATGGGTTCGATCCCGGGACTGAAAAAAAAAAAAAGCAACAACTCACAAGACCTCTGGGAGTCATGACCCAGAGGGGCCCACCCCCTTAGAGTGTCAGGAGTTTAAAGGGCCGAAACACTTGTCTGAGGGGGGGTACTTCCTCTGATGATCTGAAGGAGTTGTGTTGTTGTTCCGCTCTCTACGGTAGAGAGTTTCCTGCATATGCATGTACATAATAACATTCTGTTACATGAACACCAAATCACAAAGGCCAAAAGAATAAGTTTTAAGTAATTATGCACAAAAGGACAAAGAAGTGAAGGAATCGTGCCGTCAAGATAAACGCCAATACTATGACAACTTAGCAGAAGCAGCAGAGAAAGCAACATATGCAAATGACATGAAAACCACATACAAAATCACAAAGCAGATAACAAGTAACTTCAGCACAAGATGTAAGAGTGCAATAAGGACATATAAGGGACAACTGGTCAGTGGAGAAAGAGAAAAAATTGAAAGATGGAGGGAACATTTTACACCCTACTAAACAGAACACAAACAGTAGAAACAATAGACATGCCTGAAGCAAAAACGGAACTAAACATCAATACAGGACAACTAACAATAAGTGAAGTAAAGAAGGCAATAAGGAAGCTAAAATTAGATAGGGAACCAAATGAAGATGAAGTGACTGCTTGTAACAGTATATGTGAGTTAACTGTTGCGTTTTCAGAAAGGGCATTGTTGTGAGTCTCGCTCTGAACTTCCCCGCGCGCGCGAAAGGCCTGAACGAAGCAACCCGTGACAGAGGGGAATTGTGGAAAAAAGGCTGAGCGAGTTTAGTTTACGTTTGGATCTGAAACGGAGAGGAAGGCTTTTTGTATTGTTCTGTCATGAAAATGGATGCTGTTGACGTGAAGATGGCTGTTATATTGTTACTGGAGTCTTTGGATGGATGAAAGGACACGCCATGTGGCAGGGGCAACCTGCCAGCTGTCAAGATATCTTCATTCTCATTCACAACTTCACCAAGTTCATCAATAAACTCGTTGTCTATGTAATATTGCTTTAGATCTGTGCCCGTTGTTGCTAACGTGAAGTTATGTACGAGCCTGGTAACGAAGTATAGCTGGACTCATCGAGTAGCTAACTCAGCATCATTCAGCAAATCACGGCCTGAAGTAGAGATCCCAACCTTACCTTACTATACAAAGATGGAAGATAAAAAAGGAACCAGTAGCACGAAAAAGAAGATATACTATTTTATACTGAGATGTTGAAAGCAGAAGAAACAGAAACACCAAAACAGCTCTGTCGGATACTACAACAAATTTGGGATCTAGAAAAAGCTCTTGAGGAGTGGAAAATTGGCCTTTGGGTAAAACTACCAAAGAAGGGTGACTCAGAGATTGTGGGAACTGGAGAGGCATTACACTCCTGCAACTCACCAGCAGAGTATTTTGCAGAATAATCAACAGAATTGTACCAGCACTTGAGGTAAAAGAGCAGGCAAGATTTAGGAAAGGAAGATCATGCGTGGACCATATTTTTGTACTTAGACAAATATTAGAGCAGGCAAATGAGTGTCATAGCACAATATATGCATTGTTTATAGATTTTGAGAAAGCCTTTGACAGTGTCAACAGAGACGCACTGTGGAAAATTCTACGATGGCATGGACCTCCCTCATAAGATCGTGAATGTCATCTAAGCCCTATATGAGGATTTTCAGTGCAAAGTGATCTGAGGAGAACATACCTCCAGCAGCTTTAAGGTACAAACAGGAGTGAAGCAGGGATGTGTACTATCACCAACATTATTTATCTTGGCAGTAGACTGGTTAATGAAGGAGGCAACATCAGACAAACGCAGAGGATTACAATGGACCCTTAACACAGTGCTGGAGGACCTTGATCTTGCGGATAACATCTGTCTACTATCAAGCAGCCACAAAGATATGCAAGATAAAATAAACAAGCTTACTCAGAATGCAAACAACATAGGATTAAAGATCAGTGTAGGAAAGACAAAATTAATGAAGCAAAATGTAAACAATAGAAATGTACTCAGAGTAGATAGCAAGTTAGTGGAGGAGGTCAATGAATTTGTATACCTTGGCAGCAGAGTAGTAGAAAATGGAGATAACACAGAGGACATCAACAGCAGACTTACTAGAGCAAACCAGGATTTTGCAGTGCTGCAGACTATATGGAAATCTGAAAAGCTAAGCATAAAAACGAAAATCAGGATATTTAAGAATAATGTTCTAAGTGTACTACTCTATGGAAGTGAATGCTGGAAAATCACCAAAACCATAAAAAAAAAACAAGCTGAATTTTTTTCAAGAGTAAACTCTGCCAAAAATATTCAACATAGCACATTCCTACAAACACTTACTTTCCTTATCAGAACAAAAACCAATAACAGAACCTGCATTATATCACTGCACAAACTACAAATATGTCCTAAAACAGGACAAAAACCGAGAACTATTTCTTACATTCTAACTCTGTAGTTCAACAATCCTAACACTGAGCAACTAGACGAAAACTAAACACGTCTGCGCAGGACAAGAACTCATTCACACATATATATATATATATATATATATATATATATATATATATATATATATATATCCCTCTCTCTCTCTCTCTCTCACAGCAGACCTTTATATCACATCTTTTCTTTAAAATCTAGCAGACCTTTATATCACATCTTTTCTCTAAAATCTAGCAGACCTTTATATCACATCTTATCTCGAGCACATTTTACGGAATTCTCTTTCTCAATTCCTAATTTCACATGAAGCTCACTGCGCTCAATACACTAACAACCAGTCCGTGCCTCGCGAACAAGGACATTCACTCTATCTTTACTAGAGTAACCTAACATAATCATTTTAGCGTCCCTTGTACTGTTACAAGGTTCATTCATTCATTCCTTTGCATGTCCCTTGCGGAACTTTGCCTCCCACACAGCACTCCTGTAGGCCTCTCGGTTGTGAGCAAGATGGCCTGCTGCTGCTGCATCCATTTCCAGATCATCAACGATGTCTTGCAGCCATCTTCGTTTCGGTCTTCCTCTTTTTCTTTTTCCCATTATGTATCCTTCCAATACGGTCTTCTCTAAATTATCATGACGTTTAATGTGGCCAAAATATTTAAGTTTTCTCTCTTTAATCCTCTTTACTAGCCAGCCTTCTTCAATATTAAGCTCTTGTAGTATAGATATATTTGTTCTTTTTTGTGTCCACGATATCTGGAGAACTCTTCTATAGCATTTACATTCAAAGGCATTTATGTGCTTCTCAGCTGTTTTGTTAAGTGTCCAGGTCTCACAGGCATATGTTGCAATAGGAAAGATGCATGCCCCTTGGTTCTGTCTGCTTACAAGGTTAAAACGTTTTTTTTTTCAGTCCGTCAGTGGAGCTAGAAAGCAGGTGATGTGCAATGCTTCTTTGGCAGACTTCACCGCCATGGGAACTATGGCGATCCCTAGCTCGTTAGCCAGGCTTAGCTTATTACTGAGGAAGTATCAGCGGAGAGTTGGGACAAGGTTTTGACCTGCTATGGTTCGCTAACCCTGACGCTAGCATGCAGCTATGGGTCGCTGATTGTAACTTGTGTTAGTACACGCTAGTCTCAGGTATGTCTTATTACCATACTTAGTTTTCATGAAACAAGTCTGTCTAATTATATGTATGACTTTTCTGTTCAACATGTACTTTAATCACCAGTTCAAACGTGGATTGAACATTGATGTATTCTTTTACTCTTTATCATTTACAAACAATGCTCTAAAACCAACCTTGAAAGTAACATGGTGATAATTCTTTCAGAGTAAAGCTCATCTTTGCTTCGTGCCTCTGGACATAGTGAAGAGCTTTTGCGGAAATGCCATCCTCGATCCAGAGGAAGATTGTGATGTAGGTCACGTGCTACAAAATCACAATGTCTGCTGTACCAGTAACTGTAAGTTTCAAGAAGGTGCAGTTTGCTCTCCATACAACCATCCTTGCTGCACAGAAACCTGCCAGGTAGCTCCAGAAACACAAAAGTGCTATTTAATTTACAGCTACGAATGTTATGATACTCCATTCTGTTCAGGCACGGATTTCAGAATGTGTCCTCAGTCTAGATCGCTCCCAAATAATTCAAGCTGTGGGGATCAAGGACAATGCTGGCACGGAAATTGTGTCCCATTTTGTCAGCTCTTGGGACAACGACTAGATCCACCTCGTCGTCTAGAAGCCTGCACAAGCGACACAGACCGGACAATTATGTGCAAGCACAGTTGTTGGGAGCCTGGACAGGACGAAGTTTGTAGGGTAATGGGCAGAGCGAAGAAAGACGGCACACCATGTTTGTTTGGTTACTGTCATAAAGGTGAGTGCATTGAACCAGCAGATATAAACGACGAGTTTCCCCCGAAGAACGCTCAAAAGAAGTTAAGAACCAACCACTCGTCCAGGTTGTATGGCTTAAACTTTCTGCTAGCAACTTCTTGCGCTTTTACTTTCTTCACCTTTCTAGCTGTTCTATAGAACATAAAAATTCAACTTTATCAATAATTAAATTTCAGTAAATAAGTTGATACGGCTCCGTAAGAAAATCACAAAAGAAAATATAATTGTGTTTATCCATTGCTACGTTTAAAGACAAGGATTTGCAACGTCTATGTTTCCTGCGCTAATGTAAGCTGTTTTACTGCATAGAACTGTAAGATATTGTATCACATAGAAATGTAAGCTATTGTATCATATAGAAATATAAGCTATTGTACCAGATAGAAATATGTGCTATTGTACCGCATGTGCATGTAAACCATTGTGTCACATAGAAATATAAGCTATTGTACCACATGGAAATATAAGCTAGTGTACCCCGTATACATATAAGTTATTGCGCCACGTAGAAATATAAGCTCTGTACTCTATAAAGTATAACGTTAGTTTAGTGTGTCATCTACATTCTTTACTTATTGTACAACGCATTATATTTTACACAGTTTAATACAGACTGATATATTAAACATTGCTGCAGTATCCACTAGTATATCATCTATTTTAGCTTACTATGCCACATATACTATTTGTTTTCATACCATACATTAAGTGTTGTTACTGTTCTACTATATACTTAAAGCAGAATTCTCAGGTGGTGATTCATTCTATCTTCTGCTCTTCTATGTGTAGAATGTAAACTGTAGATGTATTGCTATTCATTTCTGTGTATATTTGCATTATTGTCCACTGGAATAATGTTATTTCTTACATTACTATTCTATGTTGTTTTGCGTCTGTTTTGTTACTCACTTCACGGACTTACTTGCTTCCAGGTTCATTCTCTCTCAGTGGAAATAGTAATACAGAAGCAGCAACTTTACAGTTGAAATGACTTTAATGATGCACGGGGTGACGATGAGTCGATGAGCGATATGACGAGAACGACAAAGGCATCAACAAAATCCATTGACACAAGACTGGACAACTCTACGATATATGTTCCCGGCAGACTACTGTCGCCATCAGAACAACCTAGTACACTCTATTCTACATCTATTTCACTAAACAACATTTCTAACAGCCTAATCTACGTCTATCTCAGACGATACACAAAACACAACTGTCCCTCAGTCACATGATTTCTTTCTCACCTGACCTTTTTTCCTATCATTCCTCATCCGTGACCTTCGTGCAATCTGAGACAAAGCAGATGGACTCTACTCACAAACAGCTGATTACTTTAGAAGATAACTCTTTTTATACAAATATTCCAGTTCTCAGATGAGTTATCCAAACATTCAATATACTGCTATATACTACGTGTTATTGTTGGACTACATACTAAGTAATTTTACCACATAGAAATATAAACTAATGTACCACATAGAAATGTTACCTACTGTATAATATAGAAAAATAAGCTATTGTACCACATAAAAATATAAGCTATTTTACCATATAGAAGTATAAGCTAATGTCAGTCAGTCATTTGCATGTCCCTTGCGGAACTTTCCCTCCCTAACAACTCTCCTGTAGAGCTCTAGGTTGTAAGCAAGATGCCCTGCTGTTGATACATCCATTTTCAGATCATCAACGATGTCTTGCAGCCATCTTCGCCTTGGTCTTCCTCTCTTTCTTTTTCCCATTATGTACCCTTCCAGGAGGTATCCTCTAGACTATCTTGACGTTTAATGTGTCCAAAATATTTACGTTTTCTCTGTTTAATCCTCTTTACCAGCCACCCTAGTAAAGCTATTGTACCACATAGAAATACAAGCTGTTATTGTACAAGTGTACTACATACTAAGTGTCGTTATTGTACTACATACTGAGTATTGTTATTGTTGTACTCCATCCTAAGTATCGTTATTGTTGTATTACATATTAAGTATCGTTATTGTTTTACTACATACTAAGTGTCGTTATTATTGTAGTACATACTAAGTGTCGTTATTGTAGTACATACTGCTGCGCTCTACAAAGCTGAACCATACACTACTGTACCAGTTGCTCCTTACTATATGATGTTGCACTGTATACTTACTGTGTGCAGCACAAGCAGGTACAGGCGGATAGATGAGACACATCAGCAAATGTCATTTACACATGTAGTTACTAAACAGAAACGGTGTCATAGATCTCAGTGTCTCACATATTTAACACAATAAAATAATAGGAGCTTACCATCCCTTCTCAGACAATTTACTTTCTCTTAAAAGATTTTCTTTTACCGATTCAAAAGTAATTATCTCTGCTAAATAACATATTACTAACTCAGACTATCCCGTCACTGTTAAAATGTTTTTATTTAAACTGAATGACCCAAGCAAACTTTGATGAAATGTCAGCATATTAATTTAGCATGTAAGTCAGCAAAATTTAATTGATTACCATCCAGTGAGATTGTCAGAAAAATAGATTTGACAAATTTTGTTCTTAGACCTCGCATAAATTTACACTTGCCCTTCATGTGTTAATTTGTCAGCTATTGTCGTTTGATATATAAATCTAGAAAATTATCTTATCTTATATCTTATAACCTTCCCGTGCCGTTAAACGTCACATAAGGCTCGCAAAGTAGTTCGCCAGTTTTGCCTGTCTTCGGCGAGTCCTTCAAACTCATCAAGGGACCCTAGCCTGTTAATTTGGCCTCTCTTAACAATGACCTCTTCAGAGCCTCACGCGGTCTGCCTCTCTCTCTTTGGCCTGTTGTGTTCCACTTGATAGCTTGTCTTGGGATTCTCTGATCATTTCCTCTCATCAAGTGATCAACTTATGTCCATCTCCTTTTCCTGATCACCCATGAGACTGGTTGTTGTTCAGTCATCTGTCTTATCTCTGCATTATTCTTAAATTCGCTCCACTTGATGCCGAGTACTTTCCCCGGGCACCTGTTTCCAAAAGAGTCTAATTTCCTGTCTATCTCCTTAGCCGTTTTCCAGCCCTCGCATGCATAAATGAGGGTGGACATTACACCTGAATTGAACAGTCTTAACTTGGCTTTTGTGCCCATAACTTTTGAATTCCATATGTTCTCAAGGTTCTTGAAGATCGATGCTGCCTTTGCAATTCTGATTCTAACTTCCTTTGTAGTGTCACCGTCCTGGTCCATGTAGCTGCCAAGGTATGCAAATTGATTGACCTCCTCAATATCCGTCCCCTCCATGTGTATTTGAATAATGAAAATTATCTACTCTTACTTTAAACATACTCAATCAATAGACAGAAAAATTGGTTAAACTTAATCTATCCATGTCTAATGTTTTTTGTTTGGGCTTTTTATTTGTTTTGTTTAATACTTATCTGATTGTTGGAATTAAATTTTCACTATTTTTCATTCACGTAAAATCTATTGCATCATTATTATTTTATATTGCTGGTAGATGTAAGTGTTCATATTTTACTATAGAAATAAACTTTTGATATATTTCAGCAGTTTGGTTGTCCGCTTGCCATTATTTCACTTTGGTAGGCTGTCCATAATTTTCTCCCTGGGATCTCCTCTGTCTCCCATTCAGATTATCTGAGACGTCCATGTGACCTGGATTTTGTACTATCAAACACTAGGAACATTTGTCAAGACGAGATCTGTAAAACTTTCAAGACTGTCAGACAACTACTAGCATCCAACCATTTGTTGTAGGTTTATAACCTGAGCTTTCGCTGGCAAGTTCTGTAGACAAGAAGGGTTAGGGTTAGGGTCAAGGTCGTACATCCCTCGATCTAAGCGTGTATGGTCCAAACTGTTCCAATAGGAGGAATAGAAAAACAAAGGAGGAAGGAAAGAATGTCCTGGTTAATTATAAATCTCTTGGCAGTAGATCTCGTTAAGTTGCCACTTAGTTTAGAAGGCGTCTAAGTACCGAAGTGGTTAGCGCAATAGTCTGTCACACGGAAGGCCGGTAATTAGAACCCGGCTGGAGGTGCTCCAGTCACTCGGCTATAGAAATATATACTTTGCTTCTTCTGGAGCTAGTCTTATTTTGTTTCTCATATACCTTTCCAGTTTGAGGGGACAAATATACGTTTTGATAGGGCTCGACGACTTGTTTCATACAACTGGATATTTAATGCTTCTGAAATGTCCTCTCTTCATGTCTTGCGTGAGTGGCCTCTTCCTCTGTTACCTACAGACCTTAGTGTGAATGTTTTCTGTGATATCCTGTCTGGTGGTAACCATGTAAAATGGCCAAACCATTTGACTTGCTGTTTCCGAACATATTGCAATACTGGTTTTACTCCAACCTCTGTCCTGATGGTGTCATTTCCTGTTTGCTCCTTTCTTGTCACATTTAGTATTCTCCTTAAAAATATCATTTCTATTGTGATGATTTCTCTTTTGCTGTTGTCTTTTTTTTTTATTGAATACATAGAGTTGAGAGGAAATTGTGTTGTACAGTGCCAGGTTTGTTTCAGTTGTGATACATTTATTTTTAAGCAAAGGCGTCATTTGTCCAGTGATCTGATTTGCTTTATCGCATTTGTTCTCAATCTCAGCGTCAATTTTACCTAGATATTTGAATCATGGGGGATGTAGTCAGTATGAAGCAGATACAGGAAGATAGCTTATATTATTTTTTAATACAAGATGGGATGGTATTCAAAAGGTCATTCTAAGATAGAATTTGATGGGAAAGGAATGGAATAGGTGTATTGATTGAACATGGCCAATATGGGGAAGCAGGTTTTTTTTCCTTTACGTTTCTTGGTGGCTCACTATCTTGGTACAGAAGAGGGCTTTACAAAGGGCTTCTTCAGGTTAGTGGTGGTACCAAAAGAAACAAATAATTTATTGGATTGGTTGATAAAGTCCAAATCATCATGGCATAGATGGCAAAGACAAAAGTTGAGAGTATGGGTTAGAGTCATTCCTTTTATTATAGTCTACACAGTTTTGTAGGATTAGACCTCGAAAAAAAAATCGTAGACAAAGCACTTTAGTGAGACGTGAGAGAAAGAAAAATCACAAGAGAATTACCTGGGATTCGAACACGGACTCCGGTAGGACGACCAGCCGTCTAGCCACGAGAGGACAGCGTACTATCGACTTAGCCAACTAGCACGCCATGTGATTTTTCTTTCTCTCACGTCTCACTAAAGTGCTTTGTCTACGATTTTTTTCGAGGTCTAATCCTACAAAATTTGTTCTCTTACTTTATCGTGCCGAAGCCCCGTAGTTTCATACTTATAAAAAAAAAAGTTCCTTTTATTATAGCCTGTGGTTGGTTTCCTATACTTTATATATATCTCAGAAAACGTAAACCCCAACTCTTGTACATGATATATAACAGAACATGAGGCAGAGAAAGAAAATGTGACAACACAAATTGAGGCGGAGAAATAAACTATGATAACAGAAAATGAGGTGGAGAAATAAACTATGATAATAGAACATGAGGCGGAGAACTAAACTATAATAACAGAAAATGAGGTGGAGAAATAAACTGTGGTAACAGAACACGAGGCGGAGAACTAAACTATAATAACAGAAAATGGGATGAAGAAATAAACTGTGGTAACAGAACACGAGGTGGAGAACTAAACTATAATAACAGAAAATGAGGTGGAGAAATAAACTGTGGTAACAGAATACGAGGCAGAGAAATAAAGTATGATAATAAACATGAGGCAGAGAAATAAAGTATGATAATAAACATGAGGCAAAGAAATAAAGTATGATAATATACAAGAGGCAGAGAAATAAAGTATGATAATAAACATGAGGCAGAGAAATAAAGTATGATAATAAACATGAGGCAGAGAACTAAACTGACAGCTTACTGCTACAGAATGTTAAAAAGAAGCCAACTGCTCCAAAACAGTTTCATTGAATGAACAAACAGAGTCTATGTACAAAAGGAGAAGTATTGAACTGGAGGTTTTTCTGACATTCATGTAGCTTTCATTCTAGTCCAGTACAGTTGAGACTATTGGAGGCACCAACACACAGGATGCACTGGATTATCTCATAATTAACTTCTGATAGTTAATAAGAAATGTTACTCATTGATGACTGAGTTAGTAAGAAATGT
This sequence comes from Achatina immaculata, assembly GCA_009760885.1. Taxonomy (NCBI): domain Eukaryota; kingdom Metazoa; phylum Mollusca; class Gastropoda; order Stylommatophora; family Achatinidae; genus Lissachatina; species Lissachatina immaculata. Next base: position 18,675,380 of record CM019703.1, on the reverse strand, counting down.
TACTCATTGATGATTGCTAGAATATGAAGTGCAATGAAGCAGACTTGGGTATGTCCCAAATGTAATGGACATGACTGGAAGGCACATTTTCTTAGAACATCTCAAAGAATCAGTTCACATGGGAGAATTTTACATGTGGTGAAATATCCCTCTTATTCTTTTTTCCAAAAATCACAATCAAAATAATCATTCATGACATGTGGATGTGTGTATGTATGTATGTATGTTCCAACATCACTCCGGAACGCCTGCAGCAATTTCAACCAAACTTGGTACACATATGACTTAAAATCTGGAAATGTATAATGTGGGGGTAAAACACCCATATCTCCCCTAGGGGAGTACGAAGGGATGATAAACTTTCCACTAAAGTGAAGAGAACAAAAGAATGGTCTAAGGGAGATAATGGTGAAATAGAGCATTGCTGATCTAAGAGAGGCATTTCTAGTCTCCCTATGCAAATCCAAATAATTTTGATAGTGTAAATAATTCTGATGGTCTCTTTTGTTTCAATTATATTTGTAAAAATAAATTTTAGCTTTTTCAAATTAGGGAGAGCGAGAGAGAGAGGGGGAGAGAGAAGAATAGGAGAGAGAATGGGAGAGAGATTGACTGATTGATTGATCTTCATTTCAAAAGGGTTAAGAATTGGGCACGCAGGCCCGTCTGACATTTTGCCCTTTATCATACAACTTTCGCTGTATTCCAGACATTCTACAAGTATGCTGTTCATGTAACAAACATAATTAACTTTGAAGCTGAGAGACATAAAATAAAATATAACATTTACGTTTCGCTCTTATCCATTCACTCAGTACAGAAGTAACTAAATAAATATACAAATGACTATCTACTAAACAAAAATTTCGAGACTATTCAGAATAAATACTTAACTGTATTCGGTGTCTGTAAGAGCAGTCTAAAATAACTTTTAAGTTTTATGATTTATAGAGGCATGTATTCGACATCAAATAGATACTGAGAAAGTTTGTAGTTGTAGGAATGAGTATAATTTATATTTTTTTATGCAGGATGGTATAACAGGATTTTAGTGGTCTTGTTCTTTCTGTCTGTACTGTTGGTGTGTACTGTGTGTTAATGGGGCTAGACTTTCATCTTGATCTTCTTGAGTTGAGGTTACTGGACTAGTTATACACAGAATTCCAGCTCTAGCTCTCATTTGCTGGATTAGTTAAACACTGTTCCAGCCATACTTCTCATCCAGGCTCTTCAAAACCTCACGTTGACGACAACTGGTACAGATAGTCAAGTAAATCCTGGGTAACGGTGACTTGGAACATTTATTCATGGAAGGATGATAATGTTGATGAAAATAACGTTAAATCTGACTGCCGGCTGGTTATCCCTGCCATGTGGTCAGTCCATTCATACTTACTACTGCAGTACAATTATAACGTTCATATGTTCCACGAAGACATCACACCGCACAAAAAACCTCCACAAAGTTACACGTTCAAACCAAAACAGACCACACGCACTCAGCGTTGCCTCCACAATTTCCTATCACGGGTTTTGCAGTCCACGTGACCTTCTCGAAGGATCTCAACAGGAGAAAATTCCCCAAAAAAAACCCCATAATTATGCCCTTACTATCAAGCCAGCAGTTGCTACACGAATACTGCTATAATGGGAGGGTATTCCAAAGATGAGCAGCAGAATAATTAAATCTATTCTTGTAAAGATCAAGTCTAGGTTTTGGAAGACATATGTTGTTCAAGCATTGGCTGCACTTTTGGGCTAAATTTAAACAGGTTCCATAGATAAGGCGGGGCATGCCGTGAAAGAATTTGATGTACTAACTTGGCTTTGTTGATGAAGAACATGTTCTTAAGAGGTAGTATTTTGATACGTTTGTGGTGGTTAGTTGTTTGTGCTTGATCTTTGTCACTAATAAGCTTTACTGCTCGCTTTTGGAGTGAGCAAAGCCTCTTTCTACTTGACACTGAGCAACCATCCAAGATTGTTGAGCAATAGTCTAAATGTGTTTGTATATGTGATATGTAGTATGTCTTCCTTGTGTCTTGTTCGATGAAGTGCCTAATTTTGGCTAACTGGTATACTTTTTGTGCAATGAGTTTTGTTAGACCTTGCACATGAGAACTCCAGGTCAGATGTTGATCAAAAATAAGACCTAGTGGTTTGTGCTCGCTAACGTTTTCTATCTGTGATGTTTCTGTACAGAGCGGAAGTGTTGTTTTTGTTGCGTTTTGTAGTTTCTGCCTTGTTGTTATGAGATTTGATTTTCTTATATCGATATTTATAATCATGCCATTATTTTTGCTCCATCTAATTAAATTGTATAACTCGATCTGAAGAGTTGATTCTAGATTAGTACAATCGTAGTAACTGGTGTAGACTATGCAATCATCAGCAAAAGGTCACAAGGAGAATGTTTAAGATGAAGTGGAAGATCATTGATATAGACAGCAAAGAGCAAATAGCCTAGAATAGAACCTTGCGGAACACCAGTGTCAACTATAATAGAATTTGACAGAGAACTGTTGAAGAATACTACCTGTTGTCTGTCTGAAAGAAATGATGCAATTAATTTTATTAGGTCAGGGCACAATTTATAAATCTTTATATTTCTTACAAGAATATCGTAGTCAGTCATATCAAATGCCTTGTTAAAGTCGACAAAGATAGCATCACATAGTCTGTCGTCATTTATGTTTACTAACCAGTTTTTGTCATTTTAGTAAGAGCTGTGTGGCAGGAATGATTGGTCCTAAACCCTTACTGACTGTCTATGAGTAAACGGCTCTTTTGCATGCGTTGTAGAGTTATTTTGTATATGTGTTTTTCGAATGGTTTTGATAATGACGATAATATGGATATTGGTCTATAGTTTGTAAGATTGTTGGATGAGCCAGCTTTAAAGAGAGGATACACCTTAGCAGTTTTAAAAGCCTCTGGGAAATAACATTTTGCAATGCACTGATTGTAAATATATGTTAGTGTATGTGAAATGACAGGTGCAGCATAACGTAAGATTTTATTACTAATATCATCAAGCCCAGCTGTATTGTTGTTTTTTTAAGGTTAAGAGATAACTGTGAACTTCACTGACTGTTAATGGAATGTGTAACTGTTTAAAATCAGTACATGTCCTGTCCAGGAGTGTTTGTAGTTCATGTAAGTCGCATACAGGAGCTGGTATTGATGATTTAAGAACGTTGATTTCTTCTCTGAAATGTGTACTGGTAGTGTATGCAAGATTGGTGGCTTGAAAAATCAAATGCTTTTATTTTATTTGATTGGGTATTTACGGATTTCCAGATTGATTCACTGTCTGATTTATTCTGTAATAGATTCCTAAAATAATTTTTTCTCTTATCTCATTAAGTATTGAACTTTGTTTCTGATTGAACGGTAGCTCCTAAAGTCCTTGATTTTATGCGCCTGGTCACAAGGGGAGAAAGGGGGAGAGAGACAGAGAGCGAGAGAGATAGATCTGAGTTCACAGAGGTTTCCGGCCGAATCGGGCTATCCTGTATCCGGAAACCGATTTTTTCCGCTAAGGCGGGCCGTTCTGTATCCGGAAACCGAGATTTTGCGTCACCTCTGGTGGTCCTATATACGGACACCATGTTTTCCCTCCAGCACGGGCCTTCTCGAATCTGGAAACTGGAATTTCCTGCCCTCCCAGGCCGTCTCGTATCCGGAAACAGAGATTTTTCGCCGGCATCGGCTGTCCCGTTTCCGAAAACCGTGGTTTCCAGCCATCACGAGCCCACCTACATCCAGAATCCGAGGTTTCCCACCATCAGAGCTAGTCCCCTATCCGGATACCGATGTTTACCGCTATCTCGGGCTGTCCCTCACCAGGAACCGACGTTTACCTCAAAACTGGGCCGTCCTGTATCCGGAAACTGAGGTTTTCCACCAGCTCGGGCTGTTCCGTATCATGAACCCGACATTTTCTTGCCAGCAATGGCTGTCGCACATCCGGAAACCGAGGTTCCCCGCCGGCTTTGGCCGTTTCGCAACCGAAACCGAGATTTCTCGCCAGTTAGGGCGGTCATGTAACCAAAACCTCGGTTTCCCGCCGGCTTGTGCCGTCTCGCATCGGGGAACCGAGGTTTCCTGTCAGCACGCTCTGTTCCGTATCTTGAAACCAAGGTGTCACGCCAGTTCCGGTCATCCCGTAAAAGGAAACCAAGGTGTCTCGCCGGATTGGATGTCCCGTGGGCTGGGGCCGACTTGTAACCGGAAACAGAATTTTCCCTCACCATGGGCTGTCCCGTATCCTGAGACAGAGGTTCCCCACCAGCACGGGCCGTTCCTTATCCGGAAACTGTTTATCGCAGTACGAGACGTTACGTATCCGGAAATCGTAGTTACACGACCGGTCAGGCTTTCTCGTACCCGGAAAACACCGTTTACCCCCAATTCTTGCCTTCCTGTATCCGGAAACTGATGTTTCCCGCCAGCTCGGGCTGTTCCGTATCCGAAAACCGAGGTTTCCCGCCATATTAGGTATCCCGATATCGTGAAACCAAGGTTTCCCGCAAGCACCGACAGTCTCGTATCCGGAAACCGATAATTTCCTGCCAGCAATGGCTGTCCCATATCCGGAAACCGAGGCTACACGCTGGCACCGGCCGTCCAGTATCGAAAATTCAGGTTTAACGCCGGTTCGGACAGTCTATTTACCGGAAGCTCGGTTTTCCGCCAGTATGGAATTTCCAGTATCGGAAACCGACGTTCTCCTCCAGCTCGGACCGTCCCACATTAGGAAAACTTTTTTTGCCACCGCCACTGGCCGTCTCGTATCCGAAAACCTATGTTTCCCGCCAGGAAGAGCCTTCCCGTATCTGGAAACAGTTTCTCGGTAGCTATAGTTTTCCCGTATACGAAAACCGAGGTTTACAGCCAGCTGAGGCCTTGCCGAATCCGCAAACTGAGGTTTACCGCCAGGTGGGGTTTTCCGATTCTGGAAACCGAGGTTTTCCGCCAGCATGAACCGTTCTGATTTCGCAAACCGAGGTTTACTGCTCGATCCGACCGTCCCGTACCCGGAAACCGACGTATCTCGCCAACTCGGGCCCCTCCCGTACCCGGATCTGAGATTTCACTCCGGATAGGATCGTCCAGTAACCGAAATCGAAGTTCGCCGCTAGCTCGGCCCGTCCCTTATCCGGAAGTCGAGGCTTTCCGCTAGTTCGAGCCGTCCCGTATCCAGAAACCGTTGTTTCTCTCCAGCTGTGGCCTTCCCATATATGAAAATCTACGTTGCCCGCCAGCTGGGCCGATCCAGATTCTCGAAATCCAGGGTTGCCGCCAGCTCGGGATGTTCCGTTTGTGGATACCTAGATTTTCCGCTAGCTCGGGTTGTCCTGTATACGGATATCAAGTTTACGACCATATCAGGCCGTCCAGTATCCGAAAATTGAGTTTTACCGCAAACTCTGGCCATCCCGTAACCGGAAACAGAGGTTATCCGATAGCTCGCCCCGTCGAGTTTCAGGAAGCGAGGTTTACCGTTAGCGTGGGCGTCCTGCATCAGAAAACCAAAGTTCACCACCTGCTCGGGCCGTCCAGTATTTATACATCGAGGTTTCCCGCCAACATGAACAGTCCCGTGTCCGGAAATCGACTATTGCCGTAGCTCGGGCTGTCCCGTATTCGAAACCGAGGTTTCCCGCCAGCCCTGTCAGTCGCGCATCCGGAGACCGAGGTGTCTCTCCAGCTGTGCCTGTCCCGATTCCTGTAAATGAAGTTTCCCACCAGCTGAAACCGTCCCTGTTCCGGCAGCACTGGTAGCCCTGTATTATGAAACCGAGGTTTCCTGAGAGCGCGGACTGTCCCACATGCAGAAAACGAGATTTCCCGCTAGCTTGGCCCCGTCGATATCCGCAAACCGAGGTTTGCAGCCAGCTCGGACCGTCTCGTATCCGTAAACCGAGGTTTTCCGCCAAGCTGTAGACGTCCCGTGTATGGAAACATACGTTTTCCGTAAATTAGGCCCATTCTTATTCTGGAAAACCAGGTTTCCTTCCAGTTGGTCTGTCCCCTATCTGGAAACCAGAGTTTCCTCATAGCACGTACCGTCCTGTATCCGTAAGCCGAGGTTTCCGTCAGTTCGGGCAGTAACGCGTCCGGAAACCGAGGTGTAGCGCAGCTGGGACCATCTTGTATCCGGAAACCGAGGTTTCCTGTCGGATCGGGCCGTCGCGTATCCGCAAACAAATTTTCACGCCAGCTCGGGCGGTCCAGTATCCTGAAACCGAGGTTTTCCACCAGCCGGGACCGTCCCGTTCCCGAAACTGATGTTGCCCGCCAGCACAGGCGGTCCCGCATCCAAAAGCGGCACTGTCCATACCGTATCTGCAAAACGAGGCTCCCCCACCCAGCTAAGGCTGTCTCGTATCTAGAAATCGAGGTTTCTCACCAACACGGGCTGTCTCGTTTCCTGAAACCGAGATTTCCCTACAGCTCAGCCGTTTTGTATCCGGACACCGATGTTTCCCACCAGCACTGGCCTTCCCGATTACGGAAACGGAGTTTTCCCGTCGGCTTGGGTCGTCTGCAACCCGGAAACCGCCATTTTCCGCTAGCTGGGGTCGTCCCGTATGCGGAAATCTGGGTTTCTCAACAGCACGGGATGTCTCGTTTCCGGAAACAGAGATATCCCGCCAGTTCAGTCGTCCTGTATTCGGACACCGACTTTTCCCGCCCGGACGGGTTGTCCCGATTCCGGAAACCAGGTTTTTCTATCAGCTCTGGTCGTCTCATGCCCGGAAATGCCGTTTACCTTTAGCTAGGGTCGTCCCGTATCCAGAAATAGATGTTTCCCATTAGTTAAAACCATCCAGTATCCGGAAACCGAGGTTTCCCACCAGCTAGCACCGTCATGGTTCCGGAAACCGACATTTCCAGCAGGTTCTGAATGTCCCGTATCTGGAAATCGACATTTCCCGCCAGCTTATGTAGTACCGTATATAGAAATCGAGGTTTTTTGCCATAATGGGTCGTCCTGTATCCAGAAATCGAGGTTTCCCGTCAGCATTGTCCGTTCCGTTTCCTGAAAACGACATTTCCCGCCAGCTGGGGCCGTCCTACATCCGGAAATCGAAGGGGACGAGACATCTGAAGCTGGCGGGAAATGTTTTCCTGATGGGGGACCTGTCGAGCAGGGGGGAAACGTCAGTTTCCTGGTAGGGGATGAATAGTGGTTACGGGAAAGAAAGGTTTCAGCAAAAGGAATGGCTTAAAGCTGGCGGGATACATATGTTTCCAGAATGGAGCGGCCCGAGCTGGTGAGAAAGGTCGTTTTTCAGAAACGGGACTGCTGAAGCTGGACTGGTGGGAAAATTAGGTTTCTGGAAACAGGGCGACCCGTACTGGTGGGAAACGTGGGTGTCCTGAAATAATAAGGTCCAAACTGGCGTGAAAATTTGGTTCCCGGGTGCTGGTCAGTCAGATCTGGCGGTAAACCTCGGTATGCGGAAACGAACGGCACGGGATGGCGGGAAACGTCATTTCCAGAAAAGGGATTGCCCAAGCTGGCGGGAAACATCGTTTCCTGGGCACAGGACGGCCCAAGCAGGCGTGAAAAGTCGATTTCCGCAAACGAGACTGCCCAAACTTGCATGAAACGTTGTTTAGAGGAAACAGAACGACCCGTTAGAACGGGGTGTCCAGTTAACGGAAATCCCCATTTCCAGATAGCTCGTGCCAGGTTATGGTTAGGTTTAGGGTTAGAGTTAGGTTTAGGTTTAGGGTTAGGGGTTAGGGGCTAGGGTTAGGGTTAGATATGCATATTATTATACAAAGTTTGATGCAATACATATCGGCGCTCTTCAACGGGCTTAATAACTCTAACAAAAAAGGTACGATTACTCTTATAATTTTGTGAACTCTATTCAATTGTGTGTTCATGAGAATGTGTCATATTTGTAGTTTACATCCCCGTCTTTGACGCTGAAAACTGGTGTATTAGTCTTTTTTAACACTCCCATTATTTGTACCCAATACGTGACAAGAAAAAAAAATACAAGTTGTTATAAAAAATACAAATATAAAGTATGGCTGACACAATGAGCTCAGATTTCATTTACACTATTTTTACGATTTCAAAGCACATGGCAAAACTGACCACACTTTATCTTTCGTCTGCTCTCGGTCCTTTATTTTAAATACTGCCATAAACAAGGTAGAAGCTTCACGCCATGTATGAAAAATAAAATCATGGATATTAAAACATAGTATTTATAGAAAACATCCACTTTCGTTTTCTATCTTGAAAGAAAAAGAAATTTATAGAATGAAAAAGGTAAATGCAACGGTCAATACTTTTATAATCCCGTGAGCTTTACCCACCATAGCGTTTATGTTAACGTGAAAGGTATATTTATTTTTCACTTGTAAACATGTATTATCTCACTCTTACCAATGTAAGACAGTCGGAATTTTGAAAAAAAAAAAGAGAGGAAGGCAGGGATAATTATATCTACTTTTTAAAGTCAGAATATCTAGAGAAAAATGAAAAAATCTGAAAGAAAAAAACGAATTTCACTTTCAAGTCGCTGTAATATTTCCATTATTTTCTAGCCAGTGTTTTGTACACCATCTTTATCATGATGATGATGATGATGATAATGATGATGATGATGGCACTAATGATAATAAATTTACAGCTTATGCTATGCGTTTTTTCATTAATTCAAAAATTATTGTTGTTATGTTTAAAAATTAATGATCGGACATAACATTTACTTACCACCTCTCTCTCTCTCTCTTCTCTGAACCTTAAGTGCCCAGAACACAGTGGGCTTCCGCAAGGGTTTTCCACAAACGCCTGTCCTTTGTCTTTTTTCCGCTCTTACTCAACATCCTCTCTGTTGTTCTTCTCCACGTCTCCTTTGGTCTATCCTTACTTCTGTTCCCCTGTGGTGTCCATCTTAGTGCTGTTTTTGGTAGTGAGTTGTCAGTCAATCGGAGCACATGTCCCAACCATTGCCAGCGTCTTTCCTCAATAATTGCTGTACATATTACTTAACATAGCAGATTTTAAAACATTAAGTATCACTTTGAGAATTGAGGTGGGGTGGCAAGATATGCTACTGCACGGGTAGTAAAAATTCCTACCGCAAGCCCGGGTTATATCATCTATGAACGAGTAAGTGAGTGACGTACTCACTTTATGATTTCACAGTATAGTAACCCTATTCCCCTACTTTCTCCCCAGTTACATTTTACTATCACCACAGGAAAACAGTAATGACATAGGAACAAAAGACAAACTTCCACGTCTTATTACTACTGAAAATCCGGTGACATTATTTTGTAGCTCTTTGGGCAATAAACCAACACATTTCTCACGTGCACACACAGACAACCTCAACCTCGCTAACCACTCTGAGACAATGTGAAGGATTCAGCCCGACAGACCTAGAAAATTGTGACTTTAGATGTAAGGAAGAAAACTTTAGAATACAGCAATATTCTTTTGAGAAACCACAACTTTGCCCCCGCCCCTGACCTTCAAACTGGTCAACCTTGACACACTTCCAATACAACACAATATACTCACTGCCCCATTTTAGAACTCAGTTTTTGAAACTGTGTAAACGTTTTAACTTGTACGAACTCCCTGTAACTGCGAGCTGTTGTTCTTCGCAACCGATGCTGTAGAGATGTTGAGGCACAGCATGGTATCAGCGTGGGAGCGGGTTACGGCGGCTACTTTTTCAGTCCCGGAGTACAGCTAAAAAGCAGGGGGTGTGCAGTGCTTCTTTAGCAGACTCCACCACCATGGGGACTACAGGGATCCCTGCCCTGTTAGCCAGGCTATGCTTGTTACTGGGGGAACCACGGAGAGGTGGGACAAGGTCAGCTATGGATGGCTAACCCTGACATATCAGTTATGGGTCGCTGATTACCTTATTAGGTGTCTTCACCCTCTGTAAATGTTTTAAATTCACCACATTTCTCTCTCTCTCTCTCTCTCTCTCTCTCTCGGCCTTAAGTGCCAAAGGCACATGGCGCTTTCCACAAACGCCTGTCCTCTGTTCTTGCCCAGGTGAGAAAATACCATCTCCGTTGTTCTTCTCCGTGTCTACCCTTTGGTCTACCCTTACTCCTGTGGTGTCCATCTCAGTGCTATTTTTTTTTTTTTTTGGTTGTGAGTCGTCAGCCATCCGGAGCACGTCTCCCAACTTCATATGGTCACTATTATTTATTATTGTGCCACTTGGTCAGTCGTATTAAATATTTTTCCTCTTAGACCTCCCACCTTTTTTTTAACCATGATTTTTCGGTGATCGTCTGATACTCCAACGTCTTCTCACGAAATGTCCAAAGAAAATGGCCTTTTTCGTAAGGTTCAGTTTTATCCTTCGAAAACATGTACTTTTCTGGGCATCCCTAGGCAGTCTCCTTCACCATAACACGTCTTTACTGCTTTCAATTTATGTTATATCTATTCAAAATTCCACGTGAAGTAACCCGGAGATATATATATATATTCTCAATTTTTTTGCATCATGTACCCTTTTCACAGAATGTCATTTCTCTTCACGTCCCACTCACCATTCCCCCAACGAATGTCTCAAAAAATACTCATATAAAATTCCAACAACAGTTGGAGTCTGTTAATCTGCTCTTTGTCGCAGACTCATAAGACTGTCGAGCAAATTTTAAGCTTCTAATATAGATGGTGCACTGCATGTATTTGAAAATATATAAATCAGAACAATAAACATTGAAATACTTGTTTTTTAAAATGGTGGTTTCAAAATGTCTGAATTTATAAGTAACAACTGTATCCTTAGTATTAATATTACGCGTGCTGCGGTGAAGTAGCGGTTAGCACACTTGCCTGGTTTAATTTCACACTCAGTCGAAAGTTTATGTTAACGTGAAAGGTCTCTCGTTGCGTGTGTCTTTTTTACTTCTTATATTTCACTTGTAATGTGTGGTCTCACGCTCCTAACAACGTAAGACGCTGGAATGTTTAAAAATGATGTTTATTTTAAAATCTAGACACTTACACATTTTTAAATCTAGAGACATATTTCTAAAAGCTGCAAAAACAAATTCAACTAATCGCAGTAATCTTTTAAATATTTTTCGACAGTGTTTGCAACACACAACATATTTATGATGATTATCATGACGACGACGACGATGAAAATCGAAGTTGGCACTAGACTTTTCTTCCAATCTTTTCATTTCATTTCTTCGCTTTACCCCGTCCCCTCCCTTTAAAAAAAAATAATCTATCTCACACTGTGGCGCCACTATTAGCGCAGGATTATCATAGCAATATTGAAATGCCTTGTTATTCAACGCAGTTTAATGAAGATCATTCACTATCATAGTCAACTTAGCTGTCAAATAGGTGCCTGATTCTCTTGTGCTAGGTTTACTGGAGCTACTCACTTTCAAATAGATCAGTGACTCTCATATCTTTTCCGGCCGCCGTCCATTTCCTTTCAAACAATAAAACCACAAAACAGTGATTTTGCTCACATGGTTCTGATGTTACCGGTGCCTCTCTTTCCCGCCCCGCCCTACCTCCACCCACCGTCAACTGGACCTTCCCAACACCCAAAATATTAGTTTGTTACTGTTTGTTTTACACTTCTACGTGATCATATCATTGCCTTTGTAGCCATTCCCTCTTCTTTGTATTTTTTTAAACTGAAAAGACAGAAGTTGGAGAGCTTGGTAATCACTGAACATACAGAAGGCAGAAGTTATGTTATTCTGTAGTACTGGGGGTTGGGGAGTCTTAAGGACAAAGAAGAGTTAAGCTAAGACAGGGAAGAGAAAGGTATAGGTTTTAGTATGAGTTTTGCTCGTGCGTGTTTCGGTTGGATGTAAAGGCCAAGCTGCGAGTTTATTTTTGTCTTAAGTTATTTGAGTTTGCATGCTTGGATGTTTTGACGGGAGGTTACGAAAAACCGTGCTGGGCTGACCCAAGGTCAGAATGGTCAGTTGCTGTTAGATTGTTTTGATAAAAGGAACTTTTCTTTCATTTTGTCTAGACAGCAGTGGGACTTTTTTTCTGGTACACACACACGCACACCAAAAAGGCCCCGGGGTTGACCCAGCCTCTAAAAATTGGTACCAGAGAAATCTGGGAAGATAAAGCGGCCAGGCGTGATACTGACCACATCACACTTTTATGTGCCGAAGGCCATGGAAAATACGGGCTTAACACCCTGTTCCTCAATATGCTTTAATGGCATGGAAACGGAATTTTACCTTTACCTTAATAGATGCAACGTATTTTCAGAGCTGTTGTGAAATTTTTATAACAACTTAGAATCATTCTTTTTCAAACTCATACTACAGAAATGAATAGATTATTTAATACAGACTAAAAGCAGACAAAGAATAGAAATCCAGGAAGCAAATCAGCCAAATAAATCTGGATATATTCAGTTACAGGAACTGACGTTTTCGCTTAGGGTTAGTGGAGGCTTCATTTGTCTATTTTTTTCTTGGTGTACTTACTTGTTTAATTGGTTTGGATGATGAGGAAAGTTAGGCAACTTGGTAATCACTGGACATATCATGAGAAGACAGAAGTTAGAGAACTTGGTAATCACTGGACAAGTCATGAGAAGACAGGAGTTAGAGAATTTAGTCTACATCAAAAGCCTCAGGAGAAAAAGAAGTAGAGAAAGACCAATGGAAAAAAACAAAAAATCTCAAACTGCTGACTCACACAAAAGGCACCACAAAAGGGAGCACTTCAGTTGACTGCCAACACCAAGGACAACACACTGAAACATGACATAAAATGATGCAAAAGTCAAATATTTTTCTATTACAAAGGCTATTTCTTCATGATTTCCTTCAAAATTTCTGAACAATGAAATCATCATTAAACCTGGCCACTCCCAGAATCCAAATAATATAGGTTTCAAATTTCTCCATTCCTCCAGGTTTAGACTCTGTACTTTTACTTCTCACCTCATTTTTGTTTTTGAAGCAGTGTGGAATTTCATAGTCTGGTGCCAAAGATTCCTAAAGTATAAACATAAATGTTTATAGCAATATCTTAATGTCTGCAGTATCTAGCCACATCTACCTGCCGCAGTCATTAAGATAACACTACGATACCAGAATCGATACTGGGTTAATGCACAGTTATTTTCCAAATGCACTGTAGAAAGAATGAGGAAAGCTGGCAGAAACAAGAATGGCAGAAAGCAAGATGAACACATACAAATGAACAACATATAACAAACCAATATTTAGGCAAAAGGCTTTTACAAGGATCACATACAAAAACAATACAACAGATAAAAACATGAAAATTAGATGAAAAATTTACACGTGGCATTGTTTAACTTCTTCTTCTTCTTCTTCGTTCACTTCTACCACCAAAAACCGCACTGTGAACCTACTGAATTCATGCCTGTGGTCCTCGTTAGGTCCCGTGGTCCCCTGTGTGGTCCAAAATAGACCACACGAGATCCACGAAAGGACCACAAGAGATTCAGAGTGTCACAGTGCTTTAGCCTGTATTCTTGGTGGGTCTCGGAAGCGGGATTGCGTGACACTGTGGTTTTCATTGCACCAGTTTAGTCTAGGGTTGGACTTTCTCACCGGAAGACCTCGACGTGTTTAGGATATCAGTGCATCCATCCCCGCTGGGTGAGAGGCGGTAGCCCACCCAGGCCAGAGTTGGACTTTCTCACCGGAAAACCTCGACGTGTTTTGAGATACCCGTGTATCACCGCCGGGTGAGAGGTGGTTGCCCATCCAGTCCAGGGTTGGACTTTCTCACCGGAAAACCTCAGCGTGATTAGGATACGCAAACATCCCCGCCGGGTGAGAGGTGGTTGCCTATCTAGACTTCCCTGGTCCAGTGTCTCCGACTTCAGCATTTTGCGGTCGTGGCCGCTACCCTTCCTAGTTGTGACCAGGATGGAGCTTTTGTCCAGGAGGACGAATCCTCGCCACTAGTGACTTCTACCCCTGGGTTGAGCCGGTTTAGGCATTATCCCAGTATGGGCGTGTTTGGGACGGGACCGACCTCTAGAGCAGAGGTACTGTGACATGCATAGCCCTCAAGATTCACCCCTGGTATGAGCCGGTTTAGGCAAAATTCACCAGTATGGGTGTTTATCAGGCGCTACCGACCTCTAGAGCGGAGGTGGCATGACATGTCTAGCCATCAAGTTTCACCCCTGGTGTGTGCCGGTTTAGGCATATTTCACCAGTGTAGGTGTATTTCGGACGTGGCCGACCTCTAGAGCAGAGGTACCGTCCTTCCTTGGATGTGGTAGCCGTTTCTCATGCTCCCTCTCCGGAATCGAACCCTGATTCCCCGTTACCCACATGGTAGGCATGTCACGTACCATCGACATTTGATAGGGCAGACATTTGAAAGATGCGTCGCCGGCACAGAAGGCCATGCGATCAGCACAAAGTTATCCAGAGTCACCAGTTGGGACGCCGCGCCCCGCGAAGGGCAACGACGATTGGTTTTGAACTAATAAAAGTGCTCTTTCCACGAGGGTCGGAGCTTGGTAAGCATGTATTAGCTCTAGAATTGCCACAGTTATCCAAGTAGGATCGTGTCATCTAAGGAACCTCGACTGATTTAATGAGCCATTCGCGGTTTCACCGTGAGACAGTGTGAACTTAGACATGCATGGCTTAATCTTTGAGACAAGCATATGACTACTGGCAGGATCAACCAGATAGCTTTCTTCACCGAACCTTTGTCGGATATCTGCCGACAGACCGACGCGGGGCAAAGGAGACAGCGCTCTGCTCAGAGCGGATCCCTTTCGACCCCGGCGGCGTTTCATTTCCTTTAACCGGCGGGGGCGGCTCTCTCTGCTCTAACGAGCGGAAAAGAAAGCCTGGCCACCCACAAACAACACACGTTACATACTGCAGACCCGATACTCTTTGCGAGAGATGGGCCAATTTCGAGACCATCGGTCGACAAAACCGTACTACATCATTATCACGAACCTGGCTGGCTAGCCGTTTACATGCTTCGCTCGACGGACAAACCACTTGCTTCTGCATCGAAACACCTTAACTCTCGCCGTCCGGGAAGGGAGCGAAAGCCTGTCTCCCCACGCACGGAACTCGAGAGCGCTTTTTCGCCAAAAGAACAATTGTTTAACAAATAAATAAGATTTTTAAGGGCATGCATCTTTCCCATCGCAACATATGCCTGTGAGACCTGGACACTTAACAAAACAGCTGAGAAACACATAAATGTCTTTGAATGTAAATGCTACAGAAGAGTTCTCCAGATATCGTGGACACAAAAAAGAACAAATATATCTATACTACAAGAGCTTAATATTCAAGAAGGCTGGCTAGTAAAGAGGATTAAAGAGAGAAAACTTAAATATTTTGGACACATTACACGTCATGATAATTTACAGAAGACCATATTGGAAGGATACATAATGGGAAAAAGAAAGAGAGGAAGACCAAAACGAAGATGGCTGCAAGACATCATTGACGATCTGTAAAATGGATGCCGCAGCAGCAGGCCATCTTGATCACAACCGAGAGGCCTAAGGGAGTGCTGTTTGGGAGGCAAAGTTCTGCAGGGGACATGCAAATGAATGAATGAATTGTTTAATACATATTTAATTTAATTAATACATATAATCCATTAGGAAGCTATCATCCAGGAAGAGACGTGTTGTAAAAATCTAACTAGGAAAAGTAATTTCTGATCAGGAATGTCGGGATGTGGTAGAATATTATATACTGGTAGAAAAATGAGCAGACATTTCTCCTTGACCAAGATCAGCAGTTCTTTTTTGAGAGTGACCCTAAACCAGTAACGGTAACTGACTGACAACTGACTCACGTAAATATTATTTCAACACTTACAATGAACTGAAGAAAAAGATGTGAAGAATTATAATAACTTGTAGTGTATTCACACAATTAAATGTCTTTCATAACATTTGTTACAAACACAAAGGGAAAAATACACTGATTCTGTTTTCAAATATAAATTTCTATTAAACAATTGTTACATTTATCATGAAAAAATGTGATATAGTCTCAAATGCTGATTATTAATAATTATGATCCAAAAAAGTAATGATTAACATTTATGATCCAAATTATAATAATATAAAGGTAAAGGTAATCCTGTCATGCCATAGAGGCACATAGGGATATGGTGTTAGTGCCCATATTTTCCTTGACCTGTCAGCACACTATAGGGGGATACTGTCAGTACCACGCCCGGCTGCCTTTCCTTTCCCAACTCCGGAAGAAGTCGGGTACCCATTTCTACAGCTGGGTGACTGGGGTGCCTCTGGACGCATTCGAACTTATGAACTTCGCCATGAGAGGCCAGTGCACTAAACACTTCGCCGCTCATACACCCACATATATATTCTTGATAAATTTATGCAAAAATTATAAGTTATGGCTATGAGTTATGTGTAAAGAATGTAACATGAATCAAGGTGGTTATATTTGTGTATAAATAATTCATACAATAATCATATGTTTATGTCACCCATAAAAAAAACAAAACAACAAAATATACACAAAATGGTCCTATGGTATCTGTCAATTTATCAAAGCTTTCATCCAGGCTGATATTAACATTATGATGTGATAGCTGTTTAAATTGTTGTAAATGCTAAAAATAGTATCACATCATTTATTGTTAAAACACGACAGTCATAATGAATGATAACAAAGAGTGTTTGTGTGTCACAGGTGTTATCTGGCAGTCTACTCACTTCTTAACTTTCACCAACAGTGAACTTTAACCTACACAATGCTGTTTTTATGTCCCCTTTAGAGTTTCACGTAGTCGACCTCTTTTTTTTTTTTTCTGTTGTGTTCCACTTGATAGCTTGTATTGGGATTCCCTGATTGTTTCTTCTCATCATGTGACCAACATATGTCCATTTTCTTTTTCTGATCACCCATGAGACAGGTTCTTGTTTGCTTATCCGTCTTATCTCTGCATTGTTCTTGAATTCGTTCCACTGTATACCGACTATTTTCCTTAAGCATTTCTCTTCAAAAGAGTCTAATTTCTTGTCTATTTCTTTAGCTGTTTTCCAGCTTTCACATGCATAAATGAGGGTGGATATTATATTTGAATTGAATAATCTTAACCTGTTTGGGAGGCAAAGTTCCGCAAGGGACATGCAAAGGAATGAATGAATGAATGAATCTTAACCTGGTTTTTGTGAATATAAATTTTTGAATGGCATATGTTCTCAAGAATCTTGAAGGTCAATGATGCTTTTGCAATTCGAATTTTAACTTCCTTTCTGGTGTCACCATCCTGGTCTATGTAGCTGCCGAGATATGCAAATCGGTTTACTTCTTCAGCAGCTGTTCCCTCTATGCATATTTGATCATATTTTTATGATATCTGATACAGAGCTGTATTTCTGCACTGCCTGTTGAAAGTGCTTATATCCTGCAGTGTCTCTGCTGTTCGATTGAGTGTGGTGCAAATAGAAACACAAATGTGTCAAATAAGCAACAGTGTTGTCACTGCTTTCAAGAAGGAGGTTGGTTCTGTGTGTCAAGTTACTAAGTTTAGAGCTATGGCACCACTGTGAGCTGTGAATTTCGTATGGACAGTGTTGATGGTTCTTACTTATGTCTATTTGGCCAATGGTAAACTGCGATGGACTTTGTGTGTCCTGATTTGGCTTGGCGCCTTAGCTATGAAGTTCACACCATGAGCAACGCTGACTATTTTCACATTTGAACTGTTGTAGTTCCTGAAATGGTGCTCTCACTGGGTGGCTCATCATCAAGGACTGATGTGAAGGACCATCAATGAACATTTTGTGTGATATTCACTGGCACACAGGCAGTGCAGCAATTATGAATTCTGAATATAAACACAGAAACATGAATATAAAGAAGAATAATTCCTAACTGTCTTCACAGAACTTTGAAATCTAATCTCTGGTAAGGATAAATACTTAAATCCCATCTTTGATTATGGCAGCAAGTCGGATGACACCACCACTGTAGCCACCATGATGGATAGCCAATGAGACTGCTGTTTGTGGGTGATAAGAAGAAAAAAACATTACCTATTTAGTTATCATCATCATCATCATCATTACTGAACTCCAGACAAATCTCTGATCTCCTTTCAGCATTCAGCAACTGATGACACCAGTTTTATGCTGACTCACAGTTCTCTTTGTAAAACAAGACAAACAAATACAACAAAGTCTAGTGTGATCAAAATTCAGGCCACGGACGCCAATACTTTGGAAAAGTTTCATATCTTTGTGGTAGCTATGTCATTTCAATGCAAAAGAATTTGTATTTTAAAGAAAATGTGGGTAACCTTTAATGAATAAACACTACACTATGCTAAAAAAAATACACAGTACAGACTTGGTGAATTTTCAAACTGACAATAATGTCATTATATTTTTAAATGTGAAAAATGTTCCTTCATCCATGCAGGATTTGCCGAAACATCAGATGTTAAACATTCCACAGTGGAAAAAAAAACAAAAAACATTGAGATTTTGTCATGGACTCCTAGTCCGTATACCACCAATTGGGAAACACTGTCCTAGGCTAATGAAGTCACATAATGATGAAGGAAGTACTTCTATGTTAGCCAGGCATCTCTTATGCCACTGTAGTCACATAACGATGAAGCAAGTACTTCTATGTTGGTCAAGCATCTTCTAGGCTACTGTAGTCACATAATGATGAAGCAAGTACCTCTATGTTAGTCAGGCATCTCCTAGGTTATTAAAGTCACATCTATTTCATACATACTGTAACTGGTCCTTGACATAAGTTGTAAAAAAATGTAAAGTAATCCTGTTGTGCCATGGAGACATGATGTTAGTGCCCATATTTTTCTTGACCTGTCAGGGTGATGTGGTCAGCATAATACCTTTCTTCCCTGCCTCTAGATCAAGCCAGGTACACATTTCTACAGCCTGGGTGACTGGTGTGCCTCCAGCCATATTTAAACCATCAGAAGGATAATAGCCAATGCCAGTCGGCACAGCACATGATGATGATGAGTAGAAGTAGTAGTAGTAGTATTGGTAGTAGTAGTAGCAGTAACAGTAGTAGTAGTAGTTAGTAGTAGTATTTAATAGTAGTATTAGTTAGTAGTAGTAGTAGTAGTAGTTAGTAGTAGTAGTAGTAGTATTAGTTAGAAGTAGTAGTAGTTAGTAGTAGTATTAGTTAGTAGTAGTAGTAGTAGTAGTAGTAGTAGTAGTAGTAGTTAGTAGTAGTAGTATTAGTTAGTAGTAGTAGTAGTTAGTAGTAGTAGTAGTAGTAGTAGTATTGGTTAGTTGTAGTAGTAGTAGTAGTGTTAGTAGTATTAGCAGCTGTAGTAGTATTAGTTTGTAGTAGTAGTATTAGTAGTATTAGTTAGTAGTAGTAGTAGTTAGTAGTAGTATTAGTAGTAGTAGTAGTAGTAGTAGTAGTATTGGTTAGTTGTAGTAGTAGTAGTAGTGTTAGTAGTATTAGCAGCTGTAGTAGTATTAGTTTGTAGTAGTAGTATTAGTAGTATTATTAGTTAGTAGTAGTAGTAGTAGTAGTAGTAGTATTAGTTAGTTGTAGTAGTATTAGTTAGTATTAGTAGTATTAGTAGCTGTAGTAGTATTAGTTAGTAGTTGTAGTAGTAGTAGTATTAGTTAGTAGTAGTACTTAGTAGTAGTAGAAGTAGTAGTAGTAGTAGATGAATCTAATGAACAGAAAAGTGACATATCAAAACCACTAACAACCTTGACCTACCTGCCCACCACATCTGCTATCCAAGCCTGCATCAATCAGTCCCACTGATACCACATCTCAACAGTAGTGACACAGATCTCTGAGGCCACTGTGGTCTGCCTTGCCCAGCTGCTCACTTACCATCTCCAATCTAAAAAATGGTAATAAAGGGAGGTAATAAGGAATGAAGATGCTGTCCCATTTGGTAGTCAGTGACTAATAGCTGACATGCTAACATCAGGACTGGTGAACCATAGCTGACATACTAACATCAAGACTGGTGACTCATAGCTGACATACTAACATCAGGACTGGCAAACCATAGCTGACAAACTAACATCAAGACTGGTGACTCATAGCTGAAATACTAAAATCAAGACTGGTGAACAATAGCTGAAATATTAACATCAAGACTGGTGAACCATAGCTGAAATACTAACATCAAGACTGCTGAACCATAGCTGAAATACTAACATCAAGACTGGTGACTCATAGCTGACATACTAACATCAAGATTGGTGAACCATAGCTGACATACTAACATCAAGCCTGGTAACTCATAGCTGACATACTAACATCAAGACTGGTGAACCATAGCTGACATACTAACATCAGACTGGTGAACCATAGCTGACATACTAACATCAGGACTGGTGAACCATAGCTGACATACTAACATCTGGACTGGTGACTCATAGCTGACATACTAACATCAAGACTGGTGAACCATAGCTGACATACTAACATCGGGACCCATAACTGACATACTGACATCAAGACTGGTGAACCATAGCTGACATACTAACATCAAGACTGGTGAACCATAGCTGACATACTAACATCAAGACTGGTGACTCATAGCTGACATACTAACATCAAGATTGGTGAACCATAGCTGACATACTAACATCAAGCCTGGTAACTCATAGCTGACATACTAACATCAAGACTGGTGAACCATAGCTGACATACTAACATCAGGACTGGTGAACCATAGCTGACATACTAACATCAGGACTGGTGAACCATAGCTGACATACTAACATCTGGACTGGTGACTCATAGCTGACATACTAACATCAAGACTGGTGAACCATAGCTGACATACTAACATCGGGACCCATAACTGACATACTAACATCAAGACTGGTGAACCATAGCTGACATACTAACATCAAGACTGGTGAAACATAGCTGACATACTAACATCAGGACCCATAACTGACATACTGACATCAAGACTAGTGAACCATAGCTGACATACTAGCATTAAGACCGGTGACTCATTGATGACATACTAACATGACTGGTAAACAATAGATGACATACTAACATCAGGACTGGTGAATCATTGCTGACATACTAACATGAATGGTAAACAATAGCTGACATACTAACATTAGGACTGGCGAACCATAGCTGACATACCAACATCTGGACTCATGAACCATAGCTGACCAAGACCCTGTCCCACCTCTCTGTTGCTACCATCACTAACAGATTTAGCATGTCTAACATGGCAGGGATAGCCATACTCCTCATGCTGATGGACCCTGCTAAAGAACTATTCAACACCCTCCCTTTTTAGTTCCACTCCAGGGACTGACAAAAAAATAATTAGCTATCGAAGTCAACTCCCAATTTACCAGCTTGATGTGCCTCAACATCTTCACAACACTGGCTGCAAAAGAACACAAGCTCAAGGTTCCTGGGAGACAAAAGAAGAGGCACCTAGATAATGTGGAAGGTTGCCAAGTGGTCACTGTGGTGAACAGCATCTCCCATTTGCACTTCATAATCCACCTCAGTAACAACAAACTGTCTACTTCTGATTAAGAAAAATCATATCTTGAAAACTATGCTACAACACTGTGGCATTATGTACACAAGATTATCCATTTCACTTTATTCATTTGCTTGTCCCATGCAGAACTTTGCCTCCCAAACAGCACTCCTGTAGGCCTCTCGGTTGTCAGCAAGATGGCCTGCCTCTGTTGCATCCATTTGCAGATCGTCAATGAAATCTTGCAGGCATCTTCGTTTTGGTCTTCCTCTCTTTCTTTTTCCCATTATGTATCTTTCCAATACGGTCTTTTCTAAATTATCATGATGTTTAATGTGTCCAAAATAGTTAAGTTTTCTGTCTTTAATCCTCTTTACTGGCCAGCCTTCTTGAATATTAAGCTCTTGTAGTATAGATATATTTGTTCTTTTTTGTGTCCACGATATTTGGAGAACTCTTCTGTAGCACTTACATTCAAAGGCATTTAAGTGTTTCTCACCTGTTTTGTTAAGTGTCCAGGTCTCACAGGCATATGTTGCGATTGGAAAGATGATCTTATTTTTGTGGTTCTGTCTGCTCCTCTCCACAGAAGATTATCCACACAACATAAATCCGAGGCTAGAACATGGGATGCAGGAGGATAAAGCAGAATACTCTGGTGATTTTCTGTGTGTAGAATGTAAACTGTAGATGTACTGCTATTCATTTCTGTGTATATTTCCACTACTGTCCACTGGAATAATGTTCCTTCTTACATTACTACTCTATGTTGTTTTGCATCTGTTTTGTTACTCACTTCACAGACTTACTTGCTGCCAGGTTCATTCTCTCTCAGTGGAAATAGTAATACAGAAGCAGCAACTTTACAGTTGAAATGACTTTAATGATGCATGAGGTGACGATGAGCGAAATGACGAGAACAACAAAGGTATCAACAAAATCCATGGACACAAGACTGGACATCTCCACGATATATGTTCCCGGCAGACTAATGTCACCATCAGAACAACCTAATACACTCTGTTCTACATCTGTTTCACTAAACAACATTTCTGACAGCCTAATCTACGTCTATCTCAGACGATACACAAAACACACCTGTCCCTCAGTCATATGATTTTTCTCTCACTTGACCTTTTTCCTATCATTCCCCATCCGTGACCCTCGTGCAACCTGAGACACGGAGATGGACTCTACTCACAAACAGCTGATTAATTTAGAAGATAACTCATTTTATACAAATGTTCCAATTCTCAGATGAGTTATCTATCTTACATCCAAACATTCAATATACTGCTATAAGGAGAGCAAGCAGAAGATATACGTTAAGTAATCTTTCTGTTCAAATGATGCTCACTTCAGTGGTTCCCAAAATTGTTACGGTCAAGGATGCACAAAGTTAATAATAATTTACTACGGACCTCCCTATACAGTCTCTCTAAACTCCCCTTGACACTATGTACACATTTAAAATCACATGTTTTTAGTTTTACATAAAGTCTAGTCTTGTTATGTGGACCACTACCTGACCCTTTGTATCCCAAAGTTTGGGAACCACTGCTACAGTTTGTGTGGAAATAAATGGACCATACTGCACAGTATATAATCTAAATGCATTCAGACCTATGTTAAGAACAAAACACAACAGTCTACTGTACCTGAGAGAGAGTTCATGCGCTGCCTGATTTAGGCTGATGATGATCTGTGTGTCCGCAACAGACCCTGAGTGCTTGTGACAGACACTGAACACCAGAAGTAGATGTTATGTTGTTCATGACCTTTGCCAGTTTCAGCCAGGCTCATTTGCAAATGTAAGGTCTGAAAGTGGAGAGTACTGAAAATTGATGTACTACATCAGATTTATTGTTGATGTATCATATCAACAATTTGTTTGAAAACTTCAAATATATATTCATACTTACTTACATCCTTCCAATGCCACTAAATGGTCACATAGGGCCCGCACAGTAAAGAGAATTAAATAGAGAAAACTTAAATATTTTGGATGCGTTAAAAGTCATGATAATTTAGACAGGACCATCTTGGAAGGGTACATAATAGGAAAAAGTGGTGTTTCTGTTTCTTCTGCTTTCAACATCTCAGCAGTCACTTTTATGATCATGCGTGGTAAGGTACAGTGGTCCTATTCTTTACAGATCCCAGGACCACACGGGAGGATGTTCGTATATCTTATCTCCTTCCCATGCCGTTAAACGTCACATAGGGCTCGCAAAGTAGTTTGCCAATTTTTCCTGTCTTCGGCGAGTCTTTCAATCTCATCAAAGGATTTTATACCTGTTAATTTGGCCTCTCTTAATAATGTCCTCTTCAGAGTTTCACGCGGTCTGCCTCTTTTTCTTTGGCTTGTTGTGTTCCATTTGATAGCTTGTTTTGGGATTCTCTGATCATTTCTTCTCATCAAGTGACCAACATATGCCCATCTCCTTTTCCTGATCACCCATGAGACTGGTTGTGGTTCAGTCATCTGTCTTATCTCTGCATTGTTCTTGAATTCGTTCCACTTGATGCCGAGTATTTTCCTTAGGCATTTGTTTTCAAAAGAGACTAATTTCTTTTCTATTTCTTTAGTTGTTTTCCAGCTTTCGCATGAATAAATGAGGGTGGATATTACATTTGAATTGAATAGTCTTAACTTAGTATATACTACAAGTTCGTACATACTACAAGTCAAATCACGCTTCCCTATATACTAACATCTCTATACACTTAGAAACCAGCTCTTACTATCAAGGATGGCGTCAAGTTCCGGATCAACGTTACTGGAACTTTCTGTCGAGGACTCTGAAGCAACGCTGTCTACAGAATAGCTTCGATCATCAGAATATTTTGCATCCTCACCTTTGGACGCCATTCTGATCGAAATGTCAAAGGTCAAATGTTTCGTACGTAAACGTTTTCGCTGTTTTAATTATTTTTATTTCAATTTGTATACCGAGGCCGACTCTACCAATAGTGCATCATGTGCATTTGCAAACGACGGGGGACAGCAAATTAGGAGAATTGGGATGAACATGCAAGCAAAATAAAGTAATGTGATTTTTTTTTCTTAAAATACATGTTCGTTTATTCGCTAACCCATTGGTCGACCCGACATTATTTTGGGAAGATGATTCAAAATGAACTGATTTCTCCCTTCTCTGTGACCATTAGAAAAAGAAATAGTTCCTACGGTACAGATTTGTAGATAATTTTTAATGAGTAGTTCCAAAAACAAAGCAAAGATGGCTGCAAGACATCGTTGATGATCTGCAAATGGATGCATCAGCAGAATGCCATCTTGCTCATAACCGAGAGGCCTACAGGAGTGCTGTTTGGGACGCAAAGTTCCGCAAGGGACATGCAAATGAATGAATGAATGCTGCGGAATTCTTTCTTTTAAAAACAAAACAAACAAAACAAACAAACAAAAAACAAAAGTGGTAATGCGCCTCCAGCTCTGGATGCCTTCCCCGCCCAACGCTGAGTGCGGTCACAAGCACCAGGACGCGTGAAGCAACAACGGGACGGACTGTGAGCAAGTGCCGAGACACTAGGAGCCACTCCAGTCACATGATGATGTTTTGTTAACACATCACCTACCTTACCACCCCCAGCGTGATAACCCTCGACCCGTGTGTTATGGGAGGAACCTCGCGCGACCCAAAGCTTTACAAGTCAACCAGGCTCTAGTTGACTCTGCGAGGACCTTGACTCAGGTGAGTCTTAACACGATATGGGTTATATGCCGGTAACCAACCGGGTTTCCCCGAGAAGGCTGAATACTTTGTACACTGACTTGCTTATATATAGCACTATTTGCTTGTGTTTTATGTTATTGGTGGGGTTACAATCAATATAGTCAAATATTTCACTTGTTAAAACGTGTTCAAAATCACCAAATTTATTTCAAAGTTAGTGTTCTATTGCGATAGTTCTTATACAACCGAATTAGCAATAGTCATAAAGATATGCATGTTATTACACAAAGTTTGATGCAATACATATCGGCGCTCTTCAACGGGCTTAATAACTCTAACAAAAAAGGTACGATTACTCTTATAATTTCGTGAACTCTATTCAGTTGTGTGTTCATGAGAATGTGTCATATTTGTAGTTTACATCCCCGTCTTTGACGCTGAAAACTGGTGTATTAGTCTTTTTTAACACTCCCATTATTTGTACCCAATACGTGACAAGAAAAAAAAATACAAGTTGTTATACAAAATACAAATATAAAATATGGCTGACATAATGAGCTCAGACTTCATTTACACTATTTTTACGATTTCAAAGCACATGGCAAAACTGACCACACTTTATCTTTCGTCTGCTCTCGGTCCTTTATTTTAAATACTGCCATAAACAAGGTTCTGCATGGGACAAGCAAATGAATAAAGTGAAATGGATAATCTTGTGTACATAATGCCACAGTGTTGTAGCATAGTTTTCAAGATATGATTTTTCTTAATCAGAAGTAGACAGTTTGTTGTTACTGAGGTGGATTATGAAGTGCAAATGGGAGATGCTGTTCACCACAGTGACCACTTGGCAAACTTCCACATTATCTAGGTGCCTCTTCTTTTGTCTCACAGGAACCTTGAGCTGGTGTTCTTTTGCAGCCAGTGTTGTGAAGATGTTGAGGCACATCAAGCTGGTAAATTGGGAGTTGATTTTGATAGCTAATTATTTTTTTGTCAGTCCCTGGAGTGGAACTAAAAAGGGAGGGTGTTGAATAGTTCTTTAGCAGGGTCCATCACCATGAGGAGTATGGCTATCCTTGCCATGTTAGACATGCTAAATCTGTTAGTGATGGTAGCAACAGAGAGGTGGGACAGGGTCTTGGTCAGCTATGGTTCATGAGTCCAGATGTTGGTATGTCAGCTATGGTTCGCCAGTCCTAATGTTAGTATGTCAGCTATTGTTTAGCATTCATGTTAGTATGTCAGCAGTGATTCACCAGTCCGTGGTTCCCCCAGTAACAAGCATAGCCTGGCTAACGGGGCAGGGATCCCCGTAGTCCCCATGGTGGTGGAGTCTGCTAAAGAAGCACTGCACACCCCCTGCTTTTTAGCTGTACTCCGGGACTGAAAAAGTAGCCGCCGTAACCCGCTCCCACGCTGATACCATGCTGTGCCTCAACATCTCTACAGCATCGGCTGCGAAGAACAACAGCTCGCAGTTACAGGGAGTTCGTACAAGTACAAGTTAAAACGTTTACACAGTTTCAAAAACTGAGTTCTAAAATGGGGCAGTGAGCATATTGTGTTGTATTGGAAGTGTGTCAAGGTTGACCAGCTTGAAGGTCAGGGGCGGGGGCAAAGTTGTGGTTTCTCAAAAGAATATTGCTGTATTCTAAAGTTTTCTTCCTTACATCTAAAGTCACAATTTTCTAGGTCTGTCGGGCTGAATCCTTCACATTGTCTCAGAGTGGTTAGCGAGGTTGAGGTTGTCTGTGTGTGCACGTGAGAAATGTGTTGGTTTATTGCCCAAGAGTTACAAAATAATGTCACCGGATTTTCAGTAGTAATAACACGTGGAAGTTTGTCTTTTGTTCCTATGTCATTACTGTTTTCCTGTGGTGATAGTAAAATGTAACTGGGGAGAAAGTAGGGGAATAGGGTTACTATACTGTGAAATCATAAAGTGAGTACGTCACTCACTTACTCGTTCATAGATGATATAACCCGGGCTTGCGGTAGGAATTTTCACTACCCGTGCAGTAGCATATCTTGCCGCCCCACCTCAATTCTCAAAGTAATACTTAATGTTTTAAAATCTGCTATGTTAAGTAATATGTACAGCAATTATTGAGGAAAGACGCTGGCAATGGTTGGGACATGTGCTCCGATTGACTGACAACTCACTACCAAAAACAGCACTAAGATGGACACCACAGGGGAACAGAAGTAAGGATAGACCAAAGGAGACGTGGAGAAGAACAACAGAGAGGATGTTGAGTAAGAGCGGAAAAAAGACAAAGGACAGGCGTTTGTGGAAAACCCTTGCGGAAGCCCACTGTGCTCTGGGCACTTAAGGTTCAGAGAAGAGAGAGAGAGAGAGAGAGGTGGTAAGTAAATGTTATGTCCGATCATTAATTTTTAAAAATATCAACAATAATTTTTGAATTAATGAAAAAATTCATAGCATAGGCTGTAAATTTATTATCATTAGTGCCATCATCATCATCATCATCATCATCATCATCATCATCATCATCATCATCATCATCATCATGATAAAGATGGTGTACAAAACACTGGCGAAAAAATATTGGAAAGATTACAGCGACTTGAAAGTGAAATTCGTTTTTTTCTTTCAGATTTTTCATTTTTCTCTAGATATTCTGACTTTTAAAAGTAGAGATAATTATCCCTGCCTTCCCCTCCTTTTTTTTTAAAATTCCGACTGTCTTACGTTGGTAAGAGCGAGATAATACATGTTTACAAGTGAAAAATAAATATACCTTTCACGTTAACATAAACGCTATGATAGGTAAAGCTCACGGTATTATAAAAGTATTGACCGTTGCATTTACCTTTTTCATTCTATAAATTTCTTTTTCTTTCAAGATAGAAAACGAAAGTGGATGTTTTCTATAAATACGATGTTTTAATATCCATGATTTTATTTTTCATACATGGCGTGAAGCTTCTACATTGTTTATGGCAGTGTTTAAAATAAAGGACCGAGAGCAGACGAAAGATAAAGTGTGGTCAGTTTTGCCATGTGCTTTGAAATCGTAAAAATAGTGTAAATGAAGTCTGAGCTCATTATGTCAGCCATATTTTATATTTGTATTTTTTATAACAACTTGTATTTCTTTTCTTGTCACGTATTGGGTACAAATAATGGGAGTGTTAAAAAAGACTAATACACCAGTTTTCAGCGTCAAAGACGGGGATGTAAACTACAAATATGACACATTCTCATGAACACACAATTGAATAGAGTTCACAAAATGATAAGAGTAATCGTACCTTTTTTGTTAGAGTTATTAAGCCCGTTGAAGAGCGCCGATATGTATTGCATCAAACTTTGTGTAATAATATGCATATCTTTATGACTATTGCTAATTCGGTTGTATAAGAACTATCGCAATAGAACACTAACTTTGAAATAAATTTGGTGATTTTGAACACGTTTTAACAAGTGAAATATTTGACTATATTGATTGTAACCCCACCAATAACATAAAACACAAGCAAATAGTGCTATATATAAGCAAGTCAGTGTACAAAGTATTCAGCCTTCTCGGGGAAACCCGGTTGGTTACCGGCATATAACCCATATCGTGTTAAGACTCACCTGAGTCAAGGTCCTCGCAGAGTCAACTAGAGCCTGGTTGACTTGTAAAGCTTTGGGTCGCGCGAGGTTCCTCCCATAACACACGGGTCGAGGGTTATCACGCTGGGGGTGGTAAGGTAGGTGATGTGTTAACAAAACATCATCATGTGACTGGAGTGGCTCCTAGTGTCTCGGCACTTGCTCACAGTCCAGCCCGTTGTTGCTTCACGCGTCCTGGTGCTTGTGACCGCACTCAGCGTTGGGCGGGGAAGGCATCCAGAGCTGGAGGCGCATTACCACTTTTGTTTTTTTTTTGTTTGTTTTGTTTTGTTTTTAAAAGAAAGAATTCCGCAGCATTCATTCATTCATTTGCATGTCCCTTGCGGAACTTTGCGTCCCAAACAGCACTCCTGTAGGCCTCTCGGTTATGAGCAAGATGGCATTCTGCTGATGCATCCATTTGCAGATCATCAACGATGTCTTGCAGCCATCTTCGCTTTGTTTTTGGAACTACTCATTAGAAAATATCTACAAATCTGTACCGTAGGAACTATTTCTTTTTCTAATGGTCACAGAGAAGGGAGAAATCAGTTCATTTTGAATCATCTTCCCAAAATAATGTCGGGTCGACCAATGGGTTAGCGAATAAACGAACATGTATTTTAAGAAAAAAAATCACATTACTTTATTTTGCTTGCATGTTCATCCCAATTCTCCTAATTTGCTGTCCCCCGTCGTTTGCAAATGCACATGATGCACTATTGGTAGAGCCGGCCTCGGTATACAAATTGAAATAAAAATAATTAAAACAGCGAAAACGTTTACGTACGAAACATTTGACCTTTGACATTTCGATCAGAATGGCGTCCAAAGGTGAGGATGCAAAATATTCTGATGATCGAAGCTATTCTGTAGACAGCGTTGCTTCAGAGTCCTCGACAGAAAGTTCCAGTAACGTTGATCCGGAACTTGACGCCATCCTTGATAGTAAGAGCTGGTTTCTAAGTGTATAGAGATGTTAGTATATAGCTATGTTTCACCAGTCTTGATGTTAGTATTTCAGCTATGAGTCACCAGTCTTGATGTTAGTATTTCAGCTATGGTTCACCAGTCTTGATGTTAGTATTTCAGCTATGGTTCACCAGTCTTGATGTTAGTATGTCAGCTATGAGTTACCAGGCTTGATGTTAGTATTTCAGCTATGAGTCACCAGTCTTGATGTTAGTATTTCAGCTATGGTTCACCAGTCTTGATGTTAGTTTGTCAGCTATGGTTCACCAGTCTTGATGTTAGTTTGTCAGCTATGGTTCACTAGTCTTGATGTCAGTATGTCAGTTATGGGTCCCGATGTTAGTATGTCAGCTATGGTTCGCCAGTCCTAATGTTAGTATGTCAGCTATGGTTCACCAGTCTTGATGTTAGTTTGTCAGCTATGGTTCGCCAGTCCTAATGTTAGTATGTCAGCTATGAGTCACCAGTCTTGATGTTAGTATGTCAGCTATGAGTTACCAGGCTTGATGTTAGTATTTCAGCTATGAGTCACCAGTCTTGATGTTAGTTTGTCAGCTATGGTTCACCAGTCTTGATGTTAGTATTTCAGCTATGAGTCACCAGTCTTGATGTTAGTATGTCAGCTATGGTTCACCAGTCTTGATGTTAGTATGTCAGCTATGAGTTACCAGGCTTGATGTTAGTATTTCAGCTATGAGTCACCAGTCTTGATGTTAGTATTTCAGCTATGGTTCACCAGTCTTGATGTTAGTATTTCAGCTATGGTTCACCAGTCCTGATGTTAGTATGTCAGCTATGGTTCACCAGTCTTGATGTTAGTATGTCAGCTATGAGTTACCAGGCTTGATGTTAGTATGTCAGCTATGAGTCACCAGTCTTGATGTTAGTATTTCAGCTATGGTTCACCAGTCTTGATGTTAGTATGTCAGCTATGGTTCACCAGTCTTGATGTTAGTATTTCAGCTATGGTTCGCCAGTCCTAATGTTAGTATGTCAGCTATGGTTCGCCAGTCCTAATGTTAGTATGTCAGCTATGGTTCACTAGTCTTGATGTCAGTATGTCAGTTATGGGTCCCGATGTTAGTATGTCAGCTATGGTTCACCAGTCTTGATGTTAGTATTTCAGCTATGGTTCACCAGTCTTGATGTTAGTATGTCAGCTATGGTTCGCCAGTCCTAATGTTAGTATGTCAGCTATGAGTCACCAGTCTTGATGTTAGTATGTCAGCTATGGTTCACCAGTCCTGATGTTAGTATGTCAGCTATGAGTTACCAGGCTTGATGTTAGTATGTCAGCTATGAGTTACCAGGCTTGATGTTAGTATGTCAGCTATGAGTTACCAGGCTTGATGTTAGTATGTCAGCTATGAGTCACCAGTCTTGATGTTAGTATGTCAGCTATGAGTCACCAGTCTTGATGTTAGTATGTCAGCTATGAGTTACCAGGCTTGATGTTAGTATGTCAGCTATGGTTCGCCAGTCCTAATGTTAGTATGTCAGCTATGAGTCACCAGTCTTGA
Organism: Achatina immaculata; assembly: GCA_009760885.1. Taxonomy (NCBI): domain Eukaryota; kingdom Metazoa; phylum Mollusca; class Gastropoda; order Stylommatophora; family Achatinidae; genus Lissachatina; species Lissachatina immaculata. The sequence goes on along the minus strand of CM019703.1, from coordinate 18,644,066 downwards.
TGTTAGTTTGTCAGCTATGGTTCACCAGTCCTGATGTTAGTATGTCAGCTATGGTTCACCAGTCTTGATGTTAGTTTGTCAGCTATGGTTCACCAGTCCTGATGTTAGTATGTCAGCTATGAGTTACCAGGCTTGATGTTAGTATGTCAGCTATGGTTCACCAGTCCTGATGTTAGTATGTCAGCTATGGTTCACCAGTCCTGATGTTAGTATGTCAGCTATGAGTCACCAGTCTTGATGTTAGTTTGTCAGCTATGGTTCACCAGTCCTGATGTTAGTATGTCAGCTATGGTTCACCAGTCTTGATGTTAGTTTGTCAGCTATGGTTTGCCAGTCCTGATGTTAGTATGTCAGCTATGAGTTACCAGGCTTGATGTTAGTATGTCAGCTATGGTTCACCAGTCTTGATGTTAGTATGTCAGCTATGAGTCACCAGTCTTGATGTTAGTTTGTCAGCTATGGTTCACCAGTCCTGATGTTAGTATGTCAGCTATGAGTCACCAGTCTTGATGTTAGTATGTCAGCTATGGTTCACCAGTCCTGATGTTAGTATGTCAGCTATGAGTCACCAGTCTTGATGTTAGTTTGTCAGCTATGGTTCACCAGTCTTGATGTTAGTTTGTCAGCTATGGTTCGCCAGTCCTAATGTTAGTATGTCATCTATTGTTTACCAAGTGAAAAATAAATATACCTTTCACGTTAACATAAACGCTATGATGGGTAAAGCTCACGGGATTATAAAAGTATTGACCGTTGCATTTACCTTTTTCATTCTATAAATTTCTTTTTCTTTCAAGATAGAAAACGAAAGTGGATGTTTTCTATAAATACGATGTTTTAATATCCATGATTTTATTTTTCATACATGGCGTGAAGCTTCTACCTTGTTTATGGCAGTATTTAAAATAAAGGACCGAGAGCAGACGAAAGATAAAGTGTGTTCAGTTTTGCCATGTGCTTTGAAATCGTAAAAATAGTGTAAATGAAGTCTGAGCTCATTATGTCAGCCATATTTTATATTTGTATTTTTTATAACAACTTGTATTTTTTTTTCTTGTCACGTATTGGGTACAAATAATGGGAGTGTTAAAAAAGACTAATACACCAGTTTTCAGCGTCAAAGACGGGGATGTAAACTACAAATATGACACATTCTCATGAACACACAATTGAATAGAGTTCACAAAATTATAAGAGTAATCGTACCTTTTTTGTTAGAGTTATTAAGCCCGTTGAAGAGCGCCGATATGTATTGCATCAAACTTTGTGTAATAATATGCATATCTTTATGACTATTGCTAATTCGGTTGTATAAGAACTATCGCAATAGAACACTAACTTTGAAATAAATTTGGTGATTTTGAACACGTTTTAACAAGTGAAATATTTGACTATATTGATTGTAACCCCACCAATAACATAAAACACAAGCAAATAGTGCTATATATAAGCAAGTCAGTGTACAAAGTATTCAGCCTTCTCGGGGAAACCCGGTTGGTTACCGGCATATAACCCATATCGTGTTAAGACTCACCTGAGTCAAGGTCCTCGCAGAGTCAACTAGAGCCTGGTTGACTTGTAAAGCTTTGGGTCGCGCGAGGTTCCTCCCATAACACACGGGTCGAGGGTTATCACGCTGGGGGTGGTAAGGTAGGTGATGTGTTAACAAAACATCATCATGTGACTGGAGTGGCTCCTAGTGTCTCGGCACTTGCTCACAGTCCAGCCCGTTGTTGCTTCACGCGTCCTGGTGCTTGTGACCGCACTCAGCGTTGGGCGGGGAAGGCATCCAGAGCTGGAGGCGCATTACCACTTTTGTTTTTTTTTTGTTTGTTTTGTTTTGTTTTGTTTTGTTTTGTTTTTAAAAGAAAGAATTCCGCAGCATTCATTCATTCATTTGCATGTCCCTTGCGGAACTTTGCGTCCCAAACAGCACTCCTGTAGGCCTCTCGGTTATGAGCAAGATGGCATTCTGCTGATGCATCCATTTGCAGATCATCAACGATGTCTTGCAGCCATCTTCGCTTTGTTTTTGGAACTACTCATTAAAAAATATCTACAAATCTGTACCGTAGGAACTATTTCTTTTTCTAATGGTCACAGAGAAGGGAGAAATCAGTTCATTTTGAATCATCTTCCCAAAATAATGTCGGGTCGACCAATGGGTTAGCGAATAAACGAACATGTATTTTAAGAAAAAAAATCACATTACTTTATTTTGCTTGCATGTTCATCCCAATTCTCCTAATTTGCTGTCCCCCGTCGTTTGCAAATGCACATGATGCACTATTGGTAGAGCCGGCCTCGGTATACAAATTGAAATAAAAATAATTAAAACAGCGAAAACGTTTACGTACGAAACATTTGACCTTTGACATTTCGATCAGAATGGCGTCCAAAGGTGAGGATGCAAAATATTCTGATGATCGAAGCTATTCTGTAGACAGCGTTGCTTCAGAGTCCTCGACAGAAAGTTCCAGTAACGTTGATCCGGAACTTGACGCCATCCTTGATAGTAAGAGCTGGTTTCTAAGTGTATAGAGATGTTAGTATATAGAGAAGCGTGATTTGACTTGTAGTATGTACGAACTTGTAGTATATACTAAGTTAAGACTATTCAATTCAAATGTAATATCCACCCTCATTTATTCATGCGAAAGCTGGAAAACAACTAAAGAAATAGAAAAGAAATTAGTCTCTTTTGAAAACAAATGCCTAAGGAAAATACTCGGCATCAAGTGGAACGAATTCAAGAACAATGCAGAGATAAGACAGATGACTGAACCACAACCAGTCTCATGGGTGATCAGGAAAAGGAGATGGGCATATGTTGGTCACTTGATGAGAAGAAATGATCAGAGAATCCCAAAACAAGCTATCAAATGGAACACAACAAGCCAAAGAAAAAGAGGCAGACCGCGTGAAACTCTGAAGAGGACATTATTAAGAGAGGCCAAATTAACAGGTATAAAATCCTTTGATGAGGTTGAAAGACTCGCCGAAGACAGGAAAAATTGGCGAACTACTTTGCGAGCCCTATGTGACGTTTAACGGCACGGGAAGGATATAAGATAAGATATACGAACATCCTCCCGTGTGGTCCTGGGATCTGTAAAGAATAGGACCACTGTACCTTACCACGCATGATCATAAAAGTGACTGCTGAGATGTTGAAAGCAGAAGAAACAGAAACACCACTTTTTCCTATTATGTACCCTTCCAAGATGGTCCTGTCTAAATTATCATGACTTTTAACGCATCCAAAATATTTAAGTTTTCTCTATTTAATTCTCTTTACTATGCGGGCCCTATGTGACCATTTAGCGGCATTGGAAGGATGTAAGTAAGTATGGATATATATTTGAAGTTTTCAAACAAATTGTTGATATGATACATCAACAATAAATCTGATGTAGTACATCAATTTTCAGTACTCTCCACTTTCAGACCTTACATTTGCAACTGAGCCTGGCTGAAACTGGCAAAGGTCATGAACAACATAACATCTACTTCTGGTGTTCAGTGTCTGTCACAAGCACTCAGGGTCTGTTGCGGACACACAGATCATCATCAGCCTAAATCAGGCAGCGCATGAACTCTCTCTCTCAGGTACAGTAGACTGTTGTGTTTTGTTCTTAACATAGGTCTGAATGCATTTAGATTATATACTGTGCAGTATGGTCCATTTATTTCCACACAAACTGTAGCAGTGGTTCCCAAACTTTGGGATACAAAGGGTCAGGTAGTGGTCCACATAACAAGACTAGACTTTATGTAAAACTAAAAACATGTGATTTTAAATGTGTACATAGTGTCAAGGGGAGTTTAGAGAGACTGTATAGGGAGGTCCGTAGTAAATTATTATTAACTTTGTGCATCCTTGACCGTAACAATTTTGGGAACCACTGAAGTGAGCATCATTTGAACAGAAAGATTACTTAACGTATATCTTCTGCTTGCTCTCCTTATAGCAGTATATTGAATGTTTGGATGTAAGATAGATAACTCATCTGAGAATTGGAACATTTGTATAAAATGAGTTATCTTCTAAAGTAATCAGCTGTTTGTGAGTAGAGTCCATCTCCTTGTCTCAGGTTGCACAAGGGTCACGGATGGGGAATGATAGGAAAAAGGTCAAGTGAGAGAAAAATCATATGACTGAGGGACAGGTGTGTTTTGTGTATCGTCTGAGATAGACGTAGATTAGGCTGTCAGAAATGTTGTTTAGTGAAACAGATGTAGAACAGAGTGTATTAGGTTGTTCTGATGGTGACATTAGTCTGCCGGGAACATATATCGTGGAGATGTCCAGTCTTGTGTCCATGGATTTTGTTGATACCTTTGTTGTTCTTGTCATATCGCTCATCGTCACCTCGTGCATCATTAAAGTCATTTCAACTGTAAAGTTGCTGCTTCTGTATTACTATTTCTAAATGAATAGCAGTACATCTACAGTTTACATTCTACACACAGAAAATCACCAGAGTATTCTGCTTTATCCTCCTGCATCCCATGTTCTAGCCTCGGATATATGTTGTGTGGATAATCTTCTGTGGAGAGGAGCAGACAGAACCACAAAAATAAGATCATCTTTCCAATCGCAACATATGCTTGTGAGACCTGGACAATTAACAAAACAGGTGAGAAACACTTAAATGCCTTTGAATGTAAGTGCTACAGAAGAGTTCTCCAAATATCGTGGACACAAAAAAGAACAAATATATCTATACTACAAGAGCTTAATATTCAAGAAGGCTGGCCAGTAAAGAGGATTAAAGACAGAAAACTTAACTATTTTGGACACATTAAACATCATGATAATTTAGAAAAGACCGTATTGGAAAGATACATATTGGGAAAAAGAAAGAGAGGAAGACCAAAACGAAGATGCCTGCAAGATTTCATTGACGATCTGCAAATGGATGCAACAGAGGCAGGCCATCTTGCTGACAACCGAGAGGCCTACAGGAGTGCTGTTTGGGAGGCAAAGTTCTGCATGGGACAAGCAAATGAATAAAGTGAAATGGATAATCTTGTGTACATAATGCCACAGTGTTGTAGCATAGTTTTCAAGATATGATTTTTCTTAATCAGAAGTAGACAGTTTGTTGTTACTGAGGTGGATTATGAAGTGCAAATGGGAGATGCTGTTCACCACAGTGACCACTTGGCAACCTTCCACATTATCTAGGTGCCTCTTCTTTTGTCTCCCAGGAACCTTGAGCTGGTGTTCTTTTGCAGCCAGTGTTGTGAAGATGTTGAGGCACATCAAGCTGGTAAATTGGGAGTTGATTTTGATAGCTAATTATTTTTTTGTCAGTCCCTGGAGTGGAACTAAAAAGGGAGGGTGTTGAATAGTTCTTTAGCAGGGTCCATCACCATGAGGAGTATGGCTATCCCTGCCATGTTAGACATGCTAAATCTGTTAGTGATGGTAGCAACAGAGAGGTGGGACAGGGTCTTGATCAGCTATGGTTCACCAGTCTTGATTTTAGTATTTCAGCTATGGTTCACTAGTCTTGATGTTAGTTTGTCAGCTATGGTTCACTAGTCTTGATGTTAGTATTTCAGCTATGGTTCATGAGTCCAGATGTTGGTATGTCAGCTATTGTTTACCAGTCATGTTAGTATGTCAGCAATGATTCACCAGTCCTGATGTTAGTATGTCAGCAATGATTCACCAGTCCTGATGTTAGTATGTCAGCTATTGTTCACTAGTCTTGATGTTAGTATTTCAGCTATGGTTCATGAGTCCAGATGTTGGTATGTCAGCTATGGTTCACCAGTCTTGATGTTAGTATGTCAGCTATGAGTCACCAGTCCAGATGTTGGTATGTCAGCTATGGTTCGCCAGTCCTAATGTTAGTATGTCAGCTATTGTTTACCATTCATGTTAGTATGTCAGCAATGATTCACCAGTCCTGATGTTAGTATGTCATCTATTGTTTACCAGTCATGTTAGTATGTCATCAATGAGTCACCGGTCTTAATGCTAGTATGTCAGCTATGGTTCACTAGTCTTGATGTCAGTATGTCAGTTATGGGTCCCGATGTTAGTATGTCAGCTATGGTTCACCAGTCTTGATGTTAGTATGTCAGCTATGGTTCACCAGTCTTGATGTTAGTATGTCAGCTATGGTTCACCAGTCTTGATGTTAGTATGTCAGCTATGGTTCACCAGTCTTGATGTTAGTATGTCAGCTATGAGTCACCAGTCTTGATGTTAGTATGTCAGCTATGGTTCACCAGTCTTGATGTTAGTATGTCAGCTATGAGTCACCAGTCTTGATGTTAGTATGTCAGCTATGGTTCACCAGTCCTGATGTTAGTATGTCAGCTATGGTTCACCAGTCCTGATGTTAGTATGTCAGCTATGGTTCACCAGTCTTGATGTTAGTATGTCAGCTATTAGTCACTGACTACCAAATGGGACAGCATCTTCATTCCTTATTACCTCCCTTTATTACTATTTTTTAGATTGGAGATGGTAAGAGAGCAGCTGGGCAAGGCAGACCACAGTGGCCTCAGAGATCTGTGTCACTACTGTTGAGATGTGGTATCAGTGGGATTGACTGATGCAGGCTTGGATAGCAGATGTGGTGGTCAGGTAGGTCAAGGTTGTTAGTGGTTTTGATATGTCACTTTTCTGTTCATTAGATTCATGTACTACTACTACTACTACTACTACTACTACACTACTAATACTACTACTACTACTACTACTACTACTACTACTAACTACTACTAATACTACTAATACTACTACTAATACTACAACTAACTAATACTACTACTACTACTACTACTATTACTACTACTACTACTACTAACTAATAATACTACTACTACTACACTACTACTACTACTACACTACTAATACTACAACTAACTACTACTAATACTACAACTAACTACTACTACTACTACTACTACTAACTAATAATACTACTACTATACTACTAACTACTACTAACTACTACTAATACTACTACTACTACTACTACAACTAACTAATACTACTACTAACTAATACTACTACACTACTAATACTACTAATACTACTACAACTACTAATACTACTACTACTACTACAACTAAAACTACTAATACTACTACTAACTACTAACTACTACTACTACTAACTATTAATACTGCTAATACTACTACTTCAAACTAATACTACTACAGCTACTAATACTACTAATACTACTACTACTACTACAAACTAATACTACTACTACTACTACTATACTACTAACTACTACTACTACTAACTAATACTACTACTAATACTACTACTACTACTACTACTACTACTACTACTACTACTAACTAATACTACTACTAATACTACTACTACTACTACTAACTACTACTACTACTACTACTACTACTACTACTACTACTACTACTAACTACTAACTAATACTACTACTAACTACTACTACTACTGTTACTGCTACTACTACTACTAATACTACTACTACTTCTACTCATCATCATCATGTGCTGTGCCGACTGGCATTGGCTATTATCCTTCTCCAGAGTACCCGATCCTTCATGCAGGCCATCAGTTCAGTTGGTGATCTCCTCTCACACCATCCCGTCAGACTGTGCAGTATCATTTCTCTTGGTCTTCCTCTTGATCTTCTTCCTTCTATTTTTCCTGTTGTTATAATATTTTCAATGCCCCCTCTTCTCATTGCATGTCCTGTGAAAGTACATTGTCTCTCTCTTATGTTTTTGACAAGGTTTTTTTGTGTCTCCACCTCTTCTCATACATTCTTCATTAGTTATTTTTGCTGTCCAGGGGATTCGCAACATTCTTCTAATAAACCACATTTCTGCTGCTTCCAATGATTTTTGTGCAGACTTGCATATTGTCCATGATTCACTTCCATATAACAAGATAGGTTCAATATAGCATTTTAGGACTCGTTTTCTAACATTCATTGATAAAGATGTGTTAGCTAATATGTTTCTCATTCTCTGAAATGCAGTCTTTGCTTGGCCTATTATACTTGTACTACTACTTCTCAATCAGCATTTGTACACAGCTTACAGGTCTAGTCTGATGAAGGAGCCAAGCCTAGGATTTGTTGCTAGCTTGAGTGCTATAAAATATGTGAGGCACATTCAACAGATTATCAGTTCAAGATATATTTATCAGTGTCATAGTTTTTAAAATTGTATTTGTGATATTGAATTTGGTCATTCTGAATTATTTATTTGCAAATGATCATTTTTGTCAAAATGAAGATGCAACACATCCCAGAATAGATTATTTTTATGGCCTACTAACATACACCGATGGTCAGCTAATGTGCATTTAGGGAGCAACTAGCATAGACAGAAGTACAGCTGACATACATTAAAGATACAGTATATGGTAGTTTTTCAAGTTGAAAGTTGATGGTTTAAATATGGCTGGAGGCACACCAGTCACCCAGGCTGTAGAAATGTGTACCTGGCTTGATCTAGAGGCAGGGAAGAAAGGTGTTATGCTGACCACATCACCCTGACAGGTCAAGAAAAATATGGGCACTAACATCATGTCTCCATGGCACAACAGGATTACTTTACTTTTTTTACAGCTTATGTCAAGGACCAGTTACAGTATGTATGAAATAGATGTGACTTTAATAGCCTAGGAGATGCCTGACTAACATAGAGGTACTTGCTTCATCATTATGTGACTACAGTAGCCTAGAAGATGCTTGACCAACATAGAAGTACTTGCTTCATCGTTATGTGACTACAGTGGCATAAGAGATGCCTGGCTAACATAGAAGTACTTCCTTCATCATTATGTGACTTCATTAGCCTAGGACAGTGTTTCCCAATTGGTGGTATACGGACCAGGAGTCCATGACAAAATCTCAATGTTTTGTTTTTTTTTCCACTGTGGAATGTTTAACATCTGATGTTTCGGCAAATCCTGCATGGATGAAGGAACATTTTTCACATTTAAAAATATAATTACATTATTGTCAGTTTGAAAATTCACCAAGTCTGTACTGTGTATTTTTTTTAGCATAGTGTAGTGTTTATTCATTAAAGGTTACCCACATTTTCTTTAAAAAACAAATTCTTTTGCATTGAAATGACATAGCTACCACAAAGATATGAAACTTTTCCAAAGTATTGGCGTCCGTGGCCTGAATTTTGATCACACTAGACTTTGTTGTATTTGTTTGTCTTGTTTTACAAAGAGAACTGTGAGTCAGCATAAAACTGGTGTCATCAGTTGCTGAATGCTGAAAGGAGATCAGAGATTTGTCTGGAGTTCAGTAATGATGATGATGATGATGATGATAATGATGATAACTAAATAGGTAATGTTTTTTTCTTCTTATCACCCACAAACAGCAGTCTCATTGGCTATCCGTCATGGTGGCTACAGTGGTGGTGTCATCCGACTTGCTGCCATAATCAAAGATGGGATTTAAGTATTTATCCTTACCAGAGATTAGATTTCAAAGTTCTGTGAAGACAGTTAGGAATTATTCTTCTTTATATTCATGTTTCTGTGTTTATATTCAGAATTCATAATTGCTGCACTGCCTGTGCCAGTGAATATCACACAAAATGTTCATCGATGGTCCTTCACATCAGTCCTTGATGATGAGCCAATGTGCATTTAGGGAGCAACTAGCATAGACAGAAGTACAGCTGACATACATTAAAGATACAGTATATGGTAGTTTTTCAAGTTGAAAGTTGATGGTTTAAATATGGCTGGAGGCACACCAGTCACCCAGGCTGTAGAAATGTGTACCTGGCTTGATCTAGAGGCAGGGAAGAAAGGTGTTATGCTGACCACATCACCCTGACAGGTCAAGAAAAATATGGGCACTAACATCATGTCTCCATGGCACAACAGGATTACTTTACTTTTTTTACAGCTTATGTCAAGGACCAGTTACAGTATGTATGAAATAGATGTGACTTTAATAGCCTAGGAGATGCCTGACTAACATAGAGGTACTTGCTTCATCATTATGTGACTACAGTAGCCTAGAAGATGCTTGACCAACATAGAAGTACTTGCTTCATCGTTATGTGACTACAGTGGCATAAGAGATGCCTGGCTAACATAGAAGTACTTCCTTCATCATTATGTGACTTCATTAGCCTAGGACAGTGTTTCCCAATTGGTGGTATACGGACCAGGAGTCCATGACAAAATCTCAATGTTTTGTTTTTTTTTCCACTGTGGAATGTTTAACATCTGATGTTTCGGCAAATCCTGCATGGATGAAGGAACATTTTTCACATTTAAAAATATAATTACATTATTGTCAGTTTGAAAATTCACCAAGTCTGTACTGTGTATTTTTTTTAGCATAGTGTAGTGTTTATTCATTAAAGGTTACCCACATTTTCTTTAAAAAACAAATTCTTTTGCATTGAAATGACATAGCTACCACAAAGATATGAAACTTTTCCAAAGTATTGGCGTCCGTGGCCTGAATTTTGATCACACTAGACTTTGTTGTATTTGTTTGTCTTGTTTTACAAAGAGAACTGTGAGTCAGCATAAAACTGGTGTCATCAGTTGCTGAATGCTGAAAGGAGATCAGAGATTTGTCTGGAGTTCAGTAATGATGATGATGATGATGATAATGATGATAACTAAATAGGTAATGTTTTTTTCTTCTTATCACCCACAAACAGCAGTCTCATTGGCTATCCGTCATGGTGGCTACAGTGGTGGTGTCATCCGACTTGCTGCCATAATCAAAGATGGGATTTAAGTATTTATCCTTACCAGAGATTAGATTTCAAAGTTCTGTGAAGACAGTTAGGAATTATTCTTCTTTATATTCATGTTTCTGTGTTTATATTCAGAATTCATAATTGCTGCACTGCCTGTGCCAGTGAATATCACACAAAATGTTCATCGATGGTCCTTCACATCAGTCCTTGATGATGAGCCACCCAGTGAGAGCACCATTTCAGGAACTACAACAGTTCAAATGTGAAAATAGTCAGCGTTGCTCATGGTGTGAACTTCATAGCTAAGGCGCCAAGCCAAATCAGGACACACAAAGTCCATCGCAGTTTACCATTGGCCAAATAGACATAAGTAAGAACCATCAACACTGTCCATACGAAGTTCACAGCTCACAGTGGTGCCATAGCTCTAAACTTAGTAACTTGACACACAGAACCAACCTCCTTCTTGAAAGCAGTGACAACACTGTTGCTTATTTGACACATTTGTGTTTCTATTCGCACCACACTCAATCGAACAGCAGAGACACCGCAGGATATAAGCACTTTCAACAGGCAGTGCAGAAATACAGCTCTGTATCAGATATCATAAAAATATTATCAAATATGCATAGAGGGAACAGCTGCTGAAGAAGTAAACCGATTTGCATATCTCGGCAGCTACATAGACCAGGATGGTGACACCAGAAAGGAAGTTAAAATTCGAATTGCAAAAGCATCATTGACCTTCAAGATTCTTGAGAACATATGCCATTCAAAAATTTATATTCACAAAAACCAGGTTAAGATTATTCAATTCAAATGTAATATCCACCCTCATTTATGCATGTGAAAGCTGGAAAACAGCTAAAGAAATAGACAAGAAATTAGACTCTTTTGAAGAGAAATGCTTAAGGAAAATAGTCGGTATACAGTGGAACGAATTCAAGAACAACGCAGAGATAAGACGGATAAGCAAACAAGAACCTGTCTCATGGGTGATCAGAAAAAGAAAATGGACATATGTTGGTCACATGATGAGAAGAAACAATCAGGGAATCCCAAAACAAGCTATCAAGTGGAACACAACAGAAAAAAAAAAAAAAGAGGTCGACTACGTGAAACTCTAAAGGGGACATAAAAACAGCATTGTGTAGGTTAAAGTTCACTGTTGGTGAAAGTTAAGAAGTGAGTAGACTGCCAGATAACACCTGTGACACACAAACACTCTTTGTTATCATTCATTATGACTGTCGTGTTTTAACAATAAATGATGTGATACTATTTTTAGCATTTACAACAATTTAAACAGCTATCACATCATAATGTTAATATCAGCCTGGATGAAAGCTTTGATAAATTGACAGATACCATAGGACCATTTTGTGTATATTTTGTTGTTTTTTTTTATGGGTGACATAAACATATGATTATTGTATGAATTATTTATACACAAATATAACCACCTTGATTCATGTTACATTCTTTACACATAACTCATAGCCATAACTTATAATTTTTGCATAAATTTATCAAGAATATATATGTGGGTGTCTGAGCGGCGAAGTGTTTAGTGCACTGGCCTCTCATGGCGAAGTTCATAAGTTCGAATGCGGCCAGAGGCACCCCAGTCACCCAGCTGTAGAAATGGGTACCCGACTTCTTCCGGAGTTGGGAAAGGAAAGGCAGCCGGGCGTGATACTGACAATATCCCCCTATAGTGTGCTGACAGGTCAAGGAAAATATGGGCACTAACACCATATCCCTATGTGCCTCTATGGCATGACAGGATTACCTTTACCTTTATATTATTATAATTTGGATCATAAATGTTAATCATTACTTTTTTGGATCATAATTATTAATAATCAGCATTTGAGGCTATATCACATTTTTTCATGATAAATGTAACAATTGTTTAATAGAAATTTATATTTGAAAACAGAATCAATGTATTTTTCCCTTTGTGTTTGTAACAAATGTTATGAAAGACATTTAATTATATGAATACACTACAAGTTATTATAATTCCTCACATCTTTTTCTTCAGTTCATTGTAAGTGTTGAAATAATATTTACGTGAGTCAGTTGTCAGCCGGTTACCGTTACTGGTTTAGGGTCACTCTCAAAAAAGAACTGCTGATCTTGGTCAAGGAGAAATGTCTGCTCATTTTTCTACCAGTATATAATATTCTACCACATCCCGACATTCCTGATCAGAAATTACTTTTCCTAGTTAGATTTTTACAACACGTCTCTTCCTGGATGATAGCTTCCTAATGGATTATATGTATTAATTAAATTAAATGTGTTAATGTATTAAACAATTCATTCATTCATTTGCATGTCCCCTGCAGAACTTTGCCTCCCAAACAGCACTCCTGTAGGCCTCTCGGTTGTGAGCAAGATGGCCTGCTGCTGCGGCGGCATCCATTTGCAGATCGTCAATGATGTCTTGCAGCCATCTTTGTTTTGGTCTTCCTCTCTTTCTTTTTCCCATTATGTATCCTTCCAATATGGTCTTCTCTAAATTATCATGACGTGTAATGTGTCCAAAATATTTAAGTTTTCTCTCTTTAATCCTCTTTACTAGCCAGCCTTCTTGAATATTAAGCTCTTGTAGTATAGATATATTTGTTCTTTTTTGTGTCCACGATATTTGGAGAACTCTTCTGTAGCATTTACATTCAAAGGCATTTATGTGTTTCTCAGCTGTTTTGTTAAGTGTCCAGGTCTCACAGGCATATGTTGCGATGGGAAAGATGCATGCCCTTAAAAATCTTATTTATTTGTTAAACAATGCCACGTGTAAATTTTTCATCTAATTTTCATGTTTTTATCTGTTGTATTGTTTTTGTATGTGATCCTTGTAAAAGGCTTTTGCCGAAATATTGGTTTGTTATATGTTGTTCATTTGTATGTGTTCATCTTGCTTTCTGCCATTCTTGTTTCTGCCAGCTTTCCTCACTCTTTCTACAGTGCATTTGGAAAATAACTGTGCACTAACCCAGTATCGATTCTGGTATCGTAGTGTTATCTTAATGACTGCGGCAGGTAGATGTGGCTAGATACTGCAGACATTAAGATATTGCTATAAACATTTATGTTTATACTTTAGGAATCTTTGGCACCAGACTATGAAATTCCACACTGCTTCAAAAACAAAAATGAGGTGAGAAGTAAAAGTACAGAGTCTAAACGTGGAGGAATGGAGAAATTTGAAACCTATATTATTTGGATTCTGGGAGTGGCCAGGTTTAATGATGATTTCATTGTTCAGAAACTTGGAAGGAAATCATGAAGAAATAGCCTTTGTAATAGAAAAATATTTGACTTTTGTATCATTTTATGTCATGTTTCAGTGATCATTCTTGTCCATCTTGTGTGGTCCTTGGTGTTGGCAGTCAACTGAAGTGCTCCCTTTTGTGGTGCCTTTTGTGTGAGTCAGCAGTTTGAGATTTTTTTTTTTTTCCATTGGTCTTTCTCTACTTCTTTTTCTCCTGAGGCTTTTGATGTAGACTAAATTCTCTAACTCCTGTCTTCTCATGACTTGTCCAGTGATTACCAAGTTCTCTAACTTCTGTCTTCTCATGATATGTCCAGTGATTACCAAGTTGTCTAACTTTCCTCATCATCCAAACCAATTATAAAACAAACAAGTAAGTAAACCAAGAAAAAAATAGACAAATGAAGCCTCCACTAACCCTAAGCGAAAACGTCAGTTCCTGTAACTGAATATATCCAGATTTATTTGGCTGATTTGCTTCCTGGATTTCTATTCTTTGTCTGCTTTTAGTCTGTATTAAATAATCTATTCATTTCTGTAGTATGAGTTTGAAAAAGAATGATTCTAAGTTGTTATAAAAATGTCATAACAGCTCTGAAAATACGTTGCATCTATTAAGGTAAAGGTAAAATTCCGTTTCCATGCCATTAAAGCATATTGAGGAATAGGGTGTTAAGCCCGTATTTTCCATGGCCTTCGGCACATAAAAGTGTGATGTGGTCAGTATCACGCCTGGCCGCTTTATCTTCCCAGATTTCTCTGGTACCAATTTTTAGAGGCTGGGTCAACCCCGGGGCCTTTTTGGTGTGCGTGTGTGTGTACCAGAAAAAAAGTCCCACTGCTATCTAGACAAAAAGAACAAAAAGTTCCTTTTATCAAAACAATCTAACAGCAACTGACCATTCTGACCTTGGGTCAGCCCAGCACGGTTTTTCGTAACCTCCCGTCAAAACATCCAAGCATGCAAACTCAAATAACTTAAGACAAAAATAAACTCGCAGCTTGGCCTTTACATCGAACCGAAACACGCACGAGCAAAACTCATACTAAAACCTATACCTTTCTCTTCCCTGTCTTAGCTTAACTCTTCTTTGTCCTTAAGACTCCCCAACCCCCAGTACTACAGAATAACATAACTTCTGCCTTCTGTATGTTCAGTGATTACCAAGCTCTCCAACTTCTGTCTTTTCAGTTTAAAAAAATACAAAGAAGAAGGAATGGCTACAAAGGCAATGATATGATCACGTAGAAGTGTAAAACAAACTAATATTTTGGGTGTTGGGAAGGTCCAGTTGACGGTGGGTGGAGGTGGAGGTGGGGCGGGGCGGGAAAGAGAGGCACCGGTAACATCAGAACCATGTGAGCAAAATCATTGTTTTGTGGTTTTATTGTTTGAAAGGAAATGGACGGCGGCCGGAAAAGATATGAGAGTCACTGATCTATTTGAAAGTGAGTAGCTCCAGTAAGCCTAGCACAAGAGAATCAGGCACCTATTTGACAGCTAAGTTGACTATGATAGTGAATGATCTTCATTAAACTGCGTTGAATAACAAGGCATTTCAATATCGCTGTGATAATCCTGCGCTAATAGTGGCGCCACAGTGTGAGATAGCTTTTTTTTTTTTAAAGGGAGGGGACGGGGTAAAGCGAAGAAATGAAATGGAAAGAATGGAAGAAAAGTCTAGTGCCAACTTTGATTTTCATCGTCGTCGTCGTCATGATAATCATCATAAATATGTTGTGTGTTGCAAACACTGTCGAAAAATATTTAAAAGATTACTACGATTAGTTGAATTTGTTTTTGCAGCTTTTAGAAATATGTCTCTAGATTTAAAAATGTGTAAGTGTCTAGACTTTAAAATAAACATCATTTTTAAACATTCCAGCGTCTTACGTTGTTAGGAGCGTGAGACCACACATTACAAGTGAAATATAAGAAGTAAAAAAGACACACGCAACGAGAGACCTTTCACGTTAACATAAACTTTCGACTGAGTGTGAAATTAAACCAGGCAAGTGCGCTAACCGCTACTTCACCGCAGCACGCGTAATATTAATACTAAGGATACAGTTGTTACTTATAAATTCAGACATTTTGAAACCACCATTTTAAAAAACAAGTATTTCAATGTTTATTGTTCTGATTTATATATTTTCAAATACATGCAGTGCACCATCTATACTAGAAGCTTAAAATTTGCTCGACAGTCTTATGAGTCTGCGACAAAGAGCAGATTAACAGACTCCAACTGTTGTTGGAATTTTATATGAATATTTTTTGAGACAGTCGTTG
Source organism: Achatina immaculata (assembly GCA_009760885.1). Classification (NCBI taxonomy): domain Eukaryota; kingdom Metazoa; phylum Mollusca; class Gastropoda; order Stylommatophora; family Achatinidae; genus Lissachatina; species Lissachatina immaculata. The sequence goes on along the minus strand of CM019703.1, from coordinate 18,627,771 downwards.
GGGGAATGGTGAGTGGGGCGTGAAGAGAAATGACATTCTGTGAAAAGGGTACATGATGCAAAAAAATTGAGAATATATATATATATATCTCCAGGGTTACTTCACGTGGAATTTTGAATAGATATAACAGAAATTGAAAGCAGTAAAGACGTGTTATGGTGAAGGAGACTGCCTAGGGATGCCCAGAAAAGTACACGTTTTCGAAGGATAAAACTGAACCTTACAAAAAGGCCATTTTCTTTGGACATTTCGTGAGAAGACGTTGGAGTATCAGACGATCACCGAAAAATCATGGTTAAAAAAAAGGTGGGAGGTCTAAGAGGAAAAATATTTAATACGACTAACCAAGTGGCACAATAATAAATAATAGTGACCATATGAAGTTGGGACACGTGCTCCGGATGGCTGACGACTCACAACCAAAAAAAAAAAAAAAATAGCACTGAGATGGACACCACAGGAGAACAGGAGTAAGGGTAGACCAAAGGGTAGACACGGAGAAGAACAACGGAGATGGTATTTGCTCACCTGAGCAAGAACAGAGGACAGGCGTTTGTGGAAAGCGCCATGTGCCTTTGGCACTTAAGGCTGAGAGAGAGAGAGAGAGAGAGAAAGTGTGGTGAATTTAAAACATTTACAGAGGGTGAAGACACCTAATAAGGTAATCAGCGACCCATAACTGATATGTCAGGGTTAGCCACCCATAGCTGACCAAGACCTTGTCCCACCTCTCCGTGGTTCCCCCAGTAACAAGCATAGCCTGGCTAACGGGGCAGGGATCCCCGTAGTCCCCATGGTGGTGGAGTCTGCTAAAGAAGCACTGCACACCCCCTGCTTTTTAGCTGTACTCCGGGACTGAAAAAGTAGCCGCCGTAACACGCTCCCACGCTGATACCATGCTGTGCCTCAACATCTCTACAGCATCGGCTGCGAAGAACAACAGCTCGCAGTTACAGGGAGTTCGTACAAGTACAAGTTAAAACGTTTACACAGTTTCAAAAACTGAGTTCTAAAATGGGGCAGTGAGCATATTGTGTTGTATTGGAAGTGTGTCAAGGTTGACCAGCTTGAAGGTCAGGGGCGGGGGCAAAGTTGTGGTTTCTCAAAAGAATATTGCTGTATTCTAAAGTTTTCTTCCTTACATCTAAAGTCACAATTTTCTAGGTCTGTCGGGCTGAATCCTTCACATTGTCTCAGAGTGGTTAGCGAGGTTGAGGTTGTCTGTGTGTGCACGTGAGAAATGTGTTGGTTTATTGCCCAAGAGTTACAAAATAATGTCACCGGATTTTCAGTAGTAATAACACGTGGAAGTTTGTCTTTTGTTCCTATGTCATTACTGTTTTCCTGTGGTGATAGTAAAATGTAACTGGGGAGAAAGTAGGGGAATAGGGTTACTATACTGTGAAATCATAAAGTGAGTACGTCACTCACTTACTCGTTCATAGATGATATAACCCGGGCTTGCGGTAGGAATTTTCACTACCCGTGCAGTAGCATATCTTGCCGCCCCACCTCAATTCTCAAAGTAATACTTAATGTTTTAAAATCTGCTATGTTAAGTAATATGTACAGCAATTATTGAGGAAAGACGCTGGCAATGGTTGGGACATGTGCTCCGATTGACTGACAACTCACTACCAAAAACAGCACTAAGATGGACACCACAGGGGAACAGAAGTAAGGATAGACCAAAGGAGACGTGGAGAAGAACAACAGAGAGGATGTTGAGTAAGAGCGGAAAAAAGACAAAGGACAGGCGTTTGTGGAAAACCCTTGCGGAAGCCCACTGTGCTCTGGGCACTTAAGGTTCAGAGAAGAGAGAGAGAGAGAGAGAGAGTGAGAGAGAGAGAGGTGGTAAGTAAATGTTATGTCCGATCATTAATTTTTAAAAATATCAACAATAATTTTTGAATTAATGAAAAAATTCATAGCATAGGCTGTAAATTTATTATCATTAGTGCCATCATCATCATCATCATCATCATCATCATGATAAAGATGGTGTACAAAACACTGGCGAAAAAATATTGGAAAGATTACAGCGACTTGAAAGTGAAATTCGTTTTTTTCTTTCAGATTTTTCATTTTTCTCTAGATATTCTGACTTTTAAAAGTAGAGATAATTATCCCTGCCTTCCCCTCCTTTTTTTTTCAAAATTCCGACTGTCTTACGTTGGTAAGAGCGAGATAATACATGTTTACAAGTGAAAAATAAATATACCTTTCACGTTAACATAAACGCTATGATGGGTAAAGCTCACGGGATTATAAAAGTATTGACCGTTGCATTTACCTTTTTCATTCTATAAATTTCTTTTTCTTTCAAGATAGAAAACGAAAGTGGATGTTTTCTATAAATACGATGTTTTAATATCCATGATTTTATTTTTCATACATGGCGTGAAGCTTCTACCTTGTTTATGGCAGTATTTAAAATAAAGGACCGAGAGCAGACGAAAGATAAAGTGTGGTCAGTTTTGCCATGTGCTTTGAAATCGTAAAAATAGTGTAAATGAAGTCTGAGCTCATTATGTCAGCCATATTTTATATTTGTATTTTTTATAACAACTTGTATTTTTTTTTCTTGTCACGTATTGGGTACAAATAATGGGAGTGTTAAAAAAGACTAATACACCAGTTTTCAGCGTCAAAGACGGGGATGTAAACTACAAATATGACACATTCTCATGAACACACAATTGAATAGAGTTCACAAAATTATAAGAGTAATCGTACCTTTTTTGTTAGAGTTATTAAGCCCGTTGAAGAGCGCCGATATGTATTGCATCAAACTTTGTGTAATAATATGCATATCTTTATGACTATTGCTAATTCGGTTGTATAAGAACTATCGCAATAGAACACTAACTTTGAAATAAATTTGGTGATTTTGAACACGTTTTAACAAGTGAAATATTTGACTATATTGATTGTAACCCCACCAATAACATAAAACACAAGCAAATAGTGCTATATATAAGCAAGTCAGTGTACAAAGTATTCAGCCTTCTCGGGGAAACCCGGTTGGTTACCGGCATATAACCCATATCGTGTTAAGACTCACCTGAGTCAAGGTCCTCGCAGAGTCAACTAGAGCCTGGTTGACTTGTAAAGCTTTGGGTCGCGCGAGGTTCCTCCCATAACACACGGGTCGAGGGTTATCACGCTGGGGGTGGTAAGGTAGGTGATGTGTTAACAAAACATCATCATGTGACTGGAGTGGCTCCTAGTGTCTCGGCACTTGCTCACAGTCCAGCCCGTTGTTGCTTCACGCGTCCTGGTGCTTGTGACCGCACTCAGCGTTGGGCGGGGAAGGCATCCAGAGCTGGAGGCGCATTACCACTTTTGTTTTTTTTTGTTTTGTTTTGTTTTGTTTTTAAAAGAAAGAATTCCGCAGCATTCATTCATTCATTTGCATGTCCCTTGCGGAACTTTGCGTCCCAAACAGCACTCCTGTAGGCCTCTCGGTTATGAGCAAGATGGCATTCTGCTGATGCATCCATTTGCAGATCATCAACGATGTCTTGCAGCCATCTTCGCTTTGTTTTTGGAACTACTCATTAAAAAATATCTACAAATCTGTACCGTAGGAACTATTTCTTTTTCTAATGGTCACAGAGAAGGGAGAAATCAGTTCATTTTGAATCATCTTCCCAAAATAATGTCGGGTCGACCAATGGGTTAGCGAATAAACGAACATGTATTTTAAGAAAAAAAATCACATTACTTTATTTTGCTTGCATGTTCATCCCAATTCTCCTAATTTGCTGTCCCCCGTCGTTTGCAAATGCACATGATGCACTATTGGTAGAGCCGGCCTCGGTATACAAATTGAAATAAAAATAATTAAAACAGCGAAAACGTTTACGTACGAAACATTTGACATTTCGATCAGAATGGCGTCCAAAGGTGAGGATGCAAAATATTCTGATGATCGAAGCTATTCTGTAGACAGCGTTGCTTCAGAGTCCTCGACAGAAAGTTCCAGTAACGTTGATCCGGAACTTGACGCCATCCTTGATAGTAAGAGCTGGTTTCTAAGTGTATAGAGATGTTAGTATATAGAGAAGCGTGATTTGACTTGTAGTATGTACGAACTTGTAGTATATACTAAGTTAAGACTATTCAATTCAAATGTAATATCCACCCTCATTTATTCATGCGAAAGCTGGAAAACAACTAAAGAAATAGAAAAGAAATTAGTCTCTTTTGAAAACAAATGCCTAAGGAAAATACTCGGCATCAAGTGGAACGAATTCAAGAACAATGCAGAGATAAGACAGATGACTGAACCACAACCAGTCTCATGGGTGATCAGGAAAAGGAGATGGGCATATGTTGGTCACTTGATGAGAAGAAATGATCAGAGAATCCCAAAACAAGCTATCAAATGGAACACAACAAGCCAAAGAAAAAGAGGCAGACCGCGTGAAACTCTGAAGAGGACATTATTAAGAGAGGCCAAATTAACAGGTATAAAATCCTTTGATGAGGTTGAAAGACTCGCCGAAGACAGGAAAAATTGGCGAACTACTTTGCGAGCCCTATGTGACGTTTAACGGCACGGGAAGGATATAAGATAAGATATACGAACATCCTCCCGTGTGGTCCTGGGATCTGTAAAGAATAGGACCACTGTACCTTACCACGCATGATCATAAAAGTGACTGCTGAGATGTTGAAAGCAGAAGAAACAGAAACACCACTTTTTCCTATTATGTACCCTTCCAAGATGGTCCTGTCTAAATTATCATGACTTTTAACGCATCCAAAATATTTAAGTTTTCTCTATTTAATTCTCTTTACTATGCGGGCCCTATGTGACCATTTAGCGGCATTGGAAGGATGTAAGTAAGTATGGATATATATTTGATGTTTTCAAACAAATTGTTGATATGATACATCAACAATAAATCTGATGTAGTACATCAATTTTCAGTACTCTCCACTTTCAGACCTTACATTTGCAACTGAGCCTGGCTGAAACTGGCAAAGGTCATGAACAACATAACATCTACTTCTGGTGTTCAGTGTCTGTCACAAGCACTCAGGGTCTGTTGCGGACACACAGATCATCATCAGCCTAAATCAGGCAGCGCATGAACTCTCTCTCAGGTACAGTAGACTGTTGTGTTTTGTTCTTAACATAGGTCTGAATGCATTTAGATTATATACTGTGCAGTATGGTCCATTTATTTCCACACAAACTGTAGCAGTGGTTCCCAAACTTTGGGATACAAAGGGTCAGGTAGTGGTCCACATAACAAGACTAGACTTTATGTAAAACTAAAAACATGTGATTTTAAATGTGTACATAGTGTCAAGGGGAGTTTAGAGAGACTGTATAGGGAGGTCCGTAGTAAATTATTATTAACTTTGTGCATCCTTGACCGTAACAATTTTGGGAACCACTGAAGTGAGCATCATTTGAACAGAAAGATTACTTAACGTATATCTTCTGCTTGCTCTCCTTATAGCAGTATATTGAATGTTTGGATGTAAGATAGATAACTCATCTGAGAATTGGAACATTTGTATAAAATGAGTTATCTTCTAAAGTAATCAGCTGTTTGTGAGTAGAGTCCATCTCCTTGTCTCAGGTTGCACGAGGGTCACGGATGGGGAATGATAGGAAAAAGGTCAAGTGAGAGAAAAATCATATGACTGAGGGACAGGTGTGTTTTGTGTATCGTCTGAGATAGACGTAGATTAGGCTGTCAGAAATGTTGTTTAGTGAAACAGATGTAGAACAGAGTGTATTAGGTTGTTCTGATGGTGACATTAGTCTGCCGGGAACATATATCGTGGAGATGTCCAGTCTTGTGTCCATGGATTTTGTTGATACCTTTGTTGTTCTTGTCATATCGCTCATCGTCACCTCGTGCATCATTAAAGTCATTTCAACTGTAAAGTTGCTGCTTCTGTATTACTATTTCTAAATGAATAGCAGTACATCTACAGTTTACATTCTACACACAGAAAATCACCAGAGTATTCTGCTTTATCCTCCTGCATCCCATGTTCTAGCCTCGGATATATGTTGTGTGGATAATCTTCTGTGGAGAGGAGCAGACAGAACCACAAAAATAAGATCATCTTTCCAATCGCAACATATGCCTGTGAGACCTGGACAATTAACAAAACAGGTGAGAAACACTTAAATGCCTTTGAATGTAAGTGCTACAGAAGAGTTCTCCAAATATCGTGGACACAAAAAAGAACAAATATATCTATACTACAAGAGCTTAATATTCAAGAAGGCTGGCCAGTAAAGAGGATTAAAGACAGAAAACTTAACTATTTTGGACACATTAAACATCATGATAATTTAGAAAAGACCGTATTGGAAAGATACATATTGGGAAAAAGAAAGAGAGGAAGACCAAAACGAAGATGCCTGCAAGATTTCATTGACGATCTGCAAATGGATGCAACAGAGGCAGGCCATCTTGCTGACAACCGAGAGGCCTACAGGAGTGCTGTTTGGGAGGCAAAGTTCTGCATGGGACAAGCAAATGAATAAAGTGAAATGGATAATCTTGTGTACATAATGCCACAGTGTTGTAGCATAGTTTTCAAGATATGATTTTTCTTAATCAGAAGTAGACAGTTTGTTGTTACTGAGGTGGATTATGAAGTGCAAATGGGAGATGCTGTTCACCACAGTGACCACTTGGCAACCTTCCACATTATCTAGGTGCCTCTTCTTTTGTCTCCCAGGAACCTTGAGCTGGTGTTCTTTTGCAGCCAGTGTTGTGAAGATGTTGAGGCACATCAAGCTGGTAAATTGGGAGTTGATTTTGATAGCTAATTATTTTTTTGTCAGTCCCTGGAGTGGAACTAAAAAGGGAGGGTGTTGAATAGTTCTTTAGCAGGGTCCATCACCATGTCTCAGGTTGCACGAGGGTCACGGATGGGGAATGATAGGAAAAAGGTCAAGTGAGAGAAAAATCATATGACTGAGGGACAGGTGTGTTTTGTGTATCGTCTGAGATAGACGTAGATTAGGCTGTCAGAAATGTTGTTTAGTGAAACAGATGTAGAACAGAGTGTATTAGGTTGTTCTGATGGTGACATTAGTCTGCCGGGAACATATATCGTGGAGATGTCCAGTCTTGTGTCCATGGATTTTGTTGATACCTTTGTTGTTCTCGTCATTTCGCTCATCGTCACCTCATGCATCATTAAAGTCATTTCAACTGTAAAGTTGCTGCTTCTGTATTACTATTTCCACTGAGAGAGAATGAACCTGGCAGCAAGTAAGTCTATGAAGTGAGTAACAAAACAGATGCAAAACAACATAGAGTAGTAATGTAAGAAGGAACATTATTCCAGTGGACAATAGTGGAAATATACACAGAAATGAATAGCAGTACATCTACAGTTTACATTCTACACACAGAAAATCACCAGAGTAATCTGCTTTATCCTCCTGCATCCCATGTTCTAGCTTCGGATATATGTTGTGTGGATAATCTTCTGTGGAGAGGAGCAGACAGAACCACAAAAATAAGATCATCTTTCCAATCGCAACATATGCCTGTGAGACCTGGACAATTAACAAAACAGGTGAGAAACACTTAAATGCCTTTGAATGTAAGTGCTACAGAAGAGTTCTCCAAATATCGTGGACACAAAAAAGAACAAATATATCTATACTACAAGAGCTTAATATTCAAGAAGGCTGGCCAGTAAAGAGGATTAAAGACAGAAAACTTAACTATTTTGGACACATTAAACATCATGATAATTTAGAAAAGACCGTATTGGAAAGATACATATTGGGAAAAAGAAAGAGAGGAAGACCAAAACGAAGATGCCTGCAAGATTTCATTGACGATCTGCAAATGGATGCAACAGAGGCAGGCCATCTTGCTGACAACCGAGAGGCCTACAGGAGTGCTGTTTGGGAGGCAAAGTTCTGCATGGGACAAGCAAATGAATAAAGTGAAATGGATAATCTTGTGTACATAATGCCACAGTGTTGTAGCATAGTTTTCAAGATATGATTTTTCTTAATCAGAAGTAGACAGTTTGTTGTTACTGAGGTGGATTATGAAGTGCAAATGGGAGATGCTGTTCACCACAGTGACCACTTGGCAACCTTCCACATTATCTAGGTGCCTCTTCTTTTGTCTCCCAGGAACCTTGATCTGGTGTTCTTTTGCAGCCAGTGTTGTGAAGATGTTGAGGCACATCAAGCTGGTAAATTGGGAGTTGATTTCGATAGCTAATTATTTTTTTGTCAGTCCCTGGAGTGGAACTAAAAAGGGAGGGTGTTGAATAGTTCTTTAGCAGGGTCCATCACCATGAGGAGTATGGCTATCCCTGCCATGTTAGACATGCTAAATCTGTTAGTGATGGTAGCAACAGAGAGGTGGGACAGGGTCTTGGTCAGCTATGGTTCATGAGTCCAGATGTTGGTATGTCAGCTATGGTTCGCCAGTCCTAATGTTAGTATGTCAGCTATTGTTTACCATTCATGTTAGTATGTCAGCAATGATTCACCAGTCCTGATGTTAGTATGTCATCTATTGTTTACCAGTCATGTTAGTATGTCATCAATGAGTCACCAGTCTTAATGCTAGTATGTCAGCTATGGTTCACTAGTCTTGATGTCAGTATGTCAGTTATGGGTCCCGATGTTAGTATGTCAGCTATGGTTCACCAGTCTTGATGTTAGTATGTCAGCTATGGTTCACCAGTCTTGATGTTAGTATGTCAGCTATGAGTCACCAGTCTTGATGTTAGTATTTCAGCTATGGTTCACCAGTCTTGATGTTAGTATGTCAGCTATGAGTCACTAGTCTTGATGTTAGTATATAAGCTATGTTTCACCAGTCTTGATGTTAGTATGTCAGCTATTGTTCACTAGTCTTGATGTTAGTATGTCAGCTATGAGTCACCAGTCTTGATGTTAGTATGTCAGGTATGGTTCACCAATCTTGATGTTAGTATGTCAGCTATGAGTCACCAGTCTTGATGTTAGTATTTCAGCTATGGTTCACCAGTCTTGATGTTAGTATTTCAGCTATGGTTCACCAGTCTTGATGTTAATATTTCAGCTATTGTTCACCAGTCTTGATTTTAGTATTTCAGCTATGAGTCACCAGTCTTGATGTTAGTTTGTCAGCTATGGTTTGCCAGTCCTGATGTTAGTATGTCAGCTATGAATCACCAGTCTTGATGTTAGTATGTCAGCTATGGTTCACCAGTCCTGATGTTAGCATGTCAGCTATTAGTCACTGACTACCAAATGGGACAGCATCTTCATTCCTTATTACCTCCCTTTATTACCATTTTTTAGATTGGAGATGGTAAGAGAGCAGCTGGGCAAGGCAGACCACAGTGGCCTCAGAGATCTGTGTCACTACTGTTGAGATTTGGTATCAGTGGGATTGATTGATGCAGGTTTGGATAGCAGATGTAGTGGGCAGGTAGGTCAAGGTTGTTAGTGGTTTTGATATGTCACTTTTCTGTTCATTAGATTCATGTACTACTACTAGTAAGTACTACTACTAACTAATACTACTACTACTACTACTACTACTACTACTACTACTACTACTACTACTACTACCTAATACTACTACTGCTACTACTACTACTACTACTTACTAATAATACTACTAATACTACTACTACTACCACTACTAACTAATACTACTACAGCTACTAATACTACTACTACTACTAACTAATACTATTACTACTACTAACTACTACTACTACTACTAACTAATACTACTACTAACTACTACTACTAACTACTACTACTACAACTACTACTACTAACTAATACTACTGCTACTGTTACTACTACTACTATTACTACTACTACTACTAACTACTTCTACTACTAACTAATACTACTACTAACTACTACTACTAATACTACTGTTACTGCTACTACTTCTACTCATCACCATCATCATCATGTGCTGTGCCGACTGGCATTGGCTATTATCCTTCTCCAGAGTACCCGATCCTTCATGCAGGCCATCAGTTCAGTTGGTGATCTCCTCTCACACCATCCCGTCAGACTGTGCAGTATCATTTCTCTTGGTCTTCCTCTTGATCTTCTTCCTTCTATTTTTCCTGTTGTTATAATATTTTCAATGCCCCCTCTTCTCATTGCATGTCCTGTGAAAGTACATTGTCTCTCTCTTATCTTTTTGACAAGGTTTTTTTTGTGTCTCCAGCTCTTCTCATACATTCTTCATTAGTTATTTTTGCTGTCCAGGGGATTCGCAACATTCTTCTAATAAACCACATTTCTGCTGCTTCCAATGATTTTTGTGCAGACTTGCATATTGTCCATGATTCACTTCCATATAACAAGATAGGTTCAATATAGCATTTTAGGACTCGTTTTCTAACATTCATTGATAAAGATGTGTTAGCTAATATGTTTCTCATTCTCTGAAATGCAGTCTTTGCTTGGCCTATTATACTTCTACTACTACTTCTCAATCAGCATTTGTACACAGCTTACAGGTCTAGTCTGATGAAGGAGCCAAGCCTAGGATTTGTTGCTAGCTTGAGTGCTATAAAATATGTGAGGCACATTCAACAGATTATCAGTTCAAGATATATTTATCAGTGTCATAGTTTTTAAAATTGTATTTGTGATATTGAATTTGGTCATTCTGAATTATTTATTTGCAAATGATCATTTTTGTCAAAATGAAGATGCAACACATCCCAGAATAGATTATTTTTATGGCCTACTAACATACACCGATGGTCAGCTAATGTGCATTTAGGGAGCAACTAGCATAGACAGAAGTACAGCTGACATACATTAAAGATACAGTATATGGTAGTTTTTCAAGTTGAAAGTTGATGGTTTAAATATGGCTGGAGGCACACCAGTCACCCAGGCTGTAGAAATGTGTACCTGGCTTGATCTAGAGGCAGGGAAGAAAGGTGTTATGCTGACCACATCACCCTGACAGGTCAAGAAAAATATGGGCACTAACATCATGCCTCCATGGCACAACAGGATTACTTTACTTTTTTTACAGCTTATGTCAAGGACCAGTTACAGTATGTATGAAATAGATGTGACTTTAATAGCCTAGGAGATGCCTGACTAACATAGAGGTACTTGCTTCATCATTATGTGACTACAGTAGCCTAGAAGATGCTTGACCAACATAGAAGTACTTGCTTCATCGTTATGTGACTACAGTGGCATAAGAGATGCCTGGCTAACATAGAAGTACTTCCTTCATCATTATGTGACTTCATTAGCCTAGGACAGTGTTTCCCAATTGGTGGTATACGGACCAGGAGTCCATGACAAAATCTCAATGTTTTTGTTTTTTTTTTTCCACTGTGGAATGTTTAACATCTGATGTTTCGGCAAATCCTGCATGGATGAAGGAACATTTTTCACATTTAAAAATATAATTACATTATTGTCAGTTTGAAAATTCACCAAGTCTGTACTGTGTATTTTTTTTAGCATAGTGTAGTGTTTATTCATTAAAGGTTACCCACATTTTCTTTAAAATACAAATTCTTTTGCATTGAAATGACATAGCTACCACAAAGATATGAAACTTTTCCAAAGTATTGGCGTCCGTGGCCTGAATTTTGATCACACTAGACTTTGTTGTATTTGTTTGTCTTGTTTTACAAAGAGAACTGTGAGTCAGCATAAAACTGGTGTCATCAGTTGCTGAATGCTGAAAGGAGATCAGAGATTTGTCTGGAGTTCAGTAATGATGATGATGATGATGATAATGATGATAACTAAATAGGTAATGTTTTTTTCTTCTTATCACCCACAAACAGCAGTCTCATTGGCTATCCGTCATGGTGGCTACAGTGGTGGTGTCATCTGACTTGCTGCCATAATCAAAGATGGGATTTAAGTATTTATCCTTACCAGAGATTAGATTTCAAAGTTCTGTGAAGACAGTTAGGAATTATTCTTCTTTATATTCATGTTTCTGTGTTTATATTCAGAATTCATAATTGCTGCACTGCCTGTGCCAGTGAATATCACACAAAATGTTCATCGATGGTCCTTCACATCAGTCCTTGATGATGAGCCACCCAGTGAGAGCACCATTTCAGGAACTACAACAGTTCAAATGTGAAAATAGTCAGCGTTGCTCATGGTGTGAACTTCATAGCTAAGGCGCCAAGCCAAATCAGGATACACAAAGTCCATCGCAGTTTACCATTGGCCAAATAGACATAAGTAAGAACCATCAACACTGTCCATACGAAGTTCACAGCTCACAGTGGTGCCATAGCTCTAAACTTAGTAACTTGACACACAGAACCAACCTCCTTCTTGAAAGCAGTGACAACACTGTTGCTTATTTGACACATTTGTGTTTCTATTCGCACCACACTCAATCGAACAGCAGAGACACCGCAGGATATAAGCACTTTCAACAGGCAGTGCAGAAATACAGCTCTGTATCAGATATCATAAAAATATGATCAAATATGCATAGAGGGAACAGCTGCTGAAGAAGTAAACCGATTTGCATATCTCGGCAGCTACATAGACCAGGATGGTGACACCAGAAAGGAAGTTAAAATTCGAATTGCAAAAGCATCATTGACCTTCAAGATTCTTGAGAACATATGCCATTCAAAAATTTATATTCACAAAAACCAGGTTAAGATTATTCAATTCAAATGTAATATCCACCCTCATTTATGCATGTGAAAGCTGGAAAACAGCTAAAGAAATAGACAAGAAATTAGACTCTTTTGAAGAGAAATGCTTAAGGAAAATAGTCGGTATACAGTGGAACGAATTCAAGAACAATGCAGAGATAAGACGGATAAGCAAACAAGAACCTGTCTCATGGGTGATCAGAAAAAGAAAATGGACATATGTTGGTCACATGATGAGAAGAAACAATCAGGGAATCCCAAAACAAGCTATCAAGTGGAACACAACAGAAAAAAAAAAAAAGAGGTCGACTACGTGAAACTCTAAAGGGGACATAAAAACAGCATTGTGTAGGTTAAAGTTCACTGTTGGTGAAAGTTAAGAAGTGAGTAGACTGCCAGATAACACCTGTGACACACAAACACTCTTTGTTATCATTCATTATGACTGTCGTGTTTTAACAATAAATGATGTGATACTATTTTTAGCATTTACAACAATTTAAACAGCTATCACATCATAATGTTAATATCAGCCTGGATGAAAGCTTTGATAAATTGACAGATACCATAGGACCATTTTGTGTATATTTTGTTGTTTTGTTTTTTTTTATGGGTGACATAAACATATGATTATTGTATGAATTATTTATACACAAATATAACCACCTTGATTCATGTTACATTCTTTACACATAACTCATAGCCATAACTTATAATTTTTGCATAAATTTATCAAGAATATATATGTGGGTGTATGAGCGGCGAAGTGTTTAGTGCACTGGCCTCTCATGGCGAAGTTCATAAGTTCGAATGCGGCCAGAGGCACCCCAGTCACCCAGCTGTAGAAATGGGTACCCGACTTCTTCCGGAGTTGGGAAAGGAAAGGCAGCCGGGCGTGATACTGACAATATCCCCCTATAGTGTGCTGACAGGTCAAGGAAAATATGGGCACTAACACCATATCCCTATGTGCCTCTATGGCATGACAGGATTACCTTTACCTTTATATTATTATAATTTGGATCATAATGTTAATCATTACTTTTTTGGATCATAATTATTAATAATCAGCATTTGAGACTATATCACATTTTTTCATGATAAATGTAACAATTGTTTAATAGAAATTTATATTTGAAAACAGAATCAATGTATTTTTCCCTTTGTGTTTGTAACAAATGTTATGAAAGACATTTAATTGTGTGAATACACTACAAGTTATTATAATTCTTCACATCTTTTTCTTCAGTTCATTGTAAGTGTTGAAATAATATTTACGTGAGTCAGTTGTCAGTCGGTTACCGTTACTGGTTTAGGGTCACTCTCAAAAAAGAACTGCTGATCTTGGTCAAGGAGAAATGTCTGCTCATTTTTCTACCAGTATATAATATTCTACCACATCCCGACATTCCTGATCAGAAATTACTTTTCCTAGTTAGATTTTTACAACACGTCTCTTCCTGGATGATAGCTTCCTAATGGATTATATGTATTAATTAAATTAAATGTGTTAATGTATTAAACAATTCATTCATTCATTTGCATGTCCCCTGCAGAACTTTGCCTCCCAAACAGCACTCCTGTAGGCCTCTCGGTTGTGAGCAAGATGGCCTGCTGCTGCGGCATCCATTTGCAGATCGTCAATGATGTCTTGCAGCCATCTTCGTTTTGGTCTTCCTCTCTTTCTTTTTCCCATTATGTATCCTTCCAATATGGTCTTCTCTAAATTATCATGACGTGTAATGTGTCCAAAATATTTAAGTTTTCTCTCTTTAATCCTCTTTACTAGCCAGCCTTCTTGAATATTAAGCTCTTGTAGTATAGATATATTTGTTCTTTTTTGTGTCCACGATATTTGGAGAACTCTTCTGTAGCATTTACATTCAAAGGCATTTATGTGTTTCTCAGCTGTTTTGTTAAGTGTCCAGGTCTCACAGGCATATGTTGCGATGGGAAAGATGCATGCCCTTAAAAATCTTATTTATTTGTTAAACAATGCCACGTGTAAATTTTTCATCTAATTTTCATGTTTTTATCTGTTGTATTGTTTTTGTATGTGATCCTTGTAAAAGGCTTTTGCCGAAATATTGGTTTGTTATATGTTGTTCATTTGTATGTGTTCATCTTGCTTTCTGCCATTCTTGTTTCTGCCAGCTTTCCTCACTCTTTCTACAGTGCATTTGGAAAATAACTGTGCACTAACCCAGTATCGATTCTGGTATCGTAGTGTTATCTTAATGACTGCGGCAGGTAGATGTGGCTAGATACTGCAGACATTAAGATATTGCTATAAACATTTATGTTTATACTTTAGGAATCTTT